>JAKWJD010001764.1:8845990-9318099 GCA_027705065.1 Solanum peruvianum | reverse complement strand
ACAAAAAATATAAAAAAAATAAAAATAAAATTATCACCAGATAGTTAGATGAGATGGAGTATATTTTTATTTTATTTTACTAAACCTTCATGATTTAATTTATTTTATTAATCACTAGATTACACCCTTAAATCTAGACTTACTCTTTCTTCTTTATCAACATTTAATGGATAATTATATAATGATATTACATGTGACATTTTATAAAAATAATTTATAACTCGTGTGATTTATGAATCAACTATATAAACTACTAATGTATCATTAAACCTGAAGAATAATGCAAAAATTATAATATAATAAAATAATGACAAGTTAAAATTACCATAGCATTCCTTTGATTTCTTACATTTATATGTGAAGATGATCCAACAATAATTGCTTATCATGCAAGATGTGATATTTATGATTTTAAAAAAAATTATATTTATTAGTAACTAATATAAATTTGAGAGTCATCATAACATGAAGGACTTCATTAAACTGGGAAGATTAACACAATAAATTCAGTCATCTTTCTAGAATTGTTGCCATTAAAATGAGAATCAGTTTACATTAATGTTGGATGAACGACTACAAAAGTCATCCATCTTGTCAAAAAAAGGTAGAGAAATATCAACAAAGAATAGGGACTTAGACATATGATGTTCATTGACCTTGAAAAAAATTACAACAAAGTCTCGCTGTAAGTTCTCTAAAGAAGCCTGAAGGCTAGAGGTGTACCTATCTTTTACATTAGGGAGATAAATGACACGTATGATGGATCTTAAACCTAGATCAGAACAATAGTAGGAGACTCAAATCACTTCATACTTGAGATAAGGTTTCACTAGGGGTGGATTCCTAGTCCATTCTTGTTTTAAATGGCGATGGATGAATTGACATTGCATATTTAAGACAAGATTTTTCGGTGTATTACATTTGTGGATGACATAATACTAATTATGAGATCCACAAGAAGAATTAATGCTAGGGTAGAGGCATGGAGGAAAACTATGGAGTACAAAGGGTTCAAGTTGAGTACGACTAAATCACTTGGAGTACAAATTCATTGATGAATTGAATGAGAAAGGCGTGGAAGTGGGGCTTGACACATGAACCTATCCCAAGAAAGATAATTTCAAGTATGTTATATTTATAATTTAGGGAAGTGGGAACGTCGACAATGGTATTACACATCGTATTGGTGCGACGTGGACAAAGTGAAAGCTTTCCTTTTGAGTCTTATATGATAGGATAGTATCACCAAATCTGAAAGATAATTTCTATGGAGTGGAAATTAGACTGCCGTCGCTATATAGTCAGAGTGCTGACCAATCCAGAAGATCAGAATATGCATATCGCAGTAATGATGATAATGAGATGGATGTGTCGGTATAGTTGAAGCAACAAAATTAGGAATGATATTACCAATAAGGTGGGTGGCCATCATGATGGACAAGATGAAAAAAAGGGACTAAAATAGTTTGGACATGCGAAGAGGAGATGCGTAGATTCCCGCAAGAGGTTGGATATTAGAGGCATATAAAGAGAGGTGATTAGTCAAAACATGATGTAACTTCATATTATCGATGACATGGTCATAGATATAAGGGTATGTCACTTATTAGGGTAGAAGGTTATTAGATAGTGGAGTATTGTATTGATTTTTGAGAATTCAGGTTTGTTAGAGTATGTCGTTGTACAAGTTGTTTTCTTGTGCTTTTTGCTTTTGATATCCATCATAATCTATTTATTGTGTTTGAGTTACCCCATTATTTTGTTGTGGTTGTTAGTCCTTTTTTGTATACTTTGCAATCCTTCTCTTGTTAGTTGTTATGTTTTCTTCTTCTTTATAGTAACTAAACTTGCTGCACATGAGCGTCGAAGACCTTTCGATAACAACCTCTTTGTCTCCACAAAACATTCATAGTTTAAATAAATAATGAGGAGTGCATTGATATCTACCTTAGAAAAGTTTGTTAAAGGCCCAATTTTGTTTGGTATGAAAAATACTTTTCAACTTTTTCATGTTTAGTTGCTCAATATTTTTACAAAATACGTTCTCTAAGAAATCAATCAAGCTTCTTTAAAATGAGGAAAATGAGTCTCTTCATCAAAGCAGGACAACAAGTTACATTGGAAATATTACACGAGGAGGAAAATCTTTTCTATATCATTTAAATCTTATCCAAATTTAACTATTTTTGCGTCTTTGCCTAACATAGATGGAATACACAAGTTACTATATGTAGGTGGTTGTATTTTTTATCGAAACCAATATACATTATTGGTTCAGTCAAAATAACTCTTTCTATAAGTTTGTAATTGTTAATTTCACATTTGCAGGAGATATTTCTATCTACCCTGTTTTGTTGCCGCCAAACTTTACTCCTGCCCAATCCAATAGAGTTTTTAATGCACTAGCACTTCTTCAAGTATATTAAATTATTTTTCTTGTGGACGTTTTCTCAGTGATTCTTGATATTGTTACTATTATTCATTTTTTTTGGTGATCTTATAGTAATGTCCATAAAGAGTAAGAAATTAAGATTACATATTTGTTGTCTTAGGTTCATTGAAGAGTTGGCCGGTGCAACATAAGAATGTTATCGTAGATAACTATCCTAGTCACATATTATTCAAGTAAAATGCTTTGTGACCTTCAAAAACTTTTAAGTACATCTTTTAACAAAAAGGGAATAAGATTTCTGGACTTTATAATCATGATGTGTCCTCGAGATCTAGATAGACTTTTTCGGGACGATAGTTGTAATACTCGGTTTGCCTTGAATTGATCTTTATGATAGTTTTCTACTTTGCCGCAGAAATTCCTTTGTATTTGTCCCCCCCCCCCCTTGTTAATATAACAAGAAAGCAGATACCTTTTGAATATTTGAGACTAAAAGCTTAGGTGTCTTTTGTACCCTCGTGAAGGTAATATGTCTCCTATATTTACAGGCATATTGCCTTCACGAAGGCACCAATGACATCTAAGCTTGTAAGCCTCATCAAATTTTGAGATGTGTTGACTAGTTTGTTGTATTAAAAAAGGGGTACAAATACAATGAAATGTATTATGCAAAGTAGAAAGCTGCCAAAAAGATTTATTCCAGGGAAACCAAATATCACGACTATGATGAATCACAATTACAATTATCATCTCACAAAAGTCTATCCAGGAGAACACATCAGTGATTTTTCTTACATCATTGATTATTAAATCCGTTTATTTGGTTCTTTTTTTTAATGAAAGACTTACTTATAAGTTTTTGAAGGATACAATGTTATTTTCATGTATAATATGGGGCTGGAGTAGTTATCTAACATTCTTTTGTTGCACCTATGAACCTAAGGTCACAAACATGTATGTTATCTTCATGTCTTCCTCTTTATGGACAGGATAATCCTGTTGATAACTCATTACAATAAGACTGAATAATAGAAGCAGAATAATTTTTTTTTAAGAAAAAGTCTACAAGGAAATTAAAAATTTAATATACCTTAAGATATGCTAGTACATTACAATCTATGTTGGATTGTGTAGGATTCAGGTTTAGTAGATAGAAACCATCTCATGCAAATGTGAAAATGAACAACATTTACAAATTTATAGAAACAGCTACTGGCTTCCACACTAGAGAAATAAAAAGCAAATAGTTGGATAGAGAATTTCTACAATAGAAGTTCAAGAAATATTTGAGAGAATAAAATTGATGTGCATTTGAGAGAAGAATATATTCTAGAATAATAGTGAAATACTACTCAACATATTTTTATTAATGCAGCGATAATATGAATGGTTCAAGTTATATCATCTACGATTGATCTATTATATAAGAAGCTTCGATTCTTGAAAAGAAAAAAAATCAATGTAGATGCTATAGATTCATAATATCAAGTAGAAAATTTATGATTGTTGTATAGTAAATAAACTATGAATTTCTAACATCCCACTTCTAGTTAAATAGTTACACACGTGTGCTTACAAACATAATTCATTCTTTGCAACTCCCATGTGTTGATGAATCCTATCGTACTACATTAGTTCTTGATTTTCGATTCAGTGTTCCACATAAGGTTGTATAACTGATTAACAAAAACAACATGAGTATTATATATGATAAAACTGAACTAATGATACTTTTTAACTCTGGCATCTCCCTCGGGAATCATAATTATAATTTCTTCATTTTCAGCAATGATTGAACATCTGGTGTCTGCTTTAGTACTCATATTTTGTTTTTGACTCCTCTTCAGCAATATTGTACTATTTGTGTTTTTTGTGAAACACAAACTAATTTGGCACTTTGGTTTGGGTATCATTTTGATGTTCAACTACATAGTATTAAGAGTTTCCTAAAAATAGTTATTGCTTTTCTTTTTTCTTTTTTCTTTTTACTTTTGAGAAGAGGAAACTTTTCCAAGATTTACCCCTTATTGTGGCACTCATTTTGTACTATCGTTGTGTTCTTACAGGTATTTTGGGAAGTGTTTCTGTATGATGTCAAGTTTATTCATCTCTCAAGTGCACATGAATATTAAAGTACCACTCTGCACGGTAATTCCAAAATTTCTTATGTTTGTTTATACACACATTTCTTCAGTGATTACTGATTACCCATGCATCACACTACACCATTAAAAAGCAGAATAAAATGAAGCATCTAAGTGACCGTTTAAAGAAAAGCTATTAAGGAAACTTCTTTATGGCCTTACACTTACATTGGCAGCGACGAGGTCGGTCAACTTACCACACTCAACATCAGGGTAAGTCACGGAGAAATAACTTAAAATAGCTAAGCCGAGAGCGGCGTTGCTGATGAACGCAATCCACTATTCACTACAAGTTTAATTAGGACAGGAAGAGTGAGTAAGAGCTTCTTCTACAAGCTTCGTGTTGTTAAATCGATACTTCGGGGGGAAAATATGAGTTGTATCAGAAAAAGTTTAACAACAAATCACCTTTTTAACCTAATGAGGATTATATAGAAAGGATTATGGGGACCTACAAAATCTTATCTATACACTACATTGGTCATGACCCATGCTGAGCAAGGACCCAACATACCTGGTTTTGATGTCATTTTTCACCGAAACAATACAACTTACCATAGTTCAACTTCATTTAGCAAAATGACTTTGCACTAACATGGGTAGGAATGTAACATTCTCCTATTTATGTGGTAAAGATCATATTTTAGCTATGTTTTTCATGTCTTTGAACGTCATTGATCATGTTTCAATCTTGCATCAAGGTAGAATCAAACATTTATTCATACTAAACTAACAATACTAAATATAGTCTTTGTACAATATGTGCCTTATCGGAGATTTTTGTTATAATAAGTGCATTAGACCATCCCATAAATCAAACTTGTAATATCTAAACAACATATTATCGAATGTGCTTTACATTTTGCCTCTACTCTGGCATAGACCAACATTTTGTCTCAACATAAATATTTATCACGGACCCAAATCCCAACCTAAATGTCATGTAGTCGTTTAAGATCAACAAATGTTCTATATAAATAACAAAAAAGAGGATAGCATGTGAGTATCAACTTAATTAACTTTAGACTAGTCTCCCTGTGTAATGACTCTATAGTTTGAATAATGAAAATCCTTTATTTACCAAAAAAAAGAAAGAAGGAATAATATTTTTGTCAAACACATTTAATGATGTAGTCACATAATTATAGAGATGTCTTGATGTCCTAACCTGAAGTTGAAGCTGATGAAGACACTAGAATAGTGAGATCATACTGTATTTGAGATATTGTTCTACTGCATTTGACACAATGTATGTTAGAAAGAAATCGAGTAGATGTTGCCTGACAATCTTTTAGGCGCCTCTCCAACAACGTCACTTCTTTTGGGAGCGTTGAGTGTCAGTAAATTTAATATGATGTTACCTATTATTGTTTCTTTTTCAGAAATAACTCACAGTTTTTAGTTCCATTTAACAACATACTGAAACATATAAGAATGCATGAAAGAATTACAAGAGACAAAGACTACAAAAATATTTGTTAAAAAGACTGCGAAAAGTATTACGTTCCTTTCAATCTCATTTAATAGGAATTTTTATTTAAGATTTCTTCTTACGCTGAGAAAGTCCCTTTTTAGTGAGTCAATTTTGTAGGTTTCTTTATTATGTGTCAGATGTTGGTATTATCACTGTAACATATATTAATGCTAAAATATATGAGAAAATATTGGTTTTAGAAATTTAAGTCAGTCCAGTTTAATATAGGAGACCAGAATCGAGTTTCACAAAGAAATGAAAAAAAAAACAACTATCTTCTTTGACCCCTTTGAACAGTTTATTCAGAAATCCAATCAAAGATCAAAATTTTGGCATCCATCCGCAATATATAAACCTTAATCAAAAGATTTAAATACCTCAAACAACAAATGAAAAATAGATATCTTTTCAAACCTAAAAGGTTAGAAGAAAATTGAATATAAATCAAAACAATTAAACAACGTATACCTGAAAATTGCAGGAATAATTCAAGAAGAAGCTCGGAAAGTTAATGTGAAAATAAAACATTGAGAGACATCATTTAGACTAATGGTGTTAAAACATTTTTGCTGCATGCAATACCACGTATTATTGGTGGGGGATTTAAGAAAATATTTCTTTACCTGCACATTAGTGTACAATAAACATGTTTATCAAATTTGTCTGAATTTCATAGCATGAGAATAAAGAGCGAGAGGAATGGAATACCTTCTCATAGACCCTTGTAAATAGATTCTAAAAACATTGATTTGCATTTGAGAGAGGAATAAATCTACAATTGTAATAGAATACTTTTCAAAATACTTGTAGACATGAAGTGATAGTATCAAATGAGTGCCACAATAAGGGTGTCAAATCCTGGAAAAGTTTCCTCTTCTGGAAAAGGAAAACAAAGGCAATAACTTATTTGACTTTGTTTTCTTTGTTTCCAGAAGAGGGAACTATTCCTGGAATTAGCTTTCTTATTATGATACTTTTTTGGTACTATCACTGCATTCATAAAAATATTTTGAGAAGTGTTTTAGTATTATTCTAGAGCTTCTTCGTCTCTTAGATGCACATGATTGCTAAGGTATCACTCCACGCTGCAATTCCAATATTTCTTATATCTGTTCAAACACACATTTCTTCAGTGATTATTGATTAGCTTTGTTTCACATTGCACAATTAAAAGCTAGGATATAAGGAAATATTTCTAACTTTTACAGTAAGCTATTAAGGAAACATATTATGACACATCAATAAGGATTACTAAGGAATTTAAATGGTTAAAATTAAAAATGTCATGTAGAGTCCTAGTTTTTTTTGTTTCATCTTGTAGAGTCTTAGAATGATATTTATGAGAAATTCAACAAATGTTGATGAAAGAATAACTGATTTTAATAAGCAAAAACAACAAAATGCAAAGTGTTAGCAAAAACAATTAGTCAGCAAAAACAACACAATAGTAGAAAGACCCAAAAAACAAAGCAGAAATTAAGACGTCATAAATAAGAAAAGTCATAAAAGAGAGGAAAAGACAATGTTATAGCTCATACAGGAAATGTCGTAAAGAGGTGCACACAACATTGTGTTAACCTCATAATGGAATGTTTTAATAATGACAAATGCATATACCTACTCGTCACTTGATGTAGGAAAGGAACGAGATACATCATCAAAGCACATACTCTCAATCCAGATGATTGCAGGAATCAAGTGAATCATGAGCAACTTTAGTCAAGAAAAGAAAGTGAATATTTGATCAACCAGATCAAATTTCACAGCTTGCAAGAATTGAAGGAAGACACACAAGGAAAATATTTCGTAGCTTGCACAAATTAAAGGAAGACACACAACAAAAATCTCAAGTGAAACAAGAAGGACAAGATAAGTCAATCAGGTACGTTCAAGGAAGAAATATCGGGCCAGCAGTCAAGATCACAATTAGAGAAATCAAATCAAGTGATGAAGATCAAGCCAAGACTCAAGATCATCTAACAAGGAAAGAATTGATTTTTCATGCACGTATCTGATATGGACATGACTCAGGAAATCAATTACGAATGAATCAATGATAAGATGAATGATCCTTGATTCGTACACCCTTGGATTTTGACAAGAGCACATCTTATATAACATCCTCGACCGTTAGTGTGAAGCACACAACTTCACTTGAACTTATTTGTAATTTTCTTTCATCTTTGATAAACCTTTATACACGAGAGTGAACAATCTAATAGAAAAAGATAAGGAAAGATTCTGAAAGTAGGTTATACGAGTAGAGACAGTGTAAACACTAGAACATCTGAATTGCATATCATACGGGATTCAAAATCCACACATTCTGTACAATCAATTTTTGTAGAAGCTCTTTAGGAAACCCTTAAAATCAACAAGTGAAAAAAACTGAGTGGATAGAGTCATACAAATTACAATAGAACTTAACAGTGCTAGTATGACCAAAAAAGAAAAGAGGAACTAAGAAGCCATGATATTTTTAAATGCATGCAAACAAAATATTGATTAAATGATGAGAGATAAGAGAGAGAACAGAACAATATCACAAATCAACTCTTGTTACCCTACGACAGAAAAATAAGGAGCAACGACAGTTATTTAGAGAGGAGTATTAAGAAAAGATGTAAAAAATTCCAAGGCCATCCTGTCAATTCCCGTCAATGGGATGCTTTAGAGATGAGTATGCAATAACAAATTCCAAGGGCCTTTCCGTCAATTCTCATTAACAGAAAGTTCCTCAAATTTCTTCTAATTCATAGCTGGGTCGAGTTTAATGTAGTGTATTAAGTTTCACAAAAATATCACACAAATCAAGTAAAAAAAAAGAAGAAGTTTCAACAGTATAGCAAAACGGATATCTAAAGGAGCTATATAAAATGTAAAAAATTAACAACCAACATAAAATGTGTCATCATTAGCTAATCTGAGAGATAAAGGATTTCTTCCTTCCGATGGAGATGTTGGTATTGTTACTGAAGGAATATTGATTGTATTGAAGTGTTAACCTAATAAGGGAATACATGGGAGATATATATAGGAGATATAGGAAGGAGTACTAATCCTAATAGGAATATGATTAAGGAGTACTAATCCTAATAGGACTAGGATTAGTACACAGTAAATACTAATATTATTTAATACTATTTATTTAATACTATATGTTATTATCCCCCCTCAAGCTGAGCTGAGCGGAAGCGAACGGAAGCTTGGAATTGAGGTAATCGTGCTGTCAGCTCGGGAGAGGCTTGGTGAGAATATCAGCCGGTTGTTCTTCAGTGGGTACATACTGCACAGTCATGGTGCCGGCCTGAACTTCATCGCGAACAAAGAGACAATCGGTATCAACGTGCTTTATTCTGGTGTGTAGGAAAGAATTCTTGGCCACACAGATGGTTGATTTGTTGTCACAATAGAGAGCAGGAACAGTGTGAGTGGCACGGAGTTCGCGAAGAATATATGTGACCCACATGGTCTCAGTAGCAAGAAGAGCAAGGGCGCGGTATTCAGCTTCAGTCGAGGACCGAGAGACCTTGGGTTGTTTTTCTGTATACCAGGAGATCAGGTTCGGCCCCAAAAAAACAAGAAACCCCGATGAAGATTTTCTGTCATTTTTATTATTCTCCCAATCTGAATCTGAGAAACCCCGAAGCTCTAAGTCCCCGGGTCGAATGAGTAAACCACGACCAAGAGTGACAAAAATGTACCTGAGAATGCGTTTTAGACAATGATAATCATGTTCACTTGGTTGATGCATGCACTGAGCAACTCGGTTGACAGCAAACTAGATGTAAGGACGGGTAATGGCCAGATACTGTAGAGCCCCAATGAGGCTGTGGAAGTGGGTGATATCGACAAAGAGGGTGTCGACTCCATTCGTAGACAAAGAGACTGCCATCGGTGTTGGTTGACTGGTGCATTTTTCCAGTCCATCTTTCTGCAACAGATCTCGAGCATATTTTGACTGATGATGAAACAAGCCGCTGCCTGTTCGAGAAACCTCCATTCCCACAAAATAATGTAACGGGCCAAGGTCCTTCATTTTGAAGGTAGTATGCATAGCTCGAGTGACATCCTAAATGAGAGCTGCAGTAAAGCCTGTAATAATGATATCATCTACATAGACAAGAAGAATGATTGTACCGTGTGCTGAATGTCGAGTAAACAGACTCGTGTCGTGTACGCAACACGTGAAGCCGAGTCCCTGGAGGAACGTTTTCAGACGTGTGTACCAAGCATGGGGGGCTTGCTTGAGCCCATACAGAGACTTCTGGAGTTTGCAAACATGTTGAGGGAAGCGAGGATCAACATAGCCTGGTGGTTGCGTCATGTAAATAGTTTCATCAAGCATGCCATGAAGAAAAGCATTGGAAACATCCAACTGATTGATGAGCCAATTGTTGCGCACGACGAGTGACAGTACCAGGCGAATGGTTTCCTGCCGAATAACAGGACTGAATGTCTCGGAGTAATCAAGCCCATACTCCTGATTGTAGCCTTTAGAAACCAAACGAGCCTTGTACCTGGAAATACTGCCATCCGCATTGTGTTTAATTTTGTACACCCATTTACAGCCCACTGGGTGCCGCCCATGGGGCTTAGGTACAAGAACCCAAGTTTTCTGATCAGTTAAAGCCTTAAACTCGTCATCCATAGCATGACGCCAGTAAGCATTTTTTGAGGCAACAGAGTAGGTTGTTGGTTCACTATCGGGAAGGGGTGTATTTGGTAGTATGGTAGCCTGAAAAGTTTTGGGTTTAAAGATACCGGCTTTGCCACGGGTTAACATGGGATGAGTATTTGGGGGTGGCACGGGCGGTGGTGATTTGGGGGTGGCCGGGAAGGACCCAAAACAGATCGGGTTGGAGATGTTGTGGGTATGGGGTGGTTCGGGTTGGTTGTGAGTGTGGGTGGTGGTTGAGGGTGTATTGTGGGTGACGGTCGAAGGGGTGATGAGGGGTGGTTGGGTAGTGGGTGGAGGTGTGGGGGAAGGTGGTGAGGGACCCTGTGAGTATGTTGGGAAAAGGGGAAGGACGCCAATGAATGATGTATTTGTGGAGGAGGAAATAGACTCGTAGGGAAACTCATTTTCGACAAATTTGACATGACGAGATATGTAGACTTTATGAGCTTGTGGGTCAGACAGCGATAACCCTTGGAGGTAGGATGATAGCCCAAAAAAATACATGGACGGGATCGGGGTTGTAATTTGTGAGTAATATGAGGGCGTAGCCAAGGGTAGGCAAGACACCCAAAGACGCGGAGGTTGGTATAATTGGCAAGTTCTTGGTAAAGGAGTTGATAGGGTGATTTGTTGGAGAGAGTGTGACTGGGCATTCCGTTAATGAGGTATTTTGCGGTGGCTAGAGCTTCTACCTAAAAGGGGACAGGGAGATGAGATTGATGTAGAAGAGTAACCACCGTTTCAATGAGATGGAGATGAGATTGATGTAGAAGAGTAACCACCGTTTCAATGAGATGGAGATGCTTACGCTAAGCCACCACATTCTGTTCGGGAGTGTATGGACAGGAGGTTTGATGTATAATTCCCAGGGATTGCAGAAACTGGCCAAAGATGTTATTAACATATTCCTTTCCATTGTTACTTCGAAAAAGTTTAACATGAGAATTGAATTGTGTTTTGACCATTTTTTCAAAAGTGACAAAGGTGGTGTATGCCTGTGATTTGTGTTTTAGTGGGTACAACCAAGTGTATTTTGTAAAATCATCCACAAAACAAATATAATAGCGAAAACCAGCAAATGAAGGAACAGCAGTAGGACCCCATAGGTCAGAATGAATAAGTTGAAAAGGTGCAGTTGTACGCTTCTCAGATAAAGTAAAAGGTAATTTATGAGATTTAGCAATTGAACAGGAGTCACAATTGTTTACATGAATGGAACAAAAACCTAATTGAGACATTAAAGAATTTATTATTTGAGTAGACAGGTGACCCAGACGACTGTGCCACAACAGACTGTGGCCATCAGCCGAAAGAGCCACCGGAGCCACAGGAACACTTTCTGAAACTGGGTGGGCAGACGAACTTGTGCCAGGAAGAACGTACAGACCATGCTCACAGGGTCCCTGAAAAATCACCCTCTTGGTAGTATTGTCTAGGATCTGAAAATCATTAGAGGTGAACAAGAGTGAGCAAATATTGTCTTTTGTGATTGGTGAACTGAAAAGAGATTGGATTTAATAGAAAGGACGTGGGTAATGTTACCTAGGTGAAAGATAGCGGTGGGGTTTTAATGGTACCCGTGCCATTGTGAGAAATATTAAGGGACTCACCGTTGCCAACAGTAATACCATTGGAGCCATGATATGGATTTCGAGCGTTAAGCTTGGATAGATCAGAAGTAACGTGCACGTTGGCCCCAGTATCCAGCAGCCATTCAGAGGAAGGGCCGGCTTGAGATGCATAATTGGCACGGTTATCACTATTTCGGCTCTCCTCATACTGAAACCAGCAACGAACAGCGGTGTGTCCTGTTTTCTGACAGATTTGACAAGTTGGACGATCCCGCTCGTAAGTGCCCTGCCCGCCGCTGAAAGATGACTGCCCGCCGCTGCCGAAGGAGTGCAGGCTGTTGTTGCTGCCGTGCTGCTGATCGTCGTACGGCGGACGACTGTCCTGCCGACCGCCGCACCCGCGGCCTCCGCTGTTTCTGCCGTAGCCACCGCGGCTCCCCTGCCGGCCGCCACCACGCCCCCCGCGATAGTTCTGCCTTGCGGTGAGGGCGGTGGCCGGCTCCATAACAGCGGCTTCTCGGAGAAGAAGTTTGCTCTCCAAATCCACGTTGATTTCTTCACTTTTTAGCCACGAGGAGAGAGTATCCAGGTCAACGGGCGTTGGACTGATGCGAACCACCTGTTTAATGGAGGAGTAAGCATATGGGAGCCCCCGAACGACGCACATGATGAGATCTTTTTCGGGAATGATTTCGTTAACTGTGTCGAGGGCTGTGATGATGGTGGAGACCCCGTCTAAATACCCCGCCATAGTTTTCGTGCCTTTGGTAATTGTGTGGAGACAATCACGCAATTGAAAAATATGAGAGTGGGAAATTGATGCATAGCGTGTTGCGAGGGCCGTCCACAGGGCTGAAGCAGTTGTGTAGGATCGGACGTGTTTCTGAACAGTGGGAGAGATGACCGCAATCAAACATGATCGGATCTGGCCATCTACGACTTTCCAGGCGGCATGGGCCAAATTGATTTTTTCTGATTTGTCCCGTGGCGGTGATGACTGCCGGCGGCGGTTCTGTGCTTCCATCGACGTATTTGAGAAGGTAATTGGCCTCAAGGGTTGTAAGAACAGTGATTTTCCATGTAGGTAATTTATGTCTGATAATTTTTCGGAAATCAGGGCGTGAAGATGCCTGAGAAGGAGTTTAACGCCAGAAGGAAGTGAATCGAGAGGATCCACCTCGGTTGTCATGGCTGCCGCCGCCCAAGAGAAGAGAGGGAACGATCGGTGCCCTAAAGAGAGAAAAAAAAACCTAGAGAAAAGAAGATCTAGGTTTTCTGGCTCTTGATACCATAAAGGAATATTGATTGTATTGAAGTGTTAAACTAATAAGGGAATACATGGGAGATATATATAGGAGATATAGGAAAGAGTATTAATCCTAATAGGACTAGGATTAAGGAGTACTAATCCTAATAGGACTAGGATTAGTACACAGTAAATACTAATTTTAATACTATTTATTTAATACTATCTGTTATTAGTTTCGATCCGATTTCGAAAATTAAAGGATTCGAAGCCGTTTTGTTATGTTTTTTTGGAAAAATAACAATTTTATAAGTCACCACTGAATTTTCTAAAAAATTAAGAAAACCATTTAAAAGAAGGGGTTTTGAAAGAAAATATTTTAAATAAAATAAGAATCGAATAAGAGTTCAATTATTTCTCTAAGGAAGAGTTTAGGCATCTTAGAGAATCCACTAACATACAGTTGACCGGCGGATTTTAAAATTAGGCTGATTTTGTAAAAAGGGTTACATAAAAAAATCTCGTTTGAAACTTAAATATAAATCTCTTGATAGTTTTAAAATATCAAGAATAATCCTAACTTTAAATTGTTATTCATAGTCAAGTTTTGAATAATACAATTAATTCAAACTCATACGAATCGAGTCAAGAACCTTGTTTAACAACTATGAAAGGATATAAAGAAAATCCTCAAGTTATTCATTCAAAGTTCTAAGTTGAATCGAAAGATAACTATTTTATTTAAAGAAACATAACAATTTTATTTATCCTATTAACCTTGTTCAAACTCGTAAATACGGATTCAAAACTTTTCAATAATTAGGAAAGAACATAAAAGATTCTCAAGTCATTCTATAAAGCTTAAATTAGCTAACTTAAAATGAGTTTCAAAATTTAAAAACTTGAATGAAAGTATCTCCTAAGGATTCATCTAAATCAATCAAGGTTAACAAAAGTTAGCATCAATGACAATAATAAGAAAATATAGACAAGGCAGCTTTGGTTATGGAATTTTGTAAAGGAATACACAACTATGAATCGAAGAAACTAAAGTAGGAACAAGAGATATTTTTTCATATTAATAGCAAACAGAACATGTCTTTTTTTTTTTTTTTATGAAAAGGTAAAAAAGTTAATCGGCAACTAGTTTTCATCTTAATTATCAATGCAATGTCTAACAGAGATGGAGTAAAATAAGGTAGCGACTAAGAGAGAAGGAACTAACAGAAACAAATTAAGGAAGAGCTTAATATCACACTCAAATTGAGTCATAAAAATAACTCAACATAATTGAAAATAAGTATTTCAATAAGGTAGTTAAATCTGGATACTATTAAGAATTTCAAACAAATTTAAATAGTGATTATCAACAACTATCTTTAAAACGAATAAGCGAGTGAAAAAGCTAAACAACACAACTTGATGTAATTAGTTAATGAAACACCGCCTAATTCACAAAATGTTAACCTTAAATAAACCTCCATTCTTGACAATTGAGATCAAAACAAGAGACAAGATTTAAAACTAACAAAGAGTGCTAAACAACAAAGTTAAATCTAAACACCTTATTTAGTTAACTAAAATAGGTAAACAAAATCGCTAAAAAAAAACCCCAACACTTCACATCAAATGAGGACGGTATACGAGTGTTACCTGGTTCTTGCAATGACTAGAACTCGAGCACGGTATACGGTATACGGTTTTGGATGTGACGAATTCCAGCACCACTCCGTCTCAAAATTAAATAGTCGCGAATCAACAAAATTTCAATGACGAAAAATAAGAACTCCCATAAACTTAGCGGGGTGTTTTTTTTCTTGCCTCCAAGAACTCCTCCCCTGAACAGTAAGAGTGAGTGGGTTTATATAGGACAAACTCTGGATTAAAATGAAGGGGAAAACGATGTGGGACTCTGGAAATTTTCAAATCCTAAATTGGATCTTGGGTCTCTTAATGTGAAATGGGTTTAAAGAATTTGGGCCAAAATTTTGGGTTAAAGGTTATCTGATGGTCCAAATATGAACTAAATAAAGTCCCTTAAGAGAGTTTCCAAGGGAAATGAGATGGATTATAAAGTTAACTGATTACTCGAGCTTCTTAACTTTAATAGCATAAAATAATTATTTCATAAGAAAGATCTTAATTAAATTGGAAGTTTTAAAGAAAATAAGTTGAGTACTTGTAACGACCTGTTAGTCGTTTCAAGCAGCAGAATTATTTTTGATAAAAACTGATTGGGTCGACGGATCACGCGACGGACCGTCATGCTCACGACGGACCGTGACGGACTCCGTCGTCCCACACTTGTGTAATTCCCCTGCTGCTCTCCTCATTACCCTCAACGACAGGTAGGACGAACCGTCATAGGCACGACGGTCCATCGAGGGTCTCGTTCCAAAACACTTCAACTTTGAAATTTGGGTACGGGGATCAACTCTCTGAACTTCGCAACGGAACTGCAGCGCGGACCGTCGTAGACACGACGGACCGTCACAGACCTTTCTACTGAAATTGAGTCTCTGAACTCTGTGACGACCCTGCAGGACGGACCGTCGTAGGCACGACGGGCCGTCACGAGTGGCGTAACCCTGACTGGGTCGGATTTCTGCTAAAAGTTTTTAAGGGGCGTTTTGGACTATTCATGATTATAATTATAAAGTTAGTGGGTTAATATTAATAATTTAATAACTTGGGGGTTAAAGGAGATAACCTTGAAATAAATGGTGGGTTGCTTTTATCATCTTTTATACTTAATTATATGATAATTAGGGTAAAAGAAGAAGAGTTTGAATAAGGAAAAATAGAAAGAACAGAGAGAGGGGAACGAACGAGCGAGAGAGGGAGAAGCGAAGAGGAAATCAAAGGCATTGAGAAGTAGCTTACTTGATCACGATTCTTCGGTGGAGGTAGGTTATGGTTTATGCTATTCATAGTAAACTCTAAATAGCGATTGATATGTATTGGGTAGTATTGTAAAGTCTTCTATATGCTTAATTGTGTTGTGGCATGTTGTGATTATGTAAATAGTGATGGATTATAATGATGATGATACGGTGGAAATCTTAAACCTCAAAATCTCTCTATAAATGATGATGCCTTGACATAAAAAAAGGCTTGATGAACTAAAGTAATGAGATTAGGGGATCGGGTGTCACGAACCGACACGTAGAATTAGGGAATCTGGTGTCACGAACCGACACGTAGTATTAGGGGATCAGAGTGTCACGTTCCGATACGTAGTAGTAGGGGTTCAGAGTGTCACGTTCCGACACCAGGATAATAAAGAGAATGAATATTGAGGGGATCTGAGTGTCACGTTCCGACAACAGGATAGTAGGGGATCAGTGTCACATTCCGACACCAGGATAATAAAGAGAATGAATATTGAGGGGATCGGAGTGTCACGTTCCGACACCAGGATAATAAAGAGAATGAATCTTGAGGGGATCGGAGTGTCACGTTCCGACACCAGGATAATAAAGAGAATGAATCTTGAGGGGGTCGGAGTGTCACGTTCCGACACCAGGATAATAAAGAGAATGAATCTTGAATTATGTTAATATACTCAAATTTAAAGAACCATTTCCCAAATGAGTATGGTGTGGAGGCTTGAGTCCTCATAGATGTGCTGGGTGTTGTGGCCAATGGTTATGGTACTTGTTGTTGTCACCTGTTGAGTATGTAGTTGATTTTATATTATTATTTGGTATATATTGCTTTCTATTTTGAGTTGGCCGATGATACCTACTCAGTACGTGTTCCTTGTACTGACCCCTACTTGTATTCTTTTTCTTTGTTATTTATGGAATGCAGTAAACGTGCCATCAACCTCGACTCGTCCGTAACTCTAGCCAGTCTTCAGCATATCAGATTTCAGGGTGAGCTATTGTTCCTAGCTCAGACTGGATTCTCTCCTTCACGTCTTGATGTCTTGAAGTTCGGACATGGACCATTCCTTTTACTTAATTTAGTTTCTTAAATACTTTTAGATTTAGTAATTTGAGGATATATGTTCTTGTGGTGATGACTTCCAGGTTTTGGGGAATAATAAGTATTAAATTTTAGAAGTTATTTATTTGTTATATTAATGAGTTTTAAGTCTTCCGCATTGTATTTTGTTCATTATGGTTGCGATATTGGTAAATGATTGGGGTTTAGATTTGTTGGTTCGCTCACATAGGAGGATAAATGTGGGTGCCACTCGCGGCTCGTTTTGCGTCGTGACAGTACTTAATTGAAACTCTGTTTTTGGTAAAATGATTTTCTAACTATTTATTCAAATTGAAAAATTATATAAATCTATATATTTTATGTATAAAGATATATAATCGATATGAAAAAATGGCAAAAACTATTTAGAAGATAATCTTGAATTATTTTTTGATTTTCCAAAATAATTATTTCCAATTGTTCAATATTTAAGAAGTTTAAATATTAATAAAATCGTGGAGGGTCAAAATTGGGTGTCAACATGTATCATCACTATAACCTATATTGACGCTACTTCAACAGAAAGCCTAAATAAATCGAACTCTCTAATTTTCTCCTTCTACTATTCCTAATTTACCCATTAAGAAATCGAGCTTTTTCAATAATTTTATGACAAAAAGAACAAAGATGATGAAACGAAAAAGACCAAATGAACTCATATATCCACCTAATAAAAGACTACTTACAAAATTTAGAATTGTCTTAACATGATATGACAAAAAAGTAATAGAATTAATGTTTTAGGTATATGATCTTCTTAGTGTTACCCCTTTATTTAATTTTAGTTGTAGCAGATTGATTCAAATATTCAAACATAAAACTAAAAAATAAAAAAAAGATTGATTTTAGATATTTAAATCAATCCACTTCAACATCATAAATCGAGAACGAGCTTCACAAAAAAAGGGGGAAAAATCAACTATCTTCTTTTTACCCCTTTGGTTACTGCTATTCAAAAACCCAATCAAAGTTCAAAACATTGTAAATCATCCACAACTCTATATATAAATCTTAATCAAAAGTTTTAAATACCGAAAAGGGTAAAAGAAAAATTTGAATGCAAATCAAAACAATTAACCAACATATATATGCCCGAAAATTGCAGCAACAATTGGAGAAAAAACTTCAAAAGTTAGAGTGATGATTAAATTTACACACCTCGTCTAAAGAATTGCTTCTTTCCGAATAATTCCTCGCCCCTTCCGATTTTGATTGTTCTAGAACGAGAAAGATTATGATAATTGACAATAGAGGAACATATGAAAGGAATCGGTTGCGCCTACATGTACTTTCGGACCGAATCCGACTGAGATTAAGAGAACGTCAACCATGCAAATTAGAAGTTATAAAGCTGTGAAAGTATTGCTTTTTCGATAAAAAACAAATATAGAATTTTTTTTTGATAAAGGAGTATGCAGACAAGATAGTTTTCTTAATGAAATAGGAAAGACAAACTAGGAGTTAAGGTAAAGTAGACAAAAGCCTGAAAGAAGTAGAAAAGCAGAATCTTGCCACGTGAACTTGCAAATTCGAAGTAAAAGAGGAAGTCGAAACCAAGTAGAAGACGGAGATAGTGATTAATAATTTACTGGTATTTACAGTGATATTTAACTATCTTTTCACCAACACAAATTAAGTAATGAGACACATTGAATCATGACACATAAATTTTATTTTTAATTACAAAATTCAAAATGTAACCTAACTGTAAGAGTTTCAACAAATTGAATCATGATACATAAATTTATTTCTGATTTTAGAATTCAAAGAGCCGGTAAATTGAAAGAGTTGTATAATTTCTTTTCTTCTACTTTAGTTAAAATTAATTAATCTAATAAATTATAATTACAATGTCATAACATAAGAATTAAAGTATACTTGTTGGGATTCATATATATCATTATGTAATTAAAATATTAATATTTAATAAATTAAGTAACCATATGATATATGATATATTATTATTTTAAGTAAATTGAAGGAAAAAAAATAAAAATATTTTTTTTTTAAAAAATGGAACTAATTTATTTTTTTAGAGGATAAAATGTGCTACAATATTCTGTAAATTTTTGACTCAAACACCTTTCCAGTTTTAGAATCTAGTGTAATATAACAACAACAACAACAACAACAACAACAACAACAAACAACAACAACAATAATAATAATAATAATAATAATAATAATAATAATAATAATAATAATAATAATAATAATAATAATAATATATAATTATTATTTAATATTTAATTGATGAGCTATTGCATAATATTTTTATTTAGTATAGAGATAAATGATATTTCAACTTTGAACATTTTTTGTTCCCACTTTTAATGATACTAGCTAGTCTCTAGGCACGTGTGTTGCACGTGTGTCTTGTGTAAATTAGTACAAAAAATTAAATTATACAGATTCCATTAAAACTTTCAAGTAATATGAGTAACCAAATTTATATAATTGTTTGTAGTTACACTCAATCAATTCAATTGGTATATGTGATATTGTTCTTATATAGTTAGTTCTATATATCTTATAATTAGTACAACACTTACCTTATTATTTTTTTAATATTTCAACAACAAATAGTTTATATGTGATATACGTATATATCGTTGATTATGTTTGCAAGTGTCTTACTTATCTTAAAGTTTGTATCTTGTATAAGAAATTGTAACATCAATATTTTATATACACGTACATATCAAGAAGTTGTTGTTGTCTTTCGCGCTGTAGAAATTTTGATCAACATATGTTTTTTAAGGTGGATAAAGTATCATTGTCAGTTTCATGGAATACACTTGTAAAATAGTGTTTATTTGTGATAAAGATAGTTAATAATTAGTGACATTGAAAATTTTAATCAATAAATAAAAGTCCAACAGCATGTACAATTGTCTTTGTTTGATCCAATATTATGAGTCCATTCATATGTAAATTTAACAGAAAATATTATTTAAATATAATCTGATTATATAATCGATCTAGACTCACTAATAACAAACTTGATTTAAATGGCTGAAATATTTAAAATATCTTATATAAAGATACCGGGTGTACATCTTCAAAAAGTATCCACTTAAAGAAATACTAATTTTGTATGAATCTAAAGTCTATATCATTTATACTACTAAAAAGAAAATCAATAAAAAATTATATATTAAATAAAAACAAATACAAGAAATATAGAGAATTATATAGAGTGAATAAAAAATAAAGGAAAATGATAATAGATTACAATATATATAGATTTAATGAAGTTAGTTATTAATATTCCTAACCAAATAGATTCCATGCATCTATTGTTCCAATAAAATATAATTTAATTTATTTTAATATACGCCATAGAAAGATGAAACTCTCTTGATGCTTAGAAAACTGTACATATTTTGATGCTTAGAAAACTGAAAATGCTTAAAATTTATATTGGAGGAGGTGAAACTCAAAACTAATGAATAAAAAATTAACTTTTGTGTTGAATTAGTAGTTAATATAAATGCCCTTCAACATTTTAATTTAGTATAGGGACTAAATGGTAATCCAAATTTGCACTTAGGTCGTTCTGTCACGACCCAAAACGAGCCGCGAGTGGCACTCACACTTATCCTACTATGTGAGCGAACCAACCAATCCAAACCCCAACATTTCAACCATAATAAACAGAATATAATGCGGAAGACTTAAAACTCATTAATGAAAATTGATTAGATAAATTCTAAAAAACTCAATACTTATTATTCCCAAAAACAGGAAGTCATCACTACAAGAACATCTATCCTCAAATTACTAATCTAAGAGTATCTAACAAGCTAAAATAAGTAAAAAGCTAGTCCATGCCGAAATTTCAAGGCATCAAGACATGAAGAGGAAGATCCAATCCAAGCTAGAAGCAATAGCTCACCCTGAAATCTGGCTTGATGAAGACTGGCTAGAGTTGCGGTTGAGTTGAAGACAATGACACATTTGCTGCACTCCACAATTAACAAAGAAAAACAAATACAAGTAGGGGGTCAGTACATGGCACAAGTACTGAGTAGGTATCATCGGCCAACTCAAAATAGAAAACAGTATATATCAGATAATAACATAAAATCAACTAATATTCTTAATAGGCGACCACAACAATTTCCATAACCTTTGGTCACAACACCAAGCACATCAATGAGGACTCAAGCCTCCCCATCATACTCATTTGGGAATTAGTTCTTTAAATTGAGCATATTAACGTATTTCAAGATTCATTATCATTATTCCTCTTGTGTCGGTACGTGACACTCCGTTCCACTACTACTATCCTTGTGTCGGAATGTGACACTCCGATCCATATACTATCCTGGTGTCGGAACGTGACACTCCGATCCATATACTATCCTGGTGTCGGAACGTGACACCCGATCCATATACTATCCTGGTGTTGGAATGTGACACTCCGATCCATATACTATCCTGGTGTCGGAACGTGACACTCCGATCCATATACTATCCTGGTGTCGGAACGTGACACCCGATCCATATACTATCCTGGTATTGGAACGTGACACCCGATCCTCTAATCTCATTACTTTAGTTCATCAAGCCTTCTTTTATACTAAGGCATCATCATTAACAAAGTAAATTTAGGTTTTAAGATTCAATAGCCTCATCATGCTAATTCACCACAATTATGTAATCACATCATGCAAGCACACAATTAAGCATATAGAAGACTTTATAATACTACCCATACATATCGTTCGCTATTAAGAGTTTACTATAAGATAGTATAAACCATAATCTACCTCCACCGAAGAATCGTGATAAAGCAATCTACTTCCCAAGCCTTTTTGTTTTCCTCTTCGTTCTCCCTTCTCTCGTTCGTTTCTCTCTCTCTCTCTCTGTTCTTTCAGTTTTTCTTATTCAAACCCTCTTTCTTTTACCCTAATTGTCATATAATTAAGTATAAAAGATGATAACAATAACCCACTAATTATTTCAAGGTTATCTCCTTTAACCCCCAAGTAATTGAATTATTAACATTAATCCACTAACTTTATAGTTATAAGCATGAATAGTCCAAAACGCCCCTTAAAACTTTTATTAGAAATCCGACCCAGTCAGGGTTACGCAACCTGTGACGGCCCGTCGTGCCTGCGACGGTCCGTCCTGCTGCTTCCGTCACAAAGTTCAGAGACTCAATTCATTAAAGAGTCTGTGACGGCCCGTCATGTCTGCGATGGTCCGTCCTTCCATTTCGTCGCGAAGTTCAGAGAGTCGATCTCAGTACCCAAATTTCTAAATACTAAGTGTTTTGGAACGAGACCCCCTTGACGGTTCGTCGTGCCCATGACGGTCCGTCGTGGGATCCGTCGACTCAGCCAGTTATTTACAAGAAATACTCTACTGCTCAAAACGACTAAACAGGTCGTTACAATAGATACCAATTTACCCATCGTTCGTCCTCGAACGATCACAAGAAGAAAAACAAGGGTGAAAAGGAGTACCTGAATCTGTGAACAGGTGTGGGTATCTTTCTTGAATATCAGTCTCCTTCTCCCAAGTGGAATCTTCAACCGGCCGATTCTTCCATTGAACCTTGACGGATGCAATCTCCCTTGACCTCAACTTGCGGATTTCTCTATCTAGAATGGCAACAGGCTCCTCCTCATAAGTCAAATTCTCATCGAGCAGAACTGAATCCCAACGAATGATGTAGTTTCCATCCCCATGGTATCTTTTCAACATAGACACATGAAATACCGGATGCACTCCTGATAGCCCTGGAGGGAAGGCTAATTCATAAGCCACCTCCCCTACTCGCTTAAGTACTTCAAATGGTCCAATATACCTTGGGCTTAGCTTACCTCTTTTACCAAACCGCATCAACCCTTTCATGAGCGAAACCTTCAGCAAGACTTGCTCACCCTCCATAAACTCCAAGTCTCTAACCTTTCGATCTGCATATTCCTTTTGCCTACTTTGCGCCGCTAAAAGCTTTTCTTGAATAGATTTCACTTTCTCCAATGAATCCCTCAAAAGGTCAGTACCCCAAGGTCTAACCTCAAATGCATCAAACCAACCAATGGGATACCTACATCTCCTCCCATACAATGCTTCAAATGGGGCCATGTCAATACTTGAGTGATAGCTATTATTGTATGAAAGCTCCGCTAAGGGTAAGAAGTTATCCCAATGACCACCAAATTCTGTCACACATGCACGAAGCATATCTTCCAATACCTGAATCATTCGCTCAGACTAACCATCGGTCTGAGGGTGAAAGGCAGTACTAAGGTCCAATCTAGTACCTAATTCCGCATGCAATGTTCTCCAAAACTTAGAAGTAAACTGCGTACCTCTATCTAATATGATGGAAAGTGGAACTCCATGCAATCGAACAATTTCTGAGATATAGAGTTTGGCTAACTTCTCCGCATTGTAGGTCACCTTGACCGGAATGAAGTGAGCAGACTTAGTAAATCTGTCCACAATTACCCAAATAGAATCAAACTTTCCCAATGTCTTTGGAAGACCAACAACGAAGTCCATTGCAATTCTCTCCCACTTCCATTCAGGAATGGGCATTCTCTGAAGTGTTCCTCCGGGCCTCTGGTGTTCATACTTTACTTGCTGACAATTTGGACATTTGGCAACAAAATCAACAATGTCGCGCTTCATTCTACTCCACCAAAAGTGTTGCTTTAGGTCACGGTACATCTTGGTTGCACCAGGGTGTATAGAATATCCGGAACTATGAGCCTCTGTAAGACTAGTGTGGATCAAATCATCAACACGGGGCACACATACCCTTCCCTTAATCCTCAAAACACCTTCCTTATCAATTATTGCCTCTTTAGCCTCTCCTCGCAACACCATATCTTGAATTCGGCTTAGTTTCTCATCATCAAACTGTTTTCCCTTGATCTTGTCAAGAAAAGAAGATCTCGCGTCCACACGAGCCAAAAATCCTCCCTTGTCATTTACTTCTAGCGTCATAAAGTCATTAGCCATGTTTTGGATTTCTCTAGCCAACGGGCGTCTAGAAACTTGTAAGTGGGCTAAACTACCCATGCTCCCTGCTTTTCTACTTAAGGCGTCTGCCACAACATTAGCCTTTCCTGGGTAATACAAGATGGTAACATCATAGTCCTTCAGTAGTTCCATCCACCTCCTCTGTCTCAAATTCAAATCCCTCTGAGTAAAGACATACTGTAGGCTACGATGATCCGTATAGACTTCACACTTAACCCCATATAGATAGTGTCTCTATTGCTTTAATGCAAACACTACCGCAGCCAACTCCAAATCATGGGTCGAATAGTTACGTTCATGCACCTTTAATTGCCTCGAAGCATAAGCAATTACATTCTTCTCTTGCATTAGCACTGCACCCAAACAAGAATAGGATACATCACAATAAGCAATGAAGTTCTTAACCTCTACTGGCAAGGTAAGGATAGGTGCAGTAGTCAGCAAGGTCTTGAGTTTCTGAAAGCTTTCCTCACATTCATCTGACCATACAAATGGAACATTCTGCTTAGTCAAGTTCGTCAATTGGAAAGCAATAGAAGAGAATCCCTTGACAAATCGACGGTAATAGCTAGCTAAACCAATAAAGCTCCTTATTTCTGACATATTAGTAGGTCTTACCCAATTCCTCACTGTTTCAATCTTAGAAGGATCCACCATCACTCCATCCTTAGAAACCACGTGCCCCAAGAAGGACACTAAATCTAGCCAAAACTCACACTTGGAGAATTTGGCATAAAGCCTTTTCTCCTTTAATACTTCCAGCACAATTCTCAAATGCTACTCATGTTCGTTCTTACTCTTGGAGTATATCGGTATATCATCAATAAATACGATCACAAAGAGATCTAGATATGGCATAAAAATCCCGTTCATCAAGCTCATGAAAGCAGCAGGGGCATTCATAAGACCACAAGACATTACTACAAATTCGTAATGCCCATACCTGGTTCGAAAAGCAGTCTTTGGCACATCCGTTGCCCGTATTTTCAATTGATGATAACCGGATCTCCAGTCAATCTTAGAGAAGACACAAGCACCTTGTAACTGATCGAACAAGTCATCAATGCGAGGAATGGGATACTTGTTCTTAATAGTTACCTTGTTCAACTGCCGGTAGTCTATGAACATCCGAAAACTCCCATCCTTCTTCTTCACAAATAACACCGGAGCACCCCAAGGGGATGCACTTGGTCTAATGAAGCCTTTACTTAACAACTCTTGAAGTTGGGCCTTTAATTCCCTTAACTCCGCTGGGGCCATCCTATAAGGAGGTATGGAAATGGGGCGAGTACCCGGTTCCAGATCAATGCAAAAGTCGATATCCCTATCCGGCGGCATACCAGGAAGGTCTGCAGGGAACACATCTAGAAACTCACGGACTATCGAAACCGACTCAATTAAAGGTACTTGGGTAGTATCATCCCTGAGGTGTGCCAAGAACGCTAAACACCCTTTACTAACCATTCTCTTAGCACGAATAAAGGAGATGATACGAACTGGAGTGGAAGTGTAGTCACCCTCCCACACTAACGGATCTGTCCCAGGCTTGGCCAACGTTAAGGTTTTAGCATTACAATCTAAGATTGCAAAATTTGGAGAAAGCCAAGTCATACCCAGAATTACATCGAAATAGACCGTCTCTAAAATAACCAAGTCTACATGAGTATTGCTCCCCACAAAAGTCACCAGACAAGACCTATATACCTTTTCAACTACCATAGACTCACCCATCGGAGTAGAAACACGAATAGGCATGTCAAGCATTTCACAATGTAAATTAAGACCAGTAGCAAATGAGGAGAATACATATGAAAATGTGGAGCCAGGATCAAATAATACAGAAGCCATGCAATCACAAACTAAAAGATTACCTGTGATAACAGCATCAGATGTCTCCGCTTCAGACCGCCCGGGGAAAGCGTAACAATGGGCCCTATCACCTGTCTGCGCGTTGCCCCTACCATGTTGTGCTGTAGTGGCTCCAGTTTTCCCGTCACCCCGACCGTTTTGGTGACCACCATTATCTCGGCCACCACGTCCTCCAGAATGACGGCCTCTTCCATGACCACCTCTACCTCTGACTATTGGAGGTCTGTAACTCTGTTTTGGACAATACCTCTTAATGTGTCCAGTCTCCCCACATCCATAACACTCCATGGATTCAAGCATAGGTCTCTGTGAGACTGACGAAGTCTGGGGATAACCTCCAAACATAGAGAAGTGTTGACCGGTCTGCGGTGGACCCCATTACTACAGTCTGCAGTAAAGACTGAATAGGTCGGGCTGGATAACCTCCTGAACCCTTCCCTCTGGAGTAAGAACCATTAAACTCACCTCCCTTACGAAACCTTTTAGATGTCGATGCCATGGTGAAGTCATCTGGCTTCACTCCCTCCACCTCTATCACGAAGTCTACCACTTCCTGAAAGGATTTTGCTGTAGCCGCTACCTGTAAGGCTGAAATCCGCAAATCTGACCTCAATCCCTTCACAAAACGGCGAATCCGCTCTTGTGGACTGAAACAAAGCTGGGTGGCATACCTAGATAATGCACGAGAGGTTACAAACTCAACGCCAAATTTTGGCATTTCCCTGAAACTCAACATGTGACCGCCACCACATTTTGGCATTTCCCTGAAACTGATAGGTTACAAACTCAACGCCAAATCGTTCCACTATGCCCATTTTATGTAGTAACTCATGGCAATCCACCAGAAAATCATAAGCATCCTCCGATTCAGCACCCTTGAAGACTGGAGGTTTCAATTTCAAGAACTTACTGAAAAGTTCATGCCGATCACTTGTCATTATGGGCCCCGTAGTCTAACGAGGAAACGTGCCTATTTCCAACGAGGCATTCATGCCGGGAGCCTCAGCAGCGGCCTGTCGTACTTCCGAAACTTGAGGTGCTGGTGCAGAAAACACTGGAGGTGTCTGGCCTTGATCAGATAATCCGCTAAGATAAGCAAGAACCTGATTAATCATCTCTGGGGTAGGTTTGGGTGGTAATTCCTCATTTTGCACTTGCTCATTTTCCCCTTCCTCACCCTCTCTTACTACTTCCTCAGTCGGTGGAGGAGTCACCGCCCTAGTACTAGATGGGCCAGGTGCTTGTCCTCTTCCTCTAGAGGACGTGCTCCCGCGACCTCTACCACGGCCTATTGCCACTAATCCTCCTCGAGCTACAGCCCCAGTGGCTGGCTCAGTTGCATCTTGTCTTGCCGGTGTTGGTGTTGGCGCCGTTGTTGATCTAGTTCTAACCATCTGCGAAATAGAGTGAAGATGGTCAGATACCAATTTGTATCACCTAGATACCAATTGGATCCAAGTAATAGCACGAAAGAAGGAAAGAAAGAATGGAATTTTCCTAAAGTCTTATAGCCTCTCAAAGAAAAGTAAAGGCGTCCCCCTACCGTTCCTTAAGACTCTACTAGACTCGTTCTTCTGTGATGAGACCAACAAACCTAATGCTCTGATACCAAGTTTTGTCACGACCCAAAACGAGCCGCGAGTGGAACCCACACTTATCCTTCTATGTGAGCAAACCAACCAATCCAAACCCCAACATTTCAACCATAATAAACAGAATATAATACGGAAGACTTAAAACTCATTAATGAAAATTGATTAGATAACTTCTAAAAAACTCAATACTTATTATTCCCAAAAACTGGAAGTCATCACCACAAGAACATCTATCCTCAAATTACTAATCTAAGAGTATCTAAGAAGCTAAAATAAGTAAAAAGCTAGTCCATGCCGGAATTTCAAGGCATCAAGACATGAAGAGGAAGATCCAATCCAAGCTAGAAGCAATAGCTCACCCTGAAATCTGGCTTGATGAGGACTGGCTAGAGTTGCGGTTGAGTTGAAGACGATGGCACGTTTGCTGCACTCCACAATTAACAAAGAAAAAAACAAATACAAGTAGGGGTCAGTACAAGGCACAAGTACTGAGTAGGTATCATCGGCCAACTCAAAATAGAATACAGTATACATCAGATAATAATATAAAATCAACTAATATTCTTAACAGGCGACCACAACAATTTCCATAACCCTTGGTCACAACACCAAGCACATCAATGAGGACTCAAGCCTCCCCATCATACTCATTTGGGATATAGTTCTTTAAATTGAGCATATTAACATATTTCAAGATTCATTATCTTTATTCCTCTTGTGTCGGTACGTGACACTCCGCTCCACTACTACTATCCTGGTGTCGGAACGTGACACTCCAATCCATATACTATCCTGGTGTCGGAACGTGACACTACGATCCATATACTATCATGGTGTCGGAACGTGACACCCGATCCATATACTATCCTGGTGTCGGAACGTGACACTCCGATCCATATACTATCCTGGTGTCAGAACGTGACACTCCGATCCATATACTATCCTGGTGTCGGAACGTGACACCCGATCCATATACTATCCTGGTGTCGGAATGTGACACCCGATCCTCTAATCTCATTACTTTAGTTCATCAAGCCTTCTTTTATACTAAGGCATCATCATTAACAAAGTAAATTTAGGTTTTAAGATTCAATAGCCTCATCATGCTAATCACCACAATTATGTAATCACATCATGCAAGCACACAATTAAGCATATAGAAGACTTTATAATACTACCCAATACATATCATTCGCTATTAAGAGTTTACAATAAGATAGTATAAACCATAACCTACCTCCACCGAAGAATCGTGATAAAGCAATCTACTTCCCAAGCCTTTTTGTTTTCCTCTTCGTTATCCCTTCTCTCGTTCGTTTCTCTCTCTCTCTCTCTGTTCTTTCTGCTTTTCTTTCGAACCCTCTTTCTTTTACCCTAATTTTCATATAATTAAGTATAAAAGATGATAACAATAACCCACTAATTATTTCAAGGTTATCTCCTTTAACCCCCAAGTAATTGAATTATTAACATTAATCCACTAACTTTATAGTTATAAGCATGAATAGTCCAAAACGCCCCTTAAAACATTAATAGAAATCCGACCCAGTCAGGGTTACGCAACCTGTGATGGACCGTCGTGCCTGCGACGGTCCGTCCTGCTGCTTCCATCACAAAGTTCAGAGACTCAATTCATTAAAGAGTCTGTGACGGCCCGTCATGTCTGCGACGGTCCGTCCTTCCATTTCGTCGCGAAGTTCAGAGAGTCGATCTCAGTACCAAAATTTCTAAATTCTAAGTGTTTTGGAACGAGACCCCCTCGACGGTACGTCGTTCTCATGACGGTCCGTCGTGGGATCCGTCGACTCAGCCAATTATTTACCAGAAATACTCTACTGCTCAAAACGACTAAACAGGTCGTTACACGTTCCCACTTTTAATAATATATACAATGATGATATGATATTATGATATATGATATGATATATATGATGATATGTTAGTAGAAAAAAATTATAAAAACATATATACATATTTAACACAAATGAGAAAAATGAAAATTAAATTATGACCAGAGAGGTAGATGAGATGGAGTAGATTTTTATTTTATTTTACTAAGCCTTCTTGATTTAATTTATTTGATTGATCACTAGATTACACCCTTAAATGTAGAATCATTCTTCTTTATCAATATTTAATGGACAATTATATAGTGATATTACATGTGCCATTTAACAAAAATAATTTATGACTCGTGTGATTTACGAATCAATTATATAAACTATTAACGTATTATTACACTTGAAGAATAATGCAAAGATTATAATATAATAAAATAATGGCAAGTTGAAATTACCATAGCTCTCCTTTGATTTCTTACATTTATATGTAAAGATGATTCAACAATAATTGCATATCTAATATAACCTCATAAGCTAGATTTTAGAAGAATCATAGGTAAATTTACTCAAATAAAACATTCCCAAAATAAAATGAATAAGAAACATAGTAATTAAAAACAAAAAGAATCATAATGTCAATAAATAGTCAAATTGAATAACTAAATATTATCATGCAAGATGTGATCTTTAAAATTTTGAAAAAAATTAATATTTGTTAGTAACTAATATATATTTGAGAGCCATCATAACATGAAGGACTTCGAAAGATGGAGACGTCATCTTTATATAATTTATTGTCTTTAAAATGAGAATCAATTCACATTTATGTTGGATGACAAAATACATAACCCATCCATCTTGTCAGAAGAAAGATAGAGAAATATCAACAAAGAATAGGTACTTACATATGATGTTCATTGACCTTGAAAAAAAACACAACAAAGCCTCGATGGAAGTTCTCTAAAGAAGCCTGAAGGCTAGAGGTGTACCTATCGATAAATGAAATGTATGATGGATCTTAAACCTTAATTAGAACAATGGGAGGAGACTCAAACACTTCATACTTGAGATAAGGTTGCACAAGGGGTCGATTCCTAGTCCATTCTTAGTTTCAATGGTGATGGATAAATTGACATTGCATATTAAAGACAAGAATTCTCGCTGTATTATATTTGTGGATTATATAATATTAATTAGTGAGACCCACAAGAAGAATTAATGCTAGGGTAGAGGTGTGGAGAAAAACTCCGAAGTACTAAGGGTTCAAGTTGAGTAGGACTAAACCACTTGGAGTACAAATTCATTGATACAATGAATGATAAAGGCGTAGAAATGGGGATTGACACATGGACCTATCCCAAGAAAGACAATTTCAAGTATCTTATCTTTGTAGTTTAAAGAAGTGTGGACATCGACAATGATGTTACACATCATATTGGTGCGTTTTGGATAAAGTGGAATCTTTCCTTTTGAATCTTATGTGATAAGATAGTATCACCAAACTTAAAAGATGAATTTTATGGAATGGTACTTAGACTGACGTGGTTGTATAGTCAGAATTCTAACCAATCAACAACTTCCATATTAAGAACATGCATATTGCAGTAATGATGATAATGAGATGAATGTGTGGGTATAGTTGGATAGATAAAATTAGCTAGGAATTATATTCCCGTTAGGGTAGGGTGGCCATCAGGATGGACAAGATGAAAAAGAAACATGATTGAAATGGTTTGGAGACGCTAAGAGGAGATGCCTAGATGCCCAATAAACATGTGCAAGAGGTTGGATATAAGAGTAATATAAAGAGATAGAGGCAGTCCGAAAATGCTTTAGAGAGAGGTGATAAGTCAAAACATGATGCAACGTCGTATTATCGATGAAATACTCTTATATAGGACGGTATGTCATATATTAGGGTAGAAGGTTATTAGATATTGGAGTATTGTATTGCTTTTTGAGGATTTAGGTTTGTTAGAATATATCGCTATACAAGTTGTTTTCTTGTGCTTTTTGCTTTTAATATCAATCATAATCTATTTATTTTGTAGAATATTAAGAACCAACATAAAATGTGTCATCATCAGCTGATCTAAGATATAAAAGTTACCTAGTAATAAACATTCAGTTGATTTTAATTAATATTGTGTAGGAGTAAACTTAATATGCAGTAATCAATCACATTCTTTCTTTTTGAGGAATAACTCACATTTTTCAATCCAAATTAAAAATGTATCAAAATATATTAGAATGTATGAAAGAATTATCACAGACAAAGACTGAGAATATTTGTTAAAAGGATAACATGCCTAAATTTCACATTCCTTTCAATCCCATTTGATAAGAATTTTGATTTACGTTTTCTTGTTACTGCGAGAAGGTCCTTTTTAGTGAGTCCATTTTGTTGATTTCATCTTTATGAGTGAGATGTTGGTATCATCTCTATAACATATATTGGAGCTAATTCAACAGAAAGTCTAAATAAATTGAACTCTCTAATAGTCTCTTTTTACTATTCTTAATTTACCCATTAAAGGATCGAACTCTTCGATAATTTTATGACAACAAGAACAAAGATGATGAAGTAAAAATGACAAAATGAATTCATATATTCACCCAACAAAAACACTATCGGTACAATATCTAGAATTGCCTTAACATGATATGACAACAAAATAATAAAATTAATGTTTTAGGTGTAGAAATCTCATATCTAAGATTAGAGAGATCAATGATTGTATTGATAGTATTGATATTGATATATTTATAGGTTGATCAATATTGCTAAATTGATGAATATAATGTTGAGTTACGAGCTCCTTATATAGGAGAGAATTGTAGAGTCCTAAGTTAACTATATTTAGAGTCCTACTACAATACATATTACTAATATAATAACACAATAGTTATAAGTAATTAAATCCAAATTGTACTATAATTCTGATAGTAATCTAATTCTAGTCATAATATAATTATAATAATAATATAATTACAGATAAAATATAATTCTAATGAACATAAGTAGTCTAATCGTAGTGCAAAACTAATTCTAGAGCATTGATGTAAACTCGTTGGTCAGTCTCGTTGGACCTATTCCTTTGACATGTTCCAATCATCAGCTTTCTTCCTCACCAACACTTCTTGCAGATGGGTCAGTCAACTGTGTTGGACGTGTTCCTTTGACATATTTCAATCGTCAGTCCTTCTTCTTCAACATTAGGTATATTATTTTCTCAGTATTACCTCCTTATTTGATTTCATTTGTAGCAGATTGATTTACTTATTCACACATAAAACTAAAAAAATAAAAAACAAGAAATATAATAAAGATTGTTTTATTAGAAATTTAAATCACTCTACTTCAACATCAAACACTGAGAATGAGTGTCAAAAAAAATAAGAAAAAAAATTATTTGTCTTCCTTTTACCCCTTTGGTCACTACAATTCGCAAACCCAATCAAAGATCAAAACTTTGAAAATCATCCACAAATATATATATAAATCTTACTCAAAAGCTATAAATATCAAAAAGTGTAAAAGAAAAAATTGAATGCAAATCAAAACGATTAACCAACATATATATGCCCGAAAATTGCAAATATAATTGGAAAAGGAGCTTGGAAAGCTAGAATGATAATTAAAGTTACACAAATCATCAAAAGAATTTCTCCTTTCCGAATACTTCCTCACACCCTCTATTTTGAGTGAAGATTACTGAGACATGGAAGAATAAGAATGGAGAAATGAATAGAGATAGAAGAGAGTAAAAAGAAAAAAAGTTGTCAAGGACAGGCGATTTGATGAAAACAAGAAATAGTGTACACATGATAGACTTAGAAGATAGAAGAACGAAAAAAAGTACTCAAGCACAGGTGATTTTGTCACGCCCGGAGACTACACCCTGGATGAAGACGGTACTTGAAGACCATTGATGGCCCACAAGAGAATCATTGGCCTGACTTACTCAACTCAGTGGAAGACTCAACTCAAGTTAGTCAAAAAATAACGCATGTTCAAAGAAAAACTTCATATAGCGATCTGGCCAAAATGACACTTAAGTCTAAACAAGAAAATAGACTCCAAACTAAACTACTAGCTGTCTACGAAGCCTCAAATCTAACTAGAATGGATGTTGGGACATACCCTACAACATCCTAAACACACTAAACTATTACAGCAAATGAAAAGAATGTCCTCCAGAATGCAAGGAGGCTCACCGCTGACTCTGGAGCTCGATCTGGATCAACGAAGCCATGCGTGCTGATCCTGGTTACCTGCATCTGCATCATAAATCGATGCAGGCCAGCTGACATCAATATATGGAATGTACAAGTATGCGAGTTAGAATTCTAAGCACAATTATAAAGCTTGAAATGGAGTAAGAATGAAATTACCTTGGCTCTGCTTAACTCATAACATTTATAAATGAGATGGAGTAGATTTTCATTTTATATTATTAAGCCTTCATGATTTAATTTATTTGATTGCTCACTAGATTACACCCTTAAATCTATAATCACTCTTCTTCTTTATCAACATTTAATGGATAATTATATAATGAAATTACATGTGCCATTTTACAAAAATAATATATGAGTCGTGTGATTTACGATTCAATTCCATAAACTACTAATGTATTATTACACTTCAAGAATAATGCAAAGATTATAATATAATAAAATAATGGCAAGTTGAAATTAGCATAGCTTTCCTTTTATTTCTTACATTTATATGTGAAGATAATCCAACAATAATTGCATATCTAATATAACCTCATAAGCTAGATTTAAGAAGAATTATAGTAAATTTATTCTTATCTTATTAAGCTAGAGAGATTATTCCTAATAAATATTCAACTCAAATAAAACATTTCAAAATAAAATTAATAAGAAAAATAGTAATTAAAAACAAAAAGAATTATAATTTCAATAAATAGTCAAATTGAATAACTAAATATTATCGTGCAAGATGTGATATTTAATTTTTTTTAAAAAAAAATATATATATTAGTAACTAATATATATTTGAGAGCCATCACAACATGAAGGACTTCATTAAACCGATAAGATGGACGCAATAAATTGAGCCATCTTCCTAGAACTTATTGCAATCAAAATGAGAATCAATATTCATTAATGTGGATGACCAACTACAAAAGATATCCATCTTGTTAGAAGAAAGGTAGAGAAAAATCAGCCAAGAATAGGGACTTACTGTCACGCCCCGAGCTACCCCTGAGACGCGGACACATAACATAGAACCACAAGTGCTCCCAAGATAACCCTGCTGACATGATCATGAGCATACTAAAGATAAAAAACTGATGCGGAAGCTAAATAATTATTAAATTTGAAAAGATGGGGAATACCCATATTCTATAGCAGAGATATGTGAAAACAATGAGTTTAATACAAAGGAAATATTAACTCAATACTAAGAAGAATCTAACTATGTCAGAAATAAACCTCTAAACTTGACTAGAAATACTAGGACAAGCCCCCAGCTAAATCTAGCAAAAAAAGAAAATAAATGACTAAAAACTGAAATGACACTCATGAATGTTGTCCTCGGAGAATGAGGACTCACCACTGAATCTGCTGAACTGGAGATCGAAAGTCGATCTATGCGTGATCTGGATGCTTAAAACCTGAACCTACATCTTGAGAAGATGTAGCACACGCATGCGTCAGTACTTGAAAGGTACTGATCATGTAGGATAGAGTAAAACTTAAATAAAACATAACTTAACAAGCATAAAAGCATGTATAATAATCTGACATGATAAACTGAATTCAGAGCTTACTGGATGCAATGAACAATTTATAACATGCTGAAACTGAATACTGAATATATTGATAAATGGTCAATGCAGAGAATCTGATTGATCTGTGGGAGCTTCTAATAACCGATAATAAAACCACATGAGCTAAATGTGAAGTCCGATGTATACACCCCATCAAGAGGACCCAATATACCCTGCCAAAGGTATAAAGGCATGTTGGTTTGATCACTAAACTGATTGCCCACAGAGGGGACTTACAACCTACTTGGCTAGTAGTTCTGGGACTATTGGGTATGCTAAACCCTAGTCCAACTCGGTATTATACTACTCCCAATGATTTTTTTTAAATTTACTGATTATGTCTGAGTTTCTGTAAATACTGGATAGCTTGAAACTGAACATGCAAATTGAGAATGCAAAAATTTATCTGGTAATTATGCATTTATTACTGAGCCATGTATATCTGAAGCGTCTGAAATATATGACATAGCATGTGTAATTCAAGAACTAAAGAAATAACAAGCTAGGGTTTTGAAATTAATGCGATAATCTGATTAATAACATGATAATATGATTTGGAACATAAAACTAAAAAATTCATAAAGTTCTGTTGAATTTCTAGAAACTCTAGATCTAATCATGATATGGGAATCAAGAATCTGATTGAAAACTAGGGACCCAATGGGTGAAAGGAACCCACTAGAGAAATTGCACATACCTGGTGATGAAATCAACGGAAAAATACTTAGGTTTTGGGGATGGAACTGTTGGAAATTGTGGCGTTCTTGAACTAGGGTTGTTGAGATTTTTCTCCTCTCTTGCTTCTAATTTTCTAAGTTTTGATTTAATGATTTGACCAAGATATGTTTTAGTCATGTTTCTAGGTTTAAACTGACTAAAATCTGATGATTTAGGATCAAAATGACGTATATTAAGGTTTAAACGAAGTGGGAAAGGTAAAAAAGACCCCTGAGAAAGTTGTTGTGGGACCAAAATACGGCCAGGACTGACGGTCTGTCGTCTGACCGTCACCCCGTCGACTGGGCCTGTTCAATAGACCTTTACTAAAATGGCCATAACTTTTTACTCGGACGTTTGATTTTAGAAAGGTTGGTGGTTATGGAAAGATAATTCAATTATCTATCTGTGGGTAGGTTATGGGACACGTAATTTATTTTTTGCTAGGAGTTATGACCATTTGAAATTGACCAAACTGCATTTTCCCTTAACTATCTGCAAATTTTCAACCAACGGTTAGACCTATCGGCCGTAGGTCCACCTATGGACCGTGCTGGTCATTCGTAGCTCTTGTCAGAGAGTGGGTGACAGAGGGTACCGATCGATGGTCACGAACTACGGACCGTCGTCAGACCTACGGACTGTCGGTCCGTCCGTCGATCAATACTTATCCAATTTTTCTCGGCTGATTTTTTGGGGAGTTTCTTATCCCATCGACGGTTGTGCAGGACATACCGTCGTCTATCCTACGGACCGTCGATGAAACTGTTGGTTTCACCTGCATATATTTTCTGAAAAAAACTGATTTTTGGTCTATTTTGGCTGTGGGGTGTCACATTATCTTCCCCTTGGGAACATTCATCCTCGAATGAAGACTAAACAAGCTTAAATAGAGGGAGAGAGCTCCAAACCCCACTATTAAACACTAAGAACTGAGTTTCTGACTGAATTGAATTCCGAGTACATGCAAATACGCTGAAAATGGAAGTAGAAACTGAGGGAACATTATTGTAAGACTGAATTTATGCATGAATGACTGAAAAATTGAAAGGAACTTTTATCTCAAACAGGAGTGGAATCGGAAGGAAAGAGGTGACGATAATTGGCTTTCATGGCTGCTTGTGCTTTCCAAGTAGCTCCCTCTACACTCTCCAATGGCACTATAGAGGATGGATCACCCACACACTTCTTCAAGAGTGAGATGTGGAAGACCGGATGCACTACTGCTAAGTCTGCTAGCAACTCTAATTCATATGCCACCTTGCCAACCATTTTCAAGATCTTGTAAGGGCCTACATATCTAGGACTGAGCTTCACTTTCTTTCCAAATCTCATCACCCCTTTCATAGGTGAGACTTTGAGAAAAATCCAATCATTAACTTTCAACTCTAGTTCCCTTCTCCTTACATCTGCATAAGATTTCTTATGACCTTGGACTGTCTTAAGTATATCTCTAATGAGTTGCACTTTCTCCATGGCATAAAGGACTTAATCTGGCCCTATCAAAGCTGCTTCACCTACTTTAAATCAACCAACAGGAGATCTACATCTACGCCCATATAAAGCCTCATTAGGGGCAATTTAAATGCTCGAATGGTAGCTATTATTGTAGGCAAAATCAATAAGAGGAAGGTGATAATCACAACTACCTTTGAAATCGATCACACAAGCTCTCAACATATCCTCTAAGGTCTGAATGGTACGCTCTACCTGCCCATCCGTCTGTGGATGAAATATTGTACTAAGGTTAACTTGAGTTCCAAGACCTTTCTTAAATGATCTCCAGAAATGAGAGGTAAATTGAGGACCTATATCTGAGATGATAGACAAAGGAACCCCATGCAACCTAACAATTTCATTGATGTAAAGCTTGGCATAGTCCTCCATTGAATTTGTATTCTTGACCGCTAAAGAGCGAGAAGACTTAGTCATCTTATCAACTATCATCCAAATGGAGTCGTACTATCTGCGAGTACGCGGTATGAAGTCCATATTGATCACATCCCACTTCCAAGTAGAAATATCAATCTCTTAAGTCATACCTCCAAGTGTTGATGTTCTACCTTGATTTGTTGGCAATTAGGGCACTTACTCACAAAATCTGCTATATCCCTCTTCATGCCATTCCACGATATATTGTTCTTTAAAAACATTACTTTTTCTTTTTCGATTAGCATTACATTACATAGTTTTTTTATGATTTTTGAATTTTAATACTAGTAAAATTGTTTATTTGATGTTCTAAATCTAAAAAAATGAAACAACTTCTAATGTTTATTTATTTGAGTACTAAAAATAAAAAGATTTTCGTAATTGCAAACTTGTACTAGATGAAAATATCCATTATTTTTCTTTGTAGGTTGTGAGCTCTATAAAACAAAGAGAAATCTGAAACAAAACGTAGGAATAAAATGTCATATCCGACAAACTTTTGAATTCAAATGATTCTTAAGTATCACTATCATCTCCATACAAAATCTTAGAAACATAAGAAGAAGTCAACTCTCAAATTTTGAGGATCCTAGAAGAGCGATAAATAACCAATAATTAAGGGAAAAAAGTGTCAAAATACTACAAACCTATAATTCGAGATATTCCAAATATAGGAAACTTCGTATCAAGCAAAGAGCATATAAAAACTTGTATGATTTCACCAGCAAAATATCGTAATGATAAAACCGTTTGACATTGTTAGGATTAAAGGGAAACCTTGTTGGTGCTTCATATTCTCCTTCAAAGTTGAAGAAGAATATGAAGCACTAACAAAGCTTCCCTTCAATCCTTATAATATCAAATGATTTTACCTACTTAACATTTTGTTAGTGAAATCATATGAGTGTTAGTGTGTTCTTTCCTTGATATGAAGCTTCCCAAACTTATAATATTTGAATATGAATGTTTGTTGTGCTTTAACTCTCAATTTTTTATTATAGGGGTAATTTTTCGTACTTTTTTGGTTTCTGAATGATCTGAAAATTGACTTTGTGTTATATTTTTTAAGGTTCATAAAGATGGTATATAGTTACGGTATCTAAGGTCTTCTTCATCTTTGAAGAAAAATATGAAGCACCAACAAGGTTTCCCTTTATCCTAACAATGTCCAACGATTTTATCTTTCCGATATTTTGTTGGATGAATCATATAAGCTTTCTTATCTACGCAAATCAGTAACATTGTATATGTGCGGAAATAAGATAAGAAGGCATAAATCGTGAAGATTTTCTTACTGGGAGGTCATTTTCCTCTTGTCAGTGCCGTACAAATATTTTTCTCACTATGATCCTCTCGCTTCTTAAATAATTTTGTACATAATTGTTTAACTGTATTTATTTATTTTAATATATTTGTGCCAAATAGTATTGGATTCTTAAATAAAGTATGCACTTAGCCATTAGCTACTAACAAAAAATAATTAGTTTAAAAACCCATTAATTAAACAATTGTAATTAACAAATATCTCAAAAATTTCAAATCCGACTTCACAAATTGATCAAAAGTGACTTTGGGAAACTACCGAGATCTATAAAGCGGTAATTTTATAAAAAATTCCAAAAATTATCTTCTGGGTCATTACATTATCCAACACTAAAATCCATGTTCGTCCTCGAACATAAGGAAGAATAAGGAAGATAAACAATGATATCAAAGTTCAGTTATGACCTACCAGTCGGTGTTCGTCTTTCCAAGTGAGCTCCTGCTTAAGACCATTTTATCACGATTTTCTACTAAGAACTAAATTTCGAATAAAACTTTTATCAACACACAGAATAACCCCTAAATTCAATCTAAACTGAAGCACTCTAGACTATAATATAATCACCATGATGATTTTTAAAAAAAATATTTTTTCACATAACCACAATCAAATTCTGAATCAATACCACCTACCACCAGAAGTTAAATTGAACTATCTACCACACCCTCATAACACACAAATCATGATAGCTTTTATTAAGATTCCCTTTTACAGTACAATATTTTCACGAGTTTAAGTTATAAAGTTTTGATTTTAAGATATTGACTACTCATTAGGGGAGAATCAGACTTATCTAACCCGTAGAAGGAAATGATCAAGTAAACACCCAACACGCGATACACTTAAAATATAGAACCTCTAACATCACTCTTAGACAATGATAACGCTTCATAACTCTTATATAAGTTCTCATAAGCAAGGACGTGGATGTAGAATGACTAGTATACTTTAACTATCGCAAACAACACTAAATCTTTCATAACTGAAATTAACAAGTCTAACCAAGGATGTCACCTTACGAGAAAAATCACAGGATTGGTACACACCCGATCCACCATTAGGAATTCACCCATAGAAGCGAAAATATACACGAACGTAGAAAGTGAAATCATACTATAAACCATGTCAAGAATGAAGTAGTTGGTCACACAAGAATATACAAAATTAAGGTCGAATAACAAAAGATACTCCTTCCATAGGGCCCATATAAATAAAATTTCATTCATCTGACTCCATCTCTCAATTTTTAGCAACCCATTATCAATCAGTCTGATCCTCATCACAAAATTAGAAGCACTAGATTCATCAAACCCCACATACTCCTCCCAGTACTCCAGTGAATCTAACACTCTTAATACCAACAAACATCAATACTACACCAACAATTTACCTTACTTTCAAACTATCACTAGTATCAAAGTCTCCTTAGAAAACACATTGTAGCTTAAAAAAATATGGCTCTCTCTTTCAATTTAAGCATTCCATAACATATATGAGTCATACCTAATATTCATAGAACTACTTCCTAAACCTAAAGTTGTCACGACCCAAATCGGGGACGCGACTGGCACCCACATTTACCCTCCTATGTGAGCGAACCAACCCATCTAAACCTTAACATTTCAAGATACATCAACAGAAAATAATGTGGAAGACTTAAACTCATTAATAAAACAATTCAAAAACTATTATTATTATTGTAACGACCTGTTTAGTCGTTTGAGCAGCAGATTTTTAATTCTGGAAAAACTGGGCCATACTACGGACACCACGACGGACCGTCGTAGGCACGACGGCCCGTCGAGGGTGAATCGTTGCATCATACTTGGAATTCTGAAATTGGGTACTGAAAATCGACTCTCTGTAAATTGTGACGGACCTGCAGGACGTGCCGTCACATCCACGACGAACCGTCGTGAGTTTCCGTTGCAAAACACTTCAACGTTTGAGAATTTGGTTCGAGAAACGAGTTTTCTGACCGCCATGACGGACGTGCAGGACGGACCGTCACAGGCGTGACGGACCGTCACAGCGTCCGTGGTGACGGTGGGATTTTGGGCAGGTGCGACGGCCATCGTGACGGACCGTCGCAGGTATGACGGCCCGTCACAGGTCACGCAGTCCCAGACAGTTTAGGATTTCTCCACACGTTTTAAGGGTCGTTTTTGAATATTCTTTCCTTAATTATAAAGATTGAGGGGTAACATTAATAAGTCTAATTACTTAGGGGTTAAAAGGGGTAACCTTAAGTGAATTAGTGGGGTTTTATTGTCCTTTTTCACACTTAATTACATGATTAATTAGGGTAAAGGAAAGAGGGTTTGAATAAAACAAAAGAGAAAGAACAGAAAGAGAGAGAGCAGATCGATCGAATTGGTTGAGGAGAATAGCAAGCTTGGGAAATTTCTTGTGGATTCCAATTCTTCGGTGGAGGTAGGTTATGGTTTCATGTTACGATAATCGTAGTGAACTCTTGATAGTGTATGATATGTATTGATGATGTTGTAAACCTGTCTATGTGCTTAAATTGTGTGCTAGCATGATTATGATTATGAGATTGTGATTAATTAACAAGCATGATGAAGCTATTGAATCCCAAATCTTGAAAGAACCCTAATTCGCTTGATATATTATATAATAAGATTGATGATGCCTTAATATGAAAGAAGGCTTGATAAATTATAATATGAGAATGAGGATGCCTTAGTGTAAAAGAAGGCTTGATGAATTAGGGGATCGGGTGCCACGTTCCGGTACCAGGATAGAATGAATATGAGGATCGGAGTGTCACGTTCCGACACCAGGATAGAATATGAGGATCGGGTGCCACGTTCCGGTACCAGGATAGAATGAATATGAGGATCGGAGTGTCACGTTCCGACACCAGGATAGAATATGAGGATCGGAGTGTCACGTTCCGACACCAGGATAGAATATGGATCGGGTGCCACGTTCCGGTACCAGGATAGAATGAATATGAGGATCGGAGTGTCACGTTCCGACACCAGGATAGAATTAGAGGAGCGGAGTGTCACGTACCGACACAAGAGGAAGAAAGATAATGAATCTTGAGAGATAATGAATATACTCAATCTAATGAACTTAATTCCCAAATGAGTATGGTATTGAGGCTTGAGTCCTCATGTGTGAACTTGACGGAAATTGTTAATGATAAAGTAATTGCTGTTGCTACATGTTGAGTATTGTAGTTGATTTACATTATTATTGATATATATTGTTCCCTATTTTGAGTTAGCCGATGATATCTACTCAGTACGTGTGGTTGTACTGACCCCCTACTTTTATGTTTTCCTTTTTGTTATTTGTGTAATGCAGCAAACGTTCCGTCAACTTCGACTCAGCAGTAGATCAAGCCAGTCTTCACTCCATCGGAAATTCAGGGTGAGCTAATGCGTCTAGCTTGGACTGGATCTTCTTCTTCAAGTCTTGATGCCTTGAACTTCCGGCATGGACTAGTTTTTACTTGTTTTTAGTTTTTTTTAGACATTCTTAGATTAGTAAATTGAGATAGATGTTCTTGTGATGATGACTTCCAGATTTTGGGGATAATAATAATAGTTTGAGTTGTTTTTATTAATGAGTATAAGTCTTCCGCATTTCTTTTGTTGATATTGTATTAAAGTGTTAAGGTTTAGATTGGTTGGTTCGCTCACATAGGAGGGAGAATGTGGGTGTCAGTCGCGTCCCGGTTTTGGGTCGTGACAAACTTGGTATCAGAGCATTAGGTTCATTGGTCTCATCACACAAGGACAGGTCTAGTAGAGTCTTAAAGAACGGTAGAGGGACGCCTTTACTTTTCTTTGAGAGGCTATAAGACTTTAGGAAAAATTCCATTCTTTCATTCTTTCTTTCGTGCTACTACTTGAATCCAATTGGTATCTAGGTGATACAAATTGGTATCTGACCATCTTCATTCTATTTCGCAGATGGTTAGAACTAGAGCAACGACCGCACCAGCAGCGACAACGGAAAGACAGGAAACTACTGAGCCAGCCACTGGGGCTGTGGCTCGAGGAAGAACAACGGCTAGAGGCCGTGGGAGAGGTCGTGGGAGGACGTCCTCTAGAGGGAGAGGACGAGCCCCTAGCCCATCTGATGCTAGGGCGGTGACTCCTCCACCGACTGAGGAGGTAGTTAGAGAGGGTGAGGAAGGGGAAACTGAACAAGGGCAGAATGAGGAAATGCCACCCCAACCTACCCCAGAGATGATCAACCAAGTACTTGCTTATCTTAGCGGGTTGTCCGATCAGGGTCAAGCACCTCCAATGGTTTCTGCACCAAGACCTCCGGTTTCAGAGATACGACATGCGGCTACTATGGCTCCCCGCATGGATGCACCATTGGGAATAGGCACATTTCCACGTCTGACTACTGGGCCTATTATGACAAACGATCAACATGAACTTTTTAGTAAGTTCTTGAAACTGAAACCTCCAGTCTTCAAGGGTGCAGAATCTGAAGATGCTTATGATTTTCTGGTTGATTGTCATGAGCTACTACACAAGATGGGGATAGTAGAGAGGTTTGGTGTCGAGTTCGTGAGTTATCAGTTCCAAGGTAATGCCAAAATGTGGTGGCGTTCACATGTCGAGTGTCAACCAACCGAGGCACCACCTATGACTTGGGAATCATTCTCTAGTTTGTTCATGGAGAAGTATATCCCAAGGACCTTGAGAGATAGAAAGAGGGATGAGTTCTTGAGTCTTGAACAAGGAAGGATGACAGTAAACGCGTATGAGGCTAAATTTCGCGCACTATCCAGATATGCCACCCAACTTTGTTTCAGTCCACAAGAACGATCCGCCGTTTTGTGAAGGGGTTGAGGTCAGAATTGCGGATTTCAGCCTTACAGATAGCGGCAACGGCAACATCCTTCCAAGAGGTGGTAGACTTTGTGATTGAGGTGGAAGGAGTGAAACCAGATGACTTCACCACGACATCGACATCAAAGAGGTTCCGAAGGGGAGGTGAGTATAATGGTTCTTATTCTAGAGGACAGAACTCCGGAGGTCACTCAAATCGACCAATACAGTCTTCACTACAGACTGTAGTTGGGGGTCACCTCAGAACGGTCAACACTTCTCTGAGAGGCCGACGCGTGAACCCAGAGAATGTTATGGGTGTGGAGAGATTGGACACATTAAGAGGTACTGTCCAAACCAGAGTTACAGACCCCCAATGGCTAGAGGAAGAGGTGGTAATGGTAGAGGTCGTTATTCTGGAGGGCGTGGTGGCCGAGGTAATGGTGGTCACCAAAACGGCAGAGGTGAACGGCAAAACGGAGCCACTACTACACAACATGGTAGGGGCAACGGACAGACGAATAATGGGGCCCATTGTTATGCTTTCCCTGGGAGATCTGAAGCGAAGGCGTCTGATGCTGTTATCACAGGTAATCTTTTGGTTTGTGATTGCATGGCATCTGTGTTATTTGACCCTGGCTCCACGTTTTCTTATGTATCTTCATCATTTGCTAACGGTCTAAATTTACATTGTGAATTACTTGACATGCCTATTCGTGTTTCTACTCCGGTGGGTGAGTCTGTGATAGTCGAAAAAGTGTATAGGTCTTGTTTGGTGAATTTTGTGGGGAGCAACACTTATGTAGATTTGGTTATTTTAGAAATGGGTGACTTTGATGTAATTCTGGGTATGACTTGGCTTTCTCCAAACTTTGCGATTTTGGATTGTAATGCTAAAACAGTGACGTTAGCCAAGCCTGGGGCAGATCAGTTAGTATGGGAGGGTGACTACACTCCCAATCCGGTGCGTATCATCTCCTTTATTCGTGCTCAGAAGATGGTTAGTAAGGGTTGTCTAGCTTTCTTGGCACATCTTAAGGATGACACTACTCAAGTACCATCGATTGAGTCAGTTTCGGTAGTCTGTGAGTTTTTGGATGTGTTCCCTGCAGATCTTCCCGGTATGCCACCAGATAGGGATATAGACTTCTGCATTGATTTGGAACCCGGTACTCGCCCCATTTCTATACCCCCGTATAGAATGGCTCCCGCGGAGTTAAGAGAATTAAAGGCTCAACTTCAAGAGTTGTTGAGCAAAGGCTTCATTAGACCAAGTGCATCTCCTTGGGGTGCTCCGGTTTTATTTGTGAAGAAGAAAGATGGGAGTTTCCGAATGTGCATAGATTACCGACAATTGAACAAGGTAACTATTAAGAACAAGTACCCCATTCCTCGCATTGATGACTTGTTCGATCAGTTACAAGGTGCTTGTGTCTTCTCTAAAATTGACTTGAGGTCCGGTTATCACCAACTGAAAATACGAGCAACGGATGTGCCAAAGACTGCTTTTCGAACTAGGTATGGGCATTATGAATTTGTGGTAATGTCATTTGGTCTTACAAATGCCCCTGCTGCCTTCATGAGCTTGATGAACGGGATTTTCAAGCCATACTTGGACCTCTTTGTGATTGTGTTTATTGATGATATACTGATATACTCCAAAAGTAAGAAAGAACATGAGGAGCATTTGAAAATGGTGTTAGAGTTGTTGAGAAAGAAAAAGCTGTATGCGAAATTCTCCAAGTGTGAGTTTTGGCTAGATTCAGTGTCCTTCTTGGGGCACGTGGTTTCTAAGGATGGAGTGATGGTGGATCCATCTAAGATTGAGACAGTGAAGAATTGGGTAAGACCTACAAACGTGTCAGAAATAAGGAGTTTTGTGGGGTTAGCTAGCTACTACCGCCGATTCGTCAAGGGATTCTCTTCCATAGCTTCCCAATTGACGAACTTGACTAAGCAAAACGTCCCATTTGTATGGTCGGATGAGTGTGAGGAAAGCTTCCAGAAGCTTAAGACTTTGTTGACTACCGCACCAATTCTTACCTTGCCAATAGAGGGCAAAAACTTCATTGTTTATTGTGATGCATCCTATTCTGGGTTGGGTGCAGTGCTAATGCAAGAGAAGAATGTGATTGCTTATGCTTCGAGGCAATTAAAGGTGCATGAGCGTAACTATCCGACCCATGATTTGGAGTTGGCCGCGGTAGTGTTTGCACTAAAGCAATGGAGACACTACTTGTATGGGGTTAAGTGTGAAGTCTACACGGACCATCGTAGCCTACAGTATGTCTTCACTCAGAAAGACTTGAACTTAAGACAGAGGAGATGGATGGAACTACTGAAGGACTACGACATCACTATTTTGTATCATCCGGGGAAGGCGAATGTGGTGGCAGATGCCTTGAGTAGAAAGGTCGGAAGCATGGGAAGTCTAGCTCATTTGCAAGCTTCTAGACGCCCATTGGCTAGAGAAGTGCAGATTTTGGCTAATGACCTTATGAGGTTAGAAATAAACGAGAAGGGAGGATTGTTAGCTTGTGTAGAGGCAAAATCCTCTTTTCTTGATCAGATTAAGGGGAAACAGTTTGATGATGAGAAACTAAGGCGAATTCGAGATAAAGTGTTGCAAGGAGAGGCTAAGGAAGCAATAATCGATGGGGAAGGTGTTTTGAGGATCAAGGGAAGAGTATGTGTACCCCGCATCGATGATTTGATCACCACTATTCTTACAGAAGCTCATAGTTCCGGATATTCTATACATCCTGGTGCAACCAAGATGTATCGCGACCTAAAGCAACACTTCTGGTGGAGTAGAATGAAGCGAGATATTGTTGAGTTTGTTGCCAAGTGTCCAAATTGTCAACAAGTAAAGTATGAACACCAAAGGCCCGGAGGAACACTTCAGAGAATGCCCATTCCTGAATGGAAGTGGGAGAGAATCGCGATGGACTTCGTGGTTGGTCTTCCCAAGACATTGGGTAAGTATGACTCCATTTGGGTGATTGTTGATAGGTTAACTAAGTCTGCTCACTTCATTCCTGTCAAGGTGACCTACAATGCAGAGAAGTTAGCCAAGATCTACATCTCAGAAATCGTTCGGTTGCATGGAGTTCCACTCTCATCATATCAGATAGAGGTACGCAGTTTACTTCTAAGTTTTGGAGAACATTGCATGCTGAATTAGGTACTAGGTTGGACCTTAGCACTGCATTTCACCCTCAGACCGATGGTCAGTCTGAGCGAACGATTCAAGTGTTGGAGGATATGCTTCGTGCGTGTGTGATAGAGTTTGGTGGACATTGGGATAGTTTCTTACCTTTGGCAGAGTTCTCATACAATAATAGCTATCACTCCAGTATTGATATGGCTCCATTTGAAGCATTGTATGGGAGGAGGTGTAGATCTCCCATTGGTTGGTTTGACGCCTTTGAAGTTAGACCTTGGGGGACTGATCTGTTAAGGGATTCTATGGAGAAGGTGAAAGCTATTCAAGAAAAGCTTTTAGCGGCTCAAAGCAGACCGAAAGGTTAGAGACTTGGAGTTCATGGAAGGTGAACAAGTCTTGTTGAAGGTTTCGCCCATGAAAGGGGTGATGCGGTTTGGAAAAAGAGGTAAGTTAAGTCCAAGGTATATTGGACCATTTGAAGTGCTTAAGAGAATAGGGGAGGTGGCTTATGAATTAGCCTTGCCCCCAGGGCTGTCCGGAGTGCATCCGGTGTTCCACGTATCCATGTTGAAGAGATACCACGGAGATGGAAACTACATTATCCGTTGGGATTCAGTTTTGTTGGATGAGACTTGACTTATGAAGAGGAACCGGTTGCTATATTAGATAGAAAGTTCGCAAACTGAGGTCGAGGGAGATTGCATCCATCAAAGTGCAATGGAAGAATCGACCGGTTGAAGAGGCTACTTGGGAGAAGGAGGCAGATATGCAAGAAAAATACCCACATATGTTTACAGATTCAGGTACTCCTTTTCGCCACTGTTTTTCTTCCTTTGATCGTTCGGGGACGAACGATGGGTAAATTGGTATCTATTGTAACGACCTGTTTAGTCGTTTTGAGCAGCAGATTTTTAATTCTGGAAAAACTGGGCCATACTACGGACACCACGACGGACCGTCGTAGGCACGACGGCCCGTCGAGGGTGAATCGTTGCATCATACTTGGAATTCTGAAATTGGGTACTGAAAATCGACTCTCTGTAAATTGTGACGGACCTGCAGGACGTGCCGTCACATCCACGACGAACCGTCGTGAGTTTCCGTTGCAAAACACTTCAACGTTTGAGAATTTGGTTCGAGAAACGAGTTTCTGACCGCCATGACGGACGTGCAGGACGGACCGTCACAGGCGTGACGGACCGTCACAGCGTCCGTGGTGACGGTGGGATTTTGGGCAGGTGCGACGGCCATCGTGACGGACCGTCGCAGGTATGACGGCCCGTCACAGGTCACGCAGTCCCAGACAGTTTAGGATTTCTCCACACGTTTTAAGGGTCGTTTTTGACTATTCTTTCCTTAATTATAAAGATTGAGGGGTAACATTAATAAGTCTAATTACTTAGGGGTTAAAAGGGTAACCTTAAGTGAATTAGTGGGGTTTTATTGTCCTTTTTCACACTTAATTACATGATTAATTAGGGTAAAGGAAAGAGGGTTTGAATAAAACAAAAGAGAAAGAACAGAAAGAGAGAGAGAGCAGATCGATCGAATTGGTTGAGGAGAATAGCAAGCTTGGGAAATTTCTTGTGGATTCCAATTCTTCGGTGGAGGTAGGTTATGGTTTCATGTTACGATAATCGTAGTGAACTCTTGATAGTGTATGATATGTATTGATGATGTTGTAAACCTGTCTATGTGCTTAAATTGTGTGCTAGCATGATTATGATTATGAGATTGTGATTAATTAACAAGCATGATGAAGCTATTGAATCCCAAATCTTGAAAGAACCCTAATTCGCTTGATATATTATATAATAAGATTGATGATGCCTTAATATGAAAGAAGGCTTGATAAATTATAATATGAGAATGAGGATGCCTTAGTGTAAAAGAAGGCTTGATGAATTAGGGGATCGGGTGCCACGTTCCGGTACCAGGATAGAATGAATATGAGGATCGGAGTGTCACGTTCCGACACCAGGATAGAATATGAGGATCGGGTGCCACGTTCCGGTACCAGGATAGAGATGATATGAGGATCGGAGTGTCACGTTCTGACACCAGGATAGAATATGAGGATCGGAGTGTCACGTTCCGACACCAGGATAGAATATGGATCGGGTGCCACGTTCCGGTACCAGGATAGAAATGAATATGAGGATCGGAGTGTCACGTTCCGACACCAGGATAGAATTAGAGGAGCGGAGTGTCACGTACCGACACAAGAGGAAGAAAGATAATGAATCTTGAGAGATAATGAATATACTCAATCTAATGAACTTAATTCCCAAATGAGTATGGTATTGAGGCTTGAGTCCTCATGTGTGAACTTGACGGAAATTGTTAATGATAAAGTAATTGTTGTTGCTACATGTTGAGTATTGTAGTTGATTTACATTATTATTGATATATATTGTTCCCTATTTTGAGTTAGCCGATGATATCTACTCAGTACGTGTGGTTGTACTGACCCCCTACTTTTATGTTTTCCTTTTTGTTATTTGTGTAATGCAGCAAACGTTCCGTCAACTTCGACTCAGCAGTAGATCAAGCCAGTCTTCACTCCATCGGAAATTCAGGGTGAGCTAATGCGTCTAGCTTGGACTGGATCTTCTTCTTCAAGTCTTGATGCCTTGAACTTCCGGCATGGACTAGTTTTTACTTGTTTTTAGTTTTTTTTAGACATTCTTAGATTAGTAAATTGAGATAGATGTTCTTGTGATGATGACTTCCAGATTTTGGGGATAATAATAATAGTTTGAGTTGTTTTTATTAATGAGTATAAGTCTTCCGCATTTCTTTTGTTGATATTGTATTAAAATGTTAAGGTTTAGATTGGTTGGTTCGCTCACATAGGAGGGAGAATGTGGGTGCCAGTCGCGTCCCGGTTTTGGGTCGTGACAATTATTATCCCCAAAATCTGGAAGTCATCATCACAAGAACATCTATCCTCAAATTACTAAACTAAGAATATCTAAGAAGACAAAATAATAGAAAGCTAGTCCATGCCGGAAGTAAAGGCATCAAGACTTGAGAAGAAGATCCAGTCCAAGCTAGACGCATTAGCTCACCCTGAATTTCCGATGTAGTGGAGACTGGCTTGATCTACTGTTGAGTTGAAGTTGACGGAACGTTTGCTGCATTCCACAAATAACAAGAAGAAACATAAAAGTAGGGGGTCAGTACAACCACAAGTACTGAGTAGGTATCATCGGCCAACTCAAATAGAAGATAATATATATCAAGTAATATTATAAATCAACTATAAACTCAACATGTAGCAACAACAAGTACTATAATCATCAATAAGTACCATCAAGTTCATCCATGAGGGCTCAAGCCTCAATACCATACTCATTTGGGAATTAAGTTCATTAGATTGAGTATATTTATCATCTTTCAAGATTCATTATCTTTCTTCCTCTTGTGTCGATACGTGACACTTCGATCCCCTACCACTATGTGTCGGTACGTGACACTCCGATCCCCTAATTCTATGTGTCGGTTCGTGACACCCGATCCCCTATATGTGTCGGTACGTGACACTCCGATCCCCTATATGTGTCGGAACGTGACACTCCGATCCCCTATATGTGTCGGAACGTGACACTCCGATCCACTAATACTATGTGTCGGAACGTGACACTCCGATCCACTAATACTATGTGTCGGAACGTTACACTCCGATCCACTAATACTATGTGTCGGAACGTGACACTCCGATCCACTAATCTTATTCTATCCGTTCATCAAGCCTTCTCTATACCAAGGCATCATCAATCCCATCACTTTAATTCATCAAGCCTTCTTTTATACCAAGGCATCATCATTAATAAGTAGATTAAAGTTTCTTTCAAGATTTGGGATTCAATTGTTTTCATCATGCTTGTTTTATCAAAATCACATAATCATATTCATGCAAGCATACAATTAAGCATATAGACAGGTTTACAATACCACCAATACATATCATTCACTATTAAGAGTTCACTACGAATATCGTAAAATAACCATAACCTACCTCCACCGAAGAATTGGAATCAACAAGCAATTTCCCAAGCTTTGATATTCTTCTTCCTCGTTCGACTCTCTCTCAATCGATCAATCTATCTCTCTCTTTTCTTTTCTCTTTTTCTTATTCAAACCCTCTTTCTTTTACCCTAATTAACATATAATTAAGTGTAAAAGATGACAATAATACCCCACTAATTAACCCAAAGTTACCTCTTTTATCCCTCAAGAATTTGAGTTATTAATGTAAACCCACGAAATCTATAATTAAGGAAAGAATAGTCTAAAACGTCCCTTTAAACGTGTGAAGAAATCCGATTCTGCCTGGGATTTGCGCAACCTGTGACGGGCTGTCGTGCCTGCGACGGTCCGTCACACATGTCGTCGTAAGGGCCCGAACCTTATTTTTACCAAGGACACTGTGACGGTCCGTCACGCCTGTGACGGTCCGTCCTGCACATTACGTCACGAAGTTCAGAGAGTCGAGTTTCAGTACCCAATTTCTGAATTCTAAGTGTTCTGGAACGAGACATCTGTGACGGGCCGTCGTGCCTATGACGGTCCGTCGTGGTGTCCGTAATCTTAGCCTGTTTTTCCAGAAATAAAATCTGCTGCTCAAAACGACTAAACAGGTCGTTACAATAGATACCAATTTACCCATCGTTCGTCCCCGAACGATCAAAAGAAGAAAAACAATGGCGAAAAGGAGTACCTGAATCTGTAAACAGATGTGGGTATTTTTCTTGCATATCTGCCTCCTTCTCCCAAGTAGCCTCTTCAACCGGTCGATTCTTCCATTGAACTTTGATGGATGCAATCTCTCTCGACCTCAACTTGCGAACCTCTCTATCTAATATAGCAACGGGCTCCTCCTCATAAGACAAATTCTCATCAAGCAAAACTGAATCCCAACGGATAATGTAGTTTCCGTCCCCATGGTATCTTTTCAACATGGACACATGAAATACCGGATGCACTTCGGACAGCCCTGGGGGCAAGGCTAATTCATAAGCCACCTCCCCTATTCGCTTTAGTACCTCAAATGGTCCAATATACCTTGGACTTAACTTACCTCTTTTGCCAAACCGCATCACCCCTTTCATGGGTGAAACTTTCAACAAGACTTGTTCACCCTCCATGAACTCCAAGTCTCTAACCTTTCGGTCTGCATACTCCTTTTGTCTACTTTGCGCCGCTAGAAACTTTTCTTGAATGCACTTCACCTTATCTAAACGAATCCTCAGAGATCAGTACCCCAAGGTCTAACCTCGAATGCATCAAACCACCAATGGGAGATCTACATCTCCTCCCATACAATGCTTCAAATGGGGCCATATCAATGCTTGAGTGATAGCTATTGTTGTATGAAAATTCGGCTAAGGGTAAGAAGTTATCCCAGTGACCACCAAATTCTATCACACATGCACGAAGCATATCCTCCAACACTTGAATCGTTCTCTCAGACTGACCATCGGTCTGAGGGTGAAATGCAGTGCTAAGATCCAACCTAGTACCCAATTCAGCATGCAATGTTTTCCAAAATTTAGAAGTAAACTGCGTACCTCTATCTGATATGATGGATAGTGGAACCCCATGCAATCGAACGATTTCTGAGATGTAGATTTTTGCTAACTTCTCTGCATTGTAAGTCACCTTGACCGGAATGAAATGAGCAGACTTAGTTAACCTATCAACAATCACCCAAATGGAGTCATACTTACCCATTGTCTTTGGAAGGCCAACCACAAAGTCCATTGCGATTCTCTGCCACTTCCATTCAGGAATGGGCATTCTCTGAAGCGTTCCTCCAGGCCTCTAGTGTTCGTACTTTACTTGTTGACAGTTTGGACATTTGGCAATAAAGTCAACAATATCGGCTTCATTCTACTCCACCAAAAGTGTTGCTTTAGGTCGCGATACATCTTGGTTGCACCCGGATGTATAGAATACCTTGTACTATGAGCCTCTGCCAGAATAGTGTTGATCAAATCATCAATGCGGGGTACACATACCCTTCCCTTAATCCTCAAACACCTTCCTCATCGAGTGTTGCTTCTTTAGCCTCTCCTTGCAACACTTTATCTCGGATCCGGATCAATTCTCATCATCCAACTGCTTCCCTTAATCTTGTCAAGGAAGGAGGATCTTGCCTCCACACAAGCTAACAATCCTCCCTTCTCATTTACTTCTAACCTCATGAGGTCATTAGCCAAAATCTGCACTTCTCTAGCCAATGGGCGTCTAGAAGCTTGCAAATGAGCTAGACTTCCCATGCTTCCCGCCTTTCTACTCAAGGCATCTGCCACAACATTCGCCTTCCCTGGATGATACAAAATAGTGATGTCGTAGTCCTTTAGTAGTTCCATCCATCTCCTTTGTCTCAAGTTCAAATATTTCTGAGTAAAGACATACTGTAGACTACGATGATCCGTATAGATTTCACACTTAACCCCATATAAATAATGCCTCCATTCCTTTAGTGCAAACACTACCGCGGCCAATTCCAAGTCATGAGTTGGATAGTTACGTTCATGCACTTTTAATTGTCTTGAAGCATAAGCAATCACGTTCTTCTCTTGCATTAGCACTGCACCCCAAACCCGAATAGGATGCATCACAATAACAATGAAGTCCTTACCCTCTACCGGCAAGGTGAGGATAGGTGCGGTAGTCAACAAAGTCTTGAGTTTTCTGAAAACTTTCTTCGCACTCATCCGACCATACAAATGGAACATTCTGCTTAGTCAAGTCGTCAATTGGGAAGCAATAGAAGAGAATCCCTTGACAAAGCGGCGGTAGTACTAGCTAACCCAACAAAGCTCCTTATTTCTGACACATTAGTGGGTCTTACCCAATTCTTCACTGTCTCAATCTTAGAAGGATCTACCATCACTCCTTCCTTAGAAACCACATGCCCCAAGAAGGACACTGCATCTAGCCAAAACTCACACTTAGAGAACTTGGCATAAAGCTTTCTCTCCCTCAACATTTCAATACATTCTCAAATGCTCCTCATGTTCCTCCTTACTTTTAGAATATACAGTATATCGTCTATAAATACGATCACAAAGAGATCCAAATACGGCTCAAATATCCCATTCATCAAGCTCATGAAAGCAACAGGGGCATTTGTAAGACCGAAAGACATCACTACAAATTCATAATGTCCATACCTAGTCCGAAAAGCAGCCTTTTGGCACATCTGTTGCCCGTATTTTCAATTGATGATAACCGGATCTCAGTCGATCTTCGAGAAGACACAAGCACCTTGTATTTGATCGAATAAGTCATCAATGGCGAGGAAGAGGATACTTGTTCTTAATAGTTACCTTGTTCAACTGCCGGTAGTCTATGCACATCCGAAAACTCCCATCCTTCTTTTTCACAAACAAAACCGGAGCACCCCCAAGGAGATGCACTTGGTCTGATGAAGCCTTTGCTCAACAACTCTTGAAGTTGAGCCTTTAACTCTCTTAATTCGGCGGGAGCCATTCTATACGGGGTATAGAATGGGGCGAGTACCCGGTTCAAGATCGATACAGAAGTCAATATCCCTATCTGGTGGCAATACCAGGAAGATCTGCAGGGAACACATCCAAAAACTCACAGACTACCGAAACCGACTCAATCGAAGGTACCTGGGTAGTGTCATCCTTGAGATGTGCCAAGAAAGCTAAACACCCTTTACTAATCATTTTCTTATCACGAAGAAAGGATATGATACGCACCGGATTGGAGGTGTAGTCGCCCTCCCACACTAACGGGTCTGTCCCAGGCTTGGCTAACGTCACCGTTTTAGCATTACAATCCAAGATCGCAAATTGCGGAGAAAGCCGAGTCATACCCAGAATTACATCAAATCAACCATTTCAAGATAACCAAATCTACATAAGTGTTGCTCCCCACAAAGTTCACCAACAAGACCTATATACCTTTCAACTACCACAGACTCACCCACCGGAGTAGAAACAAACACGAATAGGCGTGTCAAGTAATTCACAATGTAAATTTAGACCATTAGCAAATGATGAAGATACATATGAAAATGTGGAGCCAAGGTCAATAATACAGATGCCATGCAATCACAAACCAAAAGATTACCTGTGATAACAGCATCAGACGCCTCCGCTTCAGATCTCCCAGGGAAAGCGTAACAATGGGCCCTATCACCAGTCTGTCCGTTGCCCCTACCATGTTCTGTCGTAGTGGCTCCAATTTGCCCATCTCCTCTGCCGTTGTGGTTACCACCATTACCTCGACCACCACGTCCTCCAGAAAAACGGCCTCTACCATGACCACCTCTACCTCTAGCTATTGGGGGTCTGTAACTCTGTTTTGGACAATTCCTCCTAATATGTCCAATCTCCCCGCATCCATAACACTCTCTGGAGTCAGGCATAGGTCTCTCGGAGAAGTGTTGACCGTTCTGAGGTGGACCCCCAACTACAGTCGGTAGTGAAGACTGAATTGGTCGAACTGAGTAGCCTCCAGAACTCTGTCCTCTAGTATACGAACCATTGAACTCACCTCCCTTTCGAAACCTTTTCGCTGTCGATGTCGTGATGAAGTCGTCTGGCTTCACTCCTTCCACCTCTATCACAAAGTCTACCACCTCTTGGAAGGATTTTGCCGTTGCCGCTATCTGTAAGGCCGAAATCCGCAATTCTGACCTCAACCCCTTCACAAACCGGCGAATCCGCTCTTGGGGACTGAAACAAAGTTAGGTGGCATACCTGGATAATGCGCGGAATTTAGCCTCATATGCATTAACCGTCATCCTTCCTTGCTCAAGACTCAAGAACTCATCCCTTTTTCTATCTCTCAAAGTCCTTGGGATATACTTCTCCATAAACAGGGTAGAGAAGGATGCCCAAGTCATAGGTGTGGCCTCTGTCGGTTGACACTCGACATGTGATCGCCACCACATTTTGGCGTTCCCTTGAAACTGATAGCTTACGAACTCAACGCCAAACCGTTCTACTATCCACATCTTGTGTAGTAGCTCATGACAATCAACCAGAAAATCATAAGAATCTTCATATTCTACACCCTTGAAGACTGGAGGTTTTAATTTCAAGAACTTACTGAAAAGTTCGTGCTGATCATTTGTCATTATCGGTCCAGTAGTCAGACGTGGAAATGTGCCTATCTCCAATGAGGCATCCATGCGGGGACCCATATAGCCGCATGTCGTACCTCTGAACCGGAGGTGTTGGTGCAGAAACACACTGGAGGTGCCTGACCGTGATCAGATAACCCGCTAAGATAAGCAAGAACCTGATTGATCATCTCTGGGGTAGGTTGGGGTGGCAATTCCTCATTCTGCTCTTGTTCAGTTTCCCCTTCCTCACCCTCTCTTACTACCTCCCCAGTCGGTGGAGGAGTCACCCCCGCCCTAGCGTCAGATGGACTAGGTGCTCGTCCTCTTTCCTCTAGAGGACGTCCTCCCACGTCCCTCTACCACGGCCTCTTGCCACTGTTCTTCCTCGAGCCACAGCCCAGTGGCTGGCTCAGATGTTTCTTGTTCTTGCTGTTGTTGCTGCTGTGCGGTCGTTGCTCTAGTTCTAACCATCTGCGAATAGAGTGAAGATGGTCAGATACCAATTTGTATCACCTAGATACCAATTGGACTCAAGTAGTAGCACGAAAGAAAGAATGAAAGAATGAAATTTTCCTAAAGTCTTATAGCCTCTCAAGGAAAAGTAAAGGCGTCCCCCTACCGTTCCTTAAGACTCTACTAGACTCGTTCTTGTGTGATGAGACCAATGAACCTAATACTCTGATACCAAGTTTGTCACGATCCAAATCGGGGACGCGACAGGCACCCACATTTACCCTCCTATGTGAGCGAACCAACCCATCTAAACCTTAACATTTCAAGATACATCAACAGAAAATAATGCGGAAGACTTAAACTCATTAATAAAACAATTCAAAAACTATTATTATTATTATTATTATCCCCAAAATCTGGAAGTCATCATCACAAGAACATCTATCCTCAAATTACTAAACTAAGAATATCTAAGAAGACAAAATAATAGAAAGCTAGTCCATGCCGGAAGTCAAGGCATCAAGACTTGAAGAAGAAGATCCAGTCCAAGCTAGACGCATTAGCTCACCCTGAATTTCCGATGTAGTGGAGACTGGCTTGATCTACTGTTGAGTTGAAGTTGACGAAACGTTTGCTGCATTCCACAAATAACAAAGAAGAAAACATAAAAGTAGGGGGTCAGTACAACCACAAGTACTGAGTAGGTATCATCGGCCAACTCAAAATAGAAGATAATATATATCAAGTAATATTATAAATCAACTATAAAGTCAACATGTAGCAACAACAAGTACTATAATCATCAATAAGTACCATCAAGTTCATCCATGAGGGCTCAAGCCTCAATACCATACTCATTTGGGAATTAAGTTCATTAGATTGAGTATATTTATCATCTTTCAAGATTCGTTATCTTTCTTCCTCTTGTGTCGGTACGTGACACTCCGATCCCCTACCACTATGTGTCGGTACGTGACACTCCGATCCCCTAATTCTACGTGTCGGTTCGTGACACCCGATCCCCTATATGTGTCGGTACGTGACACTCCGATCCCCTATATGTGTTGGAACGTGACACTCCGATCCCCTATATGTGTCGGAACGTGACACTCCGATCCACTAATACTATGTGTCGGAACGTGATAGTCCGATCCACTAATACTATGTGTCGGAACGTGACACTCCGATCCACTAATACTATGTGTCGGAACGTGACACTCCGATCCACTAATCTCATTCTATCCGTTCATCAAGCCTTCTCTATACCAAGGCATCATCAATCCCATCACTTGAATTCATCAAGCCTTCTTTTATACCAAGGCATCATCATTAATAAGTAGATTAAAGTTTCTTTCAAGATTTGGGATTCAATTGTTTTCATCATGCTTGTTTTATCAAAATCATATAATCATATTCATGCAAGCATACAATTAAGCATATAGACAGGTTTAGAATACCACCAATACATATCATTCACTATTAAGAGTTCACTACGAATATCGTAAAATAACCATAACCTACCTCCACCGAAGAATTGGAATCAACAAGCAATTTCCCAAGCTTTGATATTCTTCTTCCTCGTTCGACTCTCTCTCAATCGATCAATCTATCTCTCTCTTTTCTTTTCTCTTTTTCTTATTCAAACCCTCTTTCTTTTACCCTAATTAACATATAATTAAGTGTAAAAGATGACAATAATACCCCACTAATTAACCCAAAGTTACCTCTTTTATCCCTCAAGAATTTGAGTTATTAATGTAAACCCACGAAATCTATAATTAAGGAAAGAATAGTCCAAAACGTCCCTTAAAACGTGTGAAGAAATCCGATTCTGCCTGGGATTTGCGCAACCTGTGACGGGTCGTCGTGCCTGCGACGGTCCGTCACACAGGTCGTCGTAAGGGCCCGAACCTTATTTTTACCAAGGACACTGTGACGATCCGTCACGCCTGTGACGGTCCATCCTGCACATTACGTCACGAAGTTCAGAGAGTCGATTTTCAGTACCCAATTTCAGAATTCTAAGTGTTCTGGAACGAGACATCTGTGACGGGCCGTCGTGCCTATGACGGTCCGTCGTGGTGTCCGTAATCTTAGCCAGTTTTTCCAGAAATAAAATCTGCTGCTCAAAACGACTAAACAGGTTGTTACAAAAGTACTTTACCATCGAGATAAAACAATTAAATCACACCTAGTATCAACTCCATGTAAGTTTTCTGATACCAAATTTAAGGTAATATTCAAAACCATCATATACTTCATACCAACACTTAAGAAATTCTTCGTCACTCCAATAATTTGGTTATACTATAAGCTCATAATCCCTACTCACTATCAATATCCTCTGTAACACATCATAACAGTTTGGAAAGTAATTTTAATTCTTTCGAAATCCTCATTAATCATGTAAAACTATAGGTCCACACCATAAATCATCAATAAGTTACCTATCATAATTTGAATAATGTAGCTTTACATAACGACATAGAATCTTCCACACATCTTTCCTTGTCACCCAAACAAAAACTCAATCTTTAAAAAAGTTGATAAATATCTAGTAAGTTTGTACCGAACTAGTTCACATCTGACAGTCATGTCTAAACTCATAGGAAAAAATTCAATAAATCCTTTAACTACAAACCAAGGGATTATACAAGAGGTTTTATTCCTTCATCTTTTTAAAATGCTTTTCATAATACAATTTTAAATACCTTGAACCTTTCGATATACTAAACTCTTGTATCATTCATTGACTCACTAACCAATCTTATCATTTGATGGATAAAAACGGAAAGAATCGGAGAAACAACTATTTTTATAAGTTACCCTATGAAGGCCGATACAACTTATTATAAAAAAGGCACCAATTTTAACAAGGAGTCCATCCAGGGCCGACTTAACCACTAGGTCGTTAAAGTCGTCACTTGGGGCCTAATATTTCTGGGGCCCCTCAATTTAAAAAAAAAATATTTACACATATTACTTAAAATTATGTATAACTTTTTTTAAAAAAAACATGTAACAAGTATAACAAAAAAAAATAGCCATTAGGTTTTCCATTTCTAAGGAAATGAAATAATTTATGAAAATAATTTTCTCAAGTGGGAAATTATGTTTTCTTATTCATCTCTGAAAAATTTGATCTTATATAATTATTTACCTTATACTCATCATTTTTTTATCCTCTATTATATTATTTTTATTTTCAATGTGGAACTCTCTCCTAAAAAATTGTTTTATTGTTGCTTACAAGTCAATAAAGAACAAAATTTGCTTTTGAGTGTCTTATTCAAAATCTTAAGAAGTGCAACAAGCAATCATTATATTGAAGGTACGCAAGACTATTTCAATATTATTTTATCAACTTATCATATTCGTGTGTCAGGTTTTATTATCGTACTTAATTTTATAATTTTCTTGAACTTTTGTTATTATTGATATTCTTAATTAGTAAGTATATATATATATATATATATATATATATATATATTCTCCTTTTAGTTATTATAACGAGAAATAATACAAGTAAAAACATAATTATTTAATGAAAATACTACAAGTAAAAACATAATTATTTAATGAAAATACTCAATCAAATAAAAAAACTTTATTTTTTCCTAGTGCTTATATTGCTGATACAATAATGTTAACAATTCCTGTAACCATTTCCTTGGCTGAATGAAGTTTTTCGAAACTAAAATTGATAAAATCTTATCTAATATCAACAATGTGATATTGAATGTTTTAGCTATAACATCAATTTAAAAGAATTACTAACACAATTATTAGAAAACAGTAATTAATGACTTCACATCTAAAAAGACAAGAAAAATAGATTTTAATAAAGGCCAAACTCATAAACAAATCCCTAATCTTTTTGGGTTTTTCCCTTCGGGTACCTCAACTACGCCATTTTCCTTTAGAATCATTAAACCACCCATAATTTGTTCATTTTAGACTCTATTGGGTTATTTTGTTCTGCTTTTTTTAATTGTAAATGTCTTCAACTGTGTTCGTATTGTAATGATTTTGATTGATGGAATGAAGAGAAACTGTGTGTTAGTCTCATTTCTTTTATAATGTGTTCAAATACCTTGAAGTAAAATAAAATTATTCTCGAACAGTTTCACAATAAGTTGGACTAATGAGTTCTGGAACAACATGTGTATTTCCTACCAATACCCCTCACAAAATCTGATTCCACTATCAGCCAACAGTGTTTAAAAGGAACAAATTATGCATTATTGAATGATTCAATAGGGAAATAGCATAGTTGAGGTACCTGAGAGGAAAAATCCAAAAAGTTTAGGAATCTGTTTATGTGTTTGACCTTAAATATATATATAGCACATTAGCATTATTTTTTTGAAAATAAAATAAAAGAATAATAGGCACCTATTTAAGGTTTGACTTTTACGCCCCCAATTTTGTTGAGTCGGCCTTGAGTCCATCTACTACACCAACAATCATCACATCTACGTCTACGATTTGATAACACATTACATATCATTATCTCTCCGTTGACCACATGTTAGCAAGAGGAAGCGTCACAACATGCATTGGTTAATATTAAATCAATAGATGTTTAATTAGTATTTTTTTGTGGGTTTTTGATGATTTACATCATGTTAAATTCTTATAATTATTTTTTCTGTTCTTATGAATCCTCATAATTAATTAATTTGTATTTTTACTCCTCTCACAGTCGACAAAACCTTTTACTCTTCTCATTGTCAACTTCCCAAAGTGGCTAAAGGCTTAATTCAATTAAATAAATGGCAATTTCCGTCCATAAATTGCCATTTATATTATTTACGAATTAATATGATTTAAAAAAAATTAAATATCACATTTTTCATAATAATATTCCGTTATTCATCAATTGGACTATTATTGACATTATGCTTCCTTTTTTTAATTACTATGTTTCTTTTTCATTTTATTTTGAAGTGTTTTATTCGAGTTGAAGATTTAATAGGAATAATCTCTCTAGCTTATAACATAAGACTAAATTTACCTAAACATTATTCGTTTTTAATCTAGCTTATGATATTATATTAGATATGCAATTATTGTTGAATCATCTTCACATATAAATGTGAGAAATCAAAAGAAAGGTATGGTAATTTCAACCTGTCATTATTTTATAATATTATAATTTTTACATCATTCTTCAAATGTAATGATATATTAGTAGTTTATATAGTTGATATGAGATTAAATACTTGGATACATAACATAAGGATCTTGAACACGATAATCTTACATAGAGATCGTTAGGAGTACATATCTAATGAGGAATACATCATCACAGAGAAAGGTGGAAGCGTTAGTCATACATTGATTTCTACCTCCTAACCCTAACTATATGTTATCACAACCGCCAACGATTGAATTATTTTAGAGAACAAGTGATAACTCTAATGGGTGGAGGGAGGAACAATTTATAGAGGTTATAACTTAATTTGTTACGTCCATCAAATAACCAATATACGGATGAGATATATTCATTATTAAATACTATTTATGGTATTACTTTGGTTGCAAGTAAGTTTGGACTATAAGTAAGTAATATTTAATAATAATTAAATAATAATTCTTACAGTTGATTCACAAATCACACGAGTCATAATTTTATTTTTGTACAAGCAATAACATTATATAATTATGCATTAAATGCTGATAAAGAAGAAGAGTTTTCTAGCATTTAAGTGTGTAATCTAGTGATCAATCAAATGAATTAAATCATGAAGGTTTAATAAAATAAAATAAAAATCTACTCCACCTCATCTAACTCTCTGCTCATAATTTTTTTTTTTTTTATATTTTTCTTGTTTTGTTTTAAATTTTTAAATAAACAATTTTAGAATTTTCCTACTTACGTATAGATCATATAAAAGAAATAAAAATCTTATCTAAAAAAGTTTTTCTGCAAGTAAAAGATACTATTTCTAAAAACGCACCACATGTGTACACTATTTCTTGTTTTTCTACAAATAACCTGTCCTCGACTAAATAACCTATCACCGACTACTTTTTTTCTTTCTGGTCTCTTCTGGGTCTTTCATGTGTACACTGTTTCTAGTTTTCGACAGATCACACGCCTCTACTAAATTACCTATCCTTTGACTACTTTTTTTCTTTCTACTCTCCTCTAGGTCTTTCCATTTCTCCGTTCTCATTCTTCCATGGTCAAGTAATCTTCACTCTGTTGGAATTCTGACCCCAAGTATTCATAAGGAACAAGTATATTCTATATGCTTATTTGCAGATTACATCAGTTATGTTTTGTAAAGCAGATAAAATAATGGCATAATGTTTTATCATAGAAAACCCTAACTCATAATGGGTAAAAACCATCACCTATACCTCTATAGGATTTAACTCCACTTCATTACACTATGATTCTCAACAAAAGATCACAAACCTATGTAACCTAAGGAATTACAAACTGTAATTCTTAGCTATCCAAGACAAAAAACCCAGGTTTAAGTCTTCTACCATTCGTCAAGTTTCTCAAACTTCTTAGATGAATTCTACATACACACTTGATTGTAATTAAAACTCTTAATTACAATCTTACAACTCTTTCGTCACAAACTCGCAACACTCCCCAATAAATCTCTAACTCTTGATCTTGTTTTGATCTTCTCTATAGTAAGTACGTAAAATTCTTCCATGAACTATTGCAATATTTATAGACTTTAAAACTCTCCTGAGTATTGTTCAACACAACTTAGTATTGTCTCTTTCAAAAAATTTCTTTACACCAAACTTGACTCGAACTCCTTCTCACATTAGGACTCCTTCTTGCATTCTTCTTTGAAACGAAAAACTTTGACGCAGTTTACCTTAACAGAATAAGAAAACTTTAAAAATCACTAACTCCTTCTTCTACTTGGTTTCGACTTCCTTTTCTACTTCAAATTTGTAAGACTACGTGGCAAGTTTCTACTTTTCTACTTCTTTTAGGCTTTTGTCTCCTTCTTTACTTCAGCTTTCTTCTTTGTCTAGTTTTCCTATTTGATTAAGAAAACTATCTTTTCTGCGTACACCTTTATAAAAGCAAACTTTCTGTTCTAGTTTTTTGTAAAAAAAGCAATACTTCCACCACTTTATAATATCTAATTCGGTGGTAGATTTTCTTCTTATCCCACTCGGATTCGATTTGAAAGGTACATGTTGGAGCAACCGATTCCTTTCATCTATTTCTCTATTTGTCAATTATCAAAATCTACTTTCATCTATTCCTCTATCTGTCAATTATCAAAATCTTTCTTGTTCAAATACACTCAAAATCAGAGGGGGCGAGGAAGTAGGAGCAATTCTTTAGACGAGGTGTGTAAGTTTAATTATCACTATAACTTTCGAAGCTTTTTCTCCAATTGTTGATGCAATTTTCAGGCATATACATGCTGGTTAATTGTTTTGATTTGCATTCAAAATTTTCTTTTACCCTTTTCGGTATTTAAAAAATTTGATTAAGAGTTATATTTAGAGAAGGGGATGATTTTTAAAGTTTTGATCTTTGATTGGGTTTGTGAAATGCAGTGACCAAAGGGGTAAAAAGAAGATAGTTGATTTTTTTTGATGTTGAAGTGGACTGATTTAAATATCTAAAATTATTTTTTTTATTTTTTAATTTTTATGTGTGAATATAGGTAAATCAATCTGCTACAACTAAAATAAAATAACGGGGTAACACTAAGTACATGATATGCCTAAAACAATGATTTTATTACTTTATTGTCATATAATGTTAAGCCAATTCAAAATCTTGTATTGGTAGTCTTTTAGTTAGGTGGATATATGAGTTCATTTGTCATTTTCATTTCATCATCTTTGTTCTTTTTGTCAAAAAATTATTAACGATCTCGATTTCTTAATCACTAAATTAAGAAAAGTAGAAGGAGACAATTGAGAGTTCGATTTATTAGGCTTTAAGTTAAAGTAGCGTTAATATATGTTATAGTGATGATGCCTGTTGACACCAATTTTGACCCTCCACGATTTTATCAATTATTAAGCTTCTTAATATTGAACAATGGGAAATAATTGTTTTGAAAATTAAAAATACTATCAAGACTATCTTCCAAACACTTTTTGCCACTTTTTCATATGGATTATGTATCTTTTTCTTAAAATAGATAGATTTATATAATTTTTGAATTTGAAGGATTAGTTAGTAAATTGATTTACCAAAAAACAGAGCTTCAATTAAGTATGCAACTTATTTTATTTAAACTGACAAATTAATTAAGATATTCCCTTTTGAAATAATGATTTTGATGTTGTTAAAGTTAAGAAGCTTGAGTAATTATTTGACTTTATAATCCATCTCATTTTCCTTTGAAACTCTCTTCAGGGATTTTATTTAGTCCATATTTGGACCATTAGATAACCTTTAACCCAAAATTTTGGCCCAAATTCTTTAAACCCATTTCACATTATGAGACCCAAGACCCAATTATGAACTTAAAAATTTCTAGAGTACCACATCATTTTCCCCTTTATTTCGACCTAAAGTTTGTCCTATATAAACCCTTCACCCTTACTGTTCAGGGCAGGAGTTTTTGGAGCCGAGAAAAAGAACACCCCGCTAATTTTGTTGGAGTTCTTATTTTCTTCACTAAAATTTTGTTTATTCGCGACTATTTTGAGTCAGAGTGGGGTTGGAATTCATCACGTCCAGGATTGAATTATGTATACCTATTGTAGTTCAATAAATAAAGGTGTTTAGATTTAACTTCGTTGTTTAGCACTCTTTGTTAGTTTTAGATCTTGTCTCTTGTTTTGATCGCAATGCTCAAGAATGGAGGTTTATTTTAGCTTAACATTTTGTGAATTAGGTGGTGTTTGAATAATTACATCAAGTTGTGTTGTTTAGTCTTTTCACTTGCTTTTTCATTTTAAAGATCGTTGTTGATAATCAGTGTCTAAATTTGTTTGAAATCCTTGAAAGTATCTTGATTAAGTACCTTATTCAAATTGTTATCTTGACTGCTGGCCTGATATTTCTTCCTTGATTTAATTATCATGTCCTTCTTGTTTTACTTGAGAGATTTCCTTGTGTGTCTTCCTTTAATTTGTGCAAGCTGTGAAATATATTCCTTGTGTGTCTTCCTTTAAGTCTTGCAAGCTGTAAAATTTGATCTTATTGATCAATATTTACTTTCCTTTCTTTACTAGATTTTCTCATGATTCACTTGATTCCTGCAATCAGGTGGATTGAGAGTCTGCGATTTGGTGATGTATCTCATTCCTTTCCTGCATCAAGTGACTAGTCTGTATATGCATTTGTCATTATTAAAACCTTCGATTATGAGGTTAACACAATGTGGTACGAACCTCTTTATGGTACTTCATATATGAGCTGAACATTGTCTTTTCCTCTATTTTATGGCTTTTCTTAGTTATGACGTCTCAATTTCCACTTTGTTTTTTGGTTCTTTCTACTACTGTGTTGTTTCTGTTGACTAATTGTTTTTGCTTTTTACACTTTGCGTTGTGTTATTTTTTCTTATTAAAATCAAATATACTTTCATCAACATTTGTTGAATTTCTCATAAATATAATCCTAAGACTACAAGATGAAACGAAAAAAACTAGGACTCTACATGACATTTTTAATTTTAGCAATTTGAATTCCTTAGTAACCCTAATTGATATGTCATTAAGATGTTTCCTTAATTGCTTGTCGTAAAAGGTAGAAATGTTTCGTTATAATCCTAGCTTTTAATGGTGCAGTGTGAAGCAAGAGTAATCAATAATCATTGAAGAAATGCGTGTTTGAAAAGATATAATAAATAATGTTATTGCAGCATGGATTGATACCTTAGCAATCATGTGCATCTGAAGAAATGAATAAACTCTAGAATAATAAGGGAGCTAATTCCCAAAAATTTCCCTCTTCTGAAAAAAAAGGAAAACAAAGTCAAATATCTTATTGCCTTTGTTTCCCTTTTCCATAAGAGGGAACTTTTCGAGGATTTGACCCCCATATGTTGGTACCTCATTTGATACTATCACTTCGTGCCTATAGGTATTAAGAAAAGTATTCCATTATAATTGTAGATTTTATTCCTCTTACTTACAACTCAATCGGAAGTTGACAATGATGTTTTTAGAATCTAACTACAAGAAGGCTATGAGAAGGTATTCCATTCCTCTCATTCTTTTTTCTCATTCTATGAAGTTCAAACACATTTGATAAACACATTTATTGTACACTAATGTGCAGGTAGAAAAAAAGCTTTAACGTAACACCATTCGTCTAAAGGAACTCTCTCAATGCTTTATTTTTACATTTAGTTTCCAATCTTCTTCTCCAATTGTTCTTGCAATTATCAGGTATATGTTGGTTAATTGTTTTGATTTGCATTTAATTTTTTTTACCCTTTCGGGTTTGCACAAATATCTATTTTGCATAGGTATTTAAAGCTTTTGATTGAGGTTTATACACTATGGATGATTGTCAAAATTTTAATCTTTCATTGAGTTTGCGAATGCAGTGACCAAAGGGGTCAAAGAAGATAGTTGTTTTTTCCATTTCATTGTGAAACTCGATTCTGGTTTCCATGTTAAGGTGGACTAACTTATAATTTCTAATATCAATGTTTTCTTTTATTTTTTAATCTTATATGTGAATATGCAACTCAATCTGCTAACACAATATTAAAATCAAATAAGGGGGTAGTACTGAAAAGATGATTTACCTAAAATATTAATTTATTACTTTGTTGGCGTATCCTGTTAAGGCAATTCTAAATAATGTACGGAGAGAGTCTTTTAGTTGGGTTGATATATGCGTTCATTTTGTCATATTTTTTCATTATATTTTTCTTGTTTATGATTTTGATTTGTGTTCTTTTTGTCTTAAAATTATTAAAGAGCTCTCTTAATGGGTTAATTCAGTATACTAGTATTACAATAGAAGAATACGCAGAAGGGAATTCAATCTGTTGAATTAGTGTCAATACATGTCACAGTGATTATACCCACATCTGGCACATAAGAAAGAGACTGACAAAATTGACTCACTAAAAAGGGACCTTCTAGTCGTTATAAGAAAAGTTAAATCAAAATTTGTATTAAATGAGATTGAAAGGAAAGTAATACTTTTCTCAATGTTTTCTAACAAATACTTTTGTAGTCTTTGTCTCTTGTAATTCTTTCATGTATTCTTATATGTTTTAATATGTTGTTAATTTACACTTAAAACTGTGAGTTATTTCTAAAAAGAATCAATTTGATAGGTAAATGCATATTAAATTTAATACTATACAATATTAATTAAACCAACTAAATGTTTTATACTAGGTAGCTTTTACCTCTCGAATTAGATAATGATGAAATGTACAATTCGTGACTCAACACTACTATTAATAACAGGAAATGTGAGGAGCTTCCCGTCAATAAGATTTGACAGGGAATCCATTGGAATGAATGTTGTTGTTGTTTGCTTTGCCTACAAAAAAAATCATGGCTTCTCAATTCATCTTTCCATTTTTGGTCTTTCTAGTATTGCATTGTATTGGTTTTGTTTTTTGTTTTTTACACTTTTCACTGTGTTGTTTAGAAATCACACCAAAAGAATTAACGTTGTTGGAGAGGTGCCTAAAAGATTTGCAGGAAATTACAACTTGTCTTCTTTCTAACACACATTGTGTCAAACTCAGTGGAGCAATATCTCAAGTGCATCACGATCTTACAATTCCGGTGTCTTCATCAACTTCAACGTGAAGTTAGGACATCAAGACATCTCTATGATTATGTTACTACCTCAATAAATGTGCTTAACAAAAATATTATTAATTTTTTTTGGTAAATAAAGGATTTTTGTTTATCAAAGTAAAGAGTCATTACAGAGACTAATCTAAAGTTAATTAAGTTGATACTCACATACTATCCTCTTTTTTGTTATTTGTATATAAATTTTGTTGATTTTATACGACTAGACAATGAGAATCAGATATCAAGGCATAATCTACATGACATTTAGGTTGGGACATGGGTACCTGCTGATATTTATGTTGATACAAAATGTGGGTCTATGCCAGAATAGAGGAAAAATATAAAGCACATTCGATGATATGTTGTTTAGATATTATAAGTTTGATTCTTGGGATGGTCTTATGCACTTATTATAACAAAAATCTTTGCTATGCACATAGACTATCTATAGATTGTTAGTTCAGTATGAATCAATGTTTGATTCTACCTTGATTCAAGTTTGAAACATGATCACTATTGTTCAAAGGCATATAATATATAAATATAGCTAAAGTATGGTCTTTCTCACATATACATGAGAACGTTACATTCCTATTCATTTTGCTAAATGTAGCTAAACTAGGTAAGTTGTATTGTTATAGTGAAAAACGACATCATATTGAACAATTTCTCAATATGAAGGAATTATAGTTATGATTTCCCAGGGACCGGAGATGCTAGAGTTAAAAAGTTTCATTAGTGGCCGGTTTTATCATGTAGAATACTGATGTTGTTTTAGTTAAATATTCATCAAAAATGTAAATTTTACCTAACTTCACCATATTCAGAAATTGAAATTATATAGAATCATCCCATGAAGTAGGGGTGTACATGGTCGAGTTGGTTCGGGCTTTTCATATATCAAACCAAACAATTTGTGTCAAATTTTAAAATCTATAAACCAAACCAAACCAATAAAACTTGCGTTTTTCAACCTCGGGTTTTATTGGGGTTTTGTGGGTTTTCGGGGTTTTCCGATAAAGTATTTCTACAAACATAGAATTTACTTGTACTTCAAATATTTCTTCAATCCTACAAAAATACAACTATATAAGGTGTTTCTTAAAAATATAACATAAACAATGATATTAAATAAACGAAAATATTAAAAAAATATATAATAATAATGAAATCGCGTAAAACAAATATTGCAAATTAACAGTTGTAGAAAATGATCATTAAAAGTACTAAATTATTCTAAAATAAGTATAATAAGTATTAGTTACATGACATAATATCATTAAAGGAAATTATAATTAGATTATTATATTAATTGTCTAAACAAATGTAAAATCGAAGATTCAATATTATTGTCATTCTTAAGGTTAAATTGATATTGTATTTGTATTCGTATTAATTTGATTATGATTTAAGTTTTATTAAAATTACCAACATCTGTGGACTACTATCTTTTTGGAAGTATTCAAAATTCTAAGTTGCAAACTTGAAATAATATATTAAAAGATAGAAGCTATGAAAAAGTATAAGAAATATTTAAAAAATATATCAAAGTAAATATTTTTATGTATAAAACAAAATTTTATAATTAAGTAAATAAGTTGGGTTGATTTGGTCTCAGATTGGATTTTTTAGTTAAAACCAAACCAACCCAAATATAGTCAGATTGTTTTGCCAACCCAAAACCAAGTCAAAGCAATAACTAGTTAGGTTGTTTTTATCGCTTTGACTCGGTGTGCGGTTTGGTTCATTTTTCGGTTCGGTTTTGTACACCACTACCATGAAGAATCAAGACAAATAATAAAATGATATGAAAGTAAACGAAACATAAGGGTAAGTCTCTAAAGAAGAATAAACCTTTGAAAGTTCTAGAGAAGTATTTTTACGAAGATTAGGGTTGCGAAGATCAAGTACAAGTTTTTCAACAATTTATATTTTGAGATCCTTATTGGTCGGTGCTCCGACATCAGAAGATGACGACAATGTAGATCCTACTCCTCCTGAAGTGTCAACATAGACTGATAGAGACTTAGGCAAGTTTTTCATTTTAAAACCTCAATAAAATGCTTTTGTCATTTTCTTTTTTTCGCTTTTCCAAATTTATTTTCTCTGCTCTTTCTTGTCTTTCAAAATTGAATAAAGACAATTTACCATTTGATTTAAAACACACCATACTCAATAAAAATCATTAATGAAATTTTAAAGTATATGAAAGACACATTTTTTATTCATTGATGGTGCCGAAATTTTAAATTAAATGTTGATTTGCCTTCATTCAATTATGGAATAGAATAAATAGTAGAGGAAATAAAATAAGGAAATACAAAGGAAATAAAATGATAAAAGCATTCGATTGAGGATATAGAATAAAAAACGTAATTCAGTTTCTCTCAAACACTATCAAAAGTGTCACCATTTCCAGAGGAGTAGGAAGTTTGTCGCCTTCCTCTTTCTGTCCCGGAGCACCAACCAGTAAGGACTGCAAAATATAATGATCTGAACAACTTTTACTTGATCTCTGTAACACTAATCTACGTGAAAAGTCCCTTCTTGAATATTCCCCCAAATCTATGTTAAAAGTCCCTTGTAGAACATTCCAAGTGTTATTTTTTCATGTTTCGATGTTTGCTTTCATGTTTTGTTTGTTATCGTATAGTTTTCTATCGATTCCTTGGGAATGATTTTGTATAATTTCAAATCTTCATTATGCTGAAGTATGTAAACTTTGAGGGTTTTTATAACACTATTAAACACTTGTAACTTGAGAGAGTTGAAAGGTAATTGGATTAAATAAAAATTTATTAAATGGAAAATGATGTTATCACTGTTGAATTTACATATTTTTGAGAAAATTAGGAGGAAAAATAGGTTTAATTTCATGTACCCTATTCTAATTTTAATGGTTTAAGTTATCTCATGTGGGATTGAGCTATTTCTTTATGAATCTATACATAATTTTAAAAAATCAATATTAAAACTATATCAATATAATTAGCAAGTAGAAAATGTTGTAACAACTGTGTAGCAAATAAACTATGGACGTCATCTTACTTCTACCATACCAATTCTAGTGAATAGTGGCACATGGCCCCCTTAATTGTATTGTGGCCCGCATTTGGTACTATCGCTGCATTCAACATACATTTTGAGAAGAGTTTCATTATAATTCTAGAGTTTATTGATCTCTCAAATGCACCTGCATCTCTTAGGCCTTGAACCAAAACACTTGCTTAATATCATATTTTCACATAAATATAATTCTTATTTACTTATCAAAATAAATTCCACAGACATAAGACCAAATAGAAGATCCAAGTGGTATCAAATTAATGCAACTCTACATTTGTTTGATAAATCTTTGGAGGATAACTGAAATTTGATGTATATATGAAGATATAATACACTTAGGTTTTCTTTTCCTCATAGTTGACAAACTGTCAAGTAATAGTGACTGTTCATCCTGGACAATCAGTGATGACCATAAAGAGAAAGAAATGAAGATTACATGTTTTTGGCCTTAAGTTCATTAAAGCGCTGACTAGTGCAGCCCAAGAATGTTGTCTTAAATAACTATATTCATGAAAAATGCTTTTTAACCTTGAAAAACATGGAAACTATCTTTCATAAGAAAAAAGAACCAAATAATCAATGATGTGTTCTCCTGGATAGACTTTTGTGTGATGATAATCATAATTATGATCCATCATAGTTGTGATATTTGGTTTCCCTTGAATAATTCGTTTTGATAGTTTTCTACTCTGCAGAATATATTCCTTTGTATTTGTATCCTGTTCTTAATACAACAAACAAGTCAACACCTTTCCAATATTTGAGGCTTACAAACTTAGATGTCATTGATGATCCCGTGAAGGAAATATGTCTTGATATACAGTAGACATATTACCTTCATGGGGCATCAAAGAATCAAATATTCAAAAGGTGTTGACTTGATTGTTGTATTAAGAAAGGGGACAAATACAAAGTAATTTTCGCTGCAACGTAGAAGACTATCAGAAGGATCTATTCAACGAAAACTAACTATCACAGCTATGATAGTTCATATTTATAATTATCATCACACAAAAGTCTATCCAGATCTCAAGAACTTATCTTATTCAGAAGTTTATATATCTTATTCGTTTTTTAGAGAAGATGTTCTAACAAGTTTTTGAAGGTCAAAAAGTATTTTTACATCAATAATATGGACTCGGATATTTATCTAAGACAATATTCTTATGTTCCATGCTTCGGCTAGCTCTTCAATGAACCTAAAGCAACAAGCATGTTAATCTTCATTTCTTACTCTGTAGGGACATCAGTGACTACATGGAAGGATTGTCTTTATAACTTGATATTTGTGAACTCTAAGGAAAAGACAACCCAAGTATAATTTTATTTAAAAGTAATAGGTAAGATTATAAATCCAAGTATAGAGCCTTCATATGTAAATCGAATTCCAATTATCTTTCGATAAGAATTCAGTATGAGCCTTAATCACTTTGGACTGAATAGAGATCAATCACAACCACCATAAATACATGCTCTATTTTATCTCCATTATGATGCACTCCACTAACATATTACATTTGATTTGGTTGTTGCTTCTGATCCTCAATGCCAGAATTCATTTGTTGATGCTATATTTTGGTAACTACTGCCTTAGCAACTAAATAGGGTGGATCTATGTCAAATTCACTATTTCAACGTGTGATAGAATCTTTGAATAGGATATAATGATAACAAAATTTGTTATTCTGTTGCTTATTTGATATTTTGTTGCCAAGTTATTAAAGAGGTCATTATTAATTTGTAAAAGGTTATGCCCTATGGTTGAATTGTTTTGATAGTTCTCAAAAGTAAAGTTTTGGCTAATATGTTATGAGGCATGAATAGTAGTTTTCTAGTGATTTGATTCATTTGAAAGAGGATTGCATGAACGGAGTGAAACACAACTTATTTCTGAGGCTGGTTCCACGACACAACTGTCATATGATGCTATATATGGATAAATATGACATAAGGTGTGAAGAAAGGTAAAATTAACGGAATTGCAGTACAACCTTACTCATTCATTGCCATTGTTGTTTGGTGCTTCAACTTCTCAATCTTTGCAAGAAATTTATTTAGTATGTTTGAACATTTTCTATGAGATTTAGACTTGTTTTTAACTATTTATTTATCTTTTGAATAACAAAATAATACTTATTACACTTACTTCATGTGTTGCTTGAACTTTTAAACTTATTTGTATTGAATGGAAATTTGAATGATTAGGAATGTATTAGATGTTTTGTTTTATTGTTAAACTTTTACGAATGGATGGTATTATAATTTAACAGGTGCTGTATCAAATAAACAATTTTTTCTATATAAAAATGAAATTTTTTTACCACAATAATCAGCAAAATGACCCGACTTCTTCAAAAAAATTAATATTGTGTCTACTGCAGCAAACAGAGAGTACCTAACTATTTATTTAATAAATTATTTATTATGACTATCTTACTCAGAAAAATACTTAAATGAGTATACTATAGTCCGAAGATATATCAATTATATATTTAATTACTTATATACTACGACAAATGTAGTTGGGATTTCTCTAATTAATAAATTATTATTTTAATATTTTTCCGACTACTGTAGTCGGCCATTTATATAGTTTAATGGTCAGGACTAGTTTATATTTTCCCATTATGGTAATCGGTAAAGTCTGACTACTGTAGTCGGTAAATATTTTACGACGTCTAGTATGTCGACAACCCAAAAATAGTCAGAAAGTCATCAAAAAACTCCATTTTTCGACAACATTCAGACTATTTTTGCGGTCGATAACGATGAATATCTAGTAGTTCAATAAAGCATCAAAGTTATTCGAACATAATAGGTCTCTTAAGACATTACTAATATCTTGTCTCTATTCATTGTCATGAAAATATTTAGTCACACCCTTTTCACTACATGGAGAATTATTTTGATTAGTTGGGGAAAGACTTTAATTACTAGTTGAATTTTTGTGTGCAGCCAGCGTCCAAAATTTTCAGCATCTTCAACATCTTCAGATGTATTCAATAATTTGTGTCCAGACTACATCAATTTTTGGCCTGAACCAACTAGCGGCGCGCATCAACCCCGACTATTGACGTTTTCCCTTTATATTCAGTAGTTGTTTAGACACCAATATTACTTGTAACAACATGAATTGATTGTGTGTACGATTTTTCTCAGAAGATGTAACAACCAATTGTTGATCAACCTTTCATTTTTTCATTTAATATTTTTCTCGCATCACCTTGATACTTTTCACTATTCATAGTACTTTTTGAAGCAAATTCAATTGTATCATCAATTTATTTGTTATTTTAAGTGACAATTATCTTCATCATGACTTTGGTGCTTACAATAATTGCAATACAAAGGTAGATTATCATATACAATCTCCTGAAAAACCTCATTCAACTTACCAAATTTTCTATCCACAAATTGCAATCTTATACAATTTGGAAGCTTTTCCATTAGATAAAAGTATAAACTTGACCATAGTTGTGCTGGGTCTTGGCTTGATTTGAGTAGCTTTATCTATAGTTTTTGGATTTCCAACTGCCGATGTTATAAAGAACTCTAACTTCTTTGTAAATAAATCTTGAAAGCTAAGGTTGATTAAAAAATCAAAACCAAAGCTTACGTCGTTTTCTCCTTCGAATTTTATCCAATGGAACATGGAAAAACCCTACATTGGTTCTCGTGCCCCTGGAAAAATTCTCTACAATGCATACCTTCGAGTTTGTTGTATTAACCATCCACCTCTCTCGATATATATTACACAAACCCAAACATATCAAATTTTCTCTTTCGCATTCTTTGCTAGCATCTATAATAAGCTTATCCATATTGTGCCGTGGGATTTTGAATAAAATTCCCTTCATCATCCTTCATCATAAGAATAAGAGGACTATCACTGACTCTCATCCATAATTTATAGTCTTGGGCTTGGTGAAAATCCTCCATTCTCGCCTTATACCATGTGTAGTAATGCCCATTGTATAGTGGTGGTATGTTGATGCGTTCACCTTCACCGAGTCAAAGAGGAGGTTTATAATTCATAGTGATCTTATATTGAGTTATTACACTCTACAAAGATAACCAACTCTGATACTAATTGATAGGATTCTGACCCTCAAATTTGTCTGAGGAACAAGTATATTTTATATGTTTCTTTGGGGATTACAACAGTTACATTTTGTAAAGTAAATAAAATAATGTGGAAACCCAAACTCATAAAGGGTCAAAACCACGACCTACACCTCTGTAGAATTTAACTCCACTTCATTTAACTCTGATCCTCAACAAAAGATAACAAATATATGTAACCCAAGGAATTATAAACTCTAATTCCTAGCCAAGAAATTATAAACACTAATTCCTAGATACCCAAGACCAAAGTCTCCAGGCTTATGTCTTCTACCGTCCGTCAAGTTTCTCAAACTTATTATACAAATCCTACACACACACTTGATTGTAATCAAAACTCTTAATTACAATCTTAAAACTTTTTCCTCACAAAGTCGCAAAACTCCCCAATAAATTTCAAAACTCTCTAAAACACTTGATCGTGTTTTGATCTTCTCTCTATGTAAGTGCACAAAATTCATTAATGAACTATTTGTTGCCAATCTATGTTATAAAACCAAAAATTATTGATTTTAATAAATTGTTCAGAAACACGAAGTAACTGAAATTTATAGAACCAATAAGAGAGATGAACAAAAATTTAATTCACAAAAACCAAAATCTATAAAAAAAGGTACCAGAATCTGAAAAACCTTTTAAATCGAAAAAAGCTCAACTCCACTAAACTCACAGTGTCCCCTTAAGGAAATTATTCCCCTCTAGTATCCGAGGTTTGATTTGGAATATAACCTCCCAGGGTAAAAACATCTTAATCAGCAGAGTGTAGATACCAAAAACTTTAGTGTCAGTGAACCAATCCACAACAAGAAAGTATAGGAAGAAAAATGTGTGCACAAGAAGAAGATAAAAAAATTCGTAACGAAATATTTTTAAGAATGAGTGGTATTTTTATGTAAGAAGAATAGGTTCCGAAAGGTTGTAATCCTTTTAGAATTCACACAACCATTAATGAAAGTGTGTAACTTTTCAAATGATACTGACTGTTCCTGAAAGTTGCAACCTTTCAGAACAGTCAAGACAGGAAATCAAAATAAAATGGGAAAGTTCAAATAAAATGGATCACGCAGGGATCCAGTCGGGTCGGGTTAAACTATCCAGGTATGCTACTTCCCTTGGATCAAACAACATGGATGAGATAAGTAGGTTCCTCACAGGAATCACCAGAGATATGTAGGAGGAGTGTCGGGCTGCGATGCTCCACGATAACATGGACCTCTTCAGATTGATGATGCAAGTCTAGAAGGTGGAGGAAAGCCGGAAGAAGAGGGGAATCTGTGATGCTAGGAGGCCTAAACCTCATGATCAGGAAGATCCTAGCAATGGAGGCAAATGAAACAATTTTGGCATCCGTAAGCAGCCCAGATTCAAAAAAGGGCAATAGAGTTCAGGGAACTCTAACTTTCAGAGGAGTAAATCTGCTAGAGAAGGAAGACCCGAGCCCAAGAAGGGCAATGGAGGTAATATGCAGCGTCCCAAAAAGAACTGTGCTAAGGGTGGTTGTGCTCAAAGTGGAGAGTGCAGATATGGCACTAATGCCTGTTTCGGTTGTCGTAAGAGCGAGCACATGGTTAAGGACGGCCTACAGAACAGAGGTAAGGCTGGAGGTAATGCTCAGCCTAGGCCTAATCCAGAGGGTGCATCAGTTACCGAGCCTCCTAAGAGGATCAGTTTCTATGCCCTAAAGGGAATGTAGGAGCAGGAGAAGTCCACTGATGTGGTCATAGGTATGTTTCAAGTATTATCAACTTATATTTATTCTTTACTTGATCTAGGGTCTATAATTTCCTTTGTAACTCCTTTACTTGCTCTCACTTTTGAGATACTGCCTGAAGTTCTGCATGATCCTATAGTGGTTAGAATACCTTTAGGAGAAAATGTAAGAATTGATAGAGTATACAATGATTTCCCAATGGTTGTATGTAGTTAGACTATGTGTGCAGACTTGGTTGAGTTACCAATGCATGATTTTGATGTTATTCTTGGCATGGACTGTCTTCATAGTTGTTATGCTTGTATGGATTGGCATAGTAGGGTTGTGATACTTCGTTTCCCTAATGAAGAAGAGTTGTTCTAGGAGGGGTACAACTCGAGTCATCCTAATCCCTTGATTTCGAACCTTAAGGCCAATAAAATGATGTCCAAGGGGTTATTGTGTCATCTTGTGAGTGTTATTGATTTAGATCACGTTCTATAGACTCAGTGCCTGTAGTGAATGAGTCCCAGATGTGTTTCCTGATAATTTTCTTGGAGTTCCTTCCCCTCGAGAGATTGACATTGGTATCGACTTAGAACCCAAAACTAAACCAATTTCAATTCCTCCATACAGATAGGCTCCTGCTGAACTCAAAGAGTAAAAGTTGTAGTTATAAGATCTCACTGATAAGGGTTTCATTCAGCCGAGCATATTCTTTTGGGGCACTCCAGTGTTGTTTGTGAAAAAGAAATATGGAACCCTTAGAATGTGTATCGATTATCGGTAGCTCAACAAAGACACTATCAAGAATAAGTATCCACTTCCAAGAATATATTTCTTTGACTAACTCAAAGGGTCTAGTTTCTTCTCAAAGATTGGTCTTCGTTCAGGGTACCATCAGCTTAGGGTTAGGGATGGAGATATCGCAAAGACAGCCTTTCATACTGATTATGGTCACTAGGAGTTCCTAGTGATGTTATTTGGTCTCACGAATGCACATGTTGCATTTATGGATCTCATGAACAGAGTCTTCCATGAATACCTTGACTCTTTCGTCATAATGTTCATTCATGACATTCTCATCTACTCTAAGACAAAGGAAGAGCATGAACAACATTTAAGTCTAACCTTGCAGGTACTTAGACAACATCAGTTGTATGCCATTCTTTGCTAAGATCAATGACCTTCCTAGGTAATATTGTGTCCGATCAGGGTGTGGAGGTGGACCTCAGGAAGAATGAGGTTGTTAAGAACTCACCAAAACCTTTTACTCCCACTAATATCCATAGCTTTCTAGGATTGGGTGGTTACTACAGCAGGTTCGTGGGGGTTTTTTCTTCCATTGCTTCCCCACTGACATCTTTGACTAAGAAGAAGGCTAATTTCGAGTGGAAAGAGACTTGTGAGAAGAGTTTCCAGGAGCTCAAGGACAGACTCACATCAACCCTCGTGGTTACTTTGCCTAAGTGTGGTAAGAATTACATTGTGTATTGTGATGCATCTAGGGTTGATTTGGGTTGTGTTCTTATTCAGGGTGGTAAGGCGATATCTTATGCGTCCAGACAACTCAAGGTTCATGAGAAAAATTATCACCACTCATGACCTAGATTTGGCAGCTGTGGTCTTTGCATTGAAACTGTGGAGGCATTACTTGTACGGAGTGCACGTGGATGTGTTCACAAACCACAAGAGTCTCCAGTACGTGGTCACACAGAGAGATAGTTGATTCTACATCAGCGGAGATGGTTGGAGCTGTTGAAGGACTATGACATGAACGTCCATTACCATCCAGGTAAGGCTAATGTTGTAGCTGATGCTTTGAGAAGGATGAGCATGTGAAGTACAGCCCACGTTGAAGAGGAGAAGAAGGAGTTGGTGAAAGATATACACATACAGGAAAGACTCACTGTGCGGTTAGTTGACTCTACTAGTGGGGGTGGTTCAGTTCATCCTAATTCTGAGTCATCCTTAGTAGTTGAATAAAGAAGGGTTAGCATCTTAATCCTGTGTTGATGGAGTTGAAGGACTCAGTGTTGATAAAGATGAATGAGTCTTTTGCTTTGGAAGTTGACGGCGTACTTAGGTACCAGTACAGGTTGTGTGTACCAGATGTGGATGATTTGCGGACCAGGATGGTTGCAGAGGCCCATGGTTCTAGGTATTCGATACATCCAGGTTCCACCAAGATGTATCATGATCTTTAGCAGATCTATTGGTGGGAGGACATGAAGATGGACATTGCAGACTGTGTATAGTACTTATGTTATGATATGATTGGCATTCTGCTAAATAATTAGAAGTGTCATTCGGGGATGAATGTTCCTAAGGGGAGGGGGGGAGAATGTAACAGCCCGAAAATAACTATGTGAAGTAATGCCTAAATGTACCTAGAATGCCTAGATTAGACCGAGATAACACGGCTTGATGCGTGTGGAACCAGAGGTCAGAACCTATGCACTAGCCAAGCCAACCAACTTGGTGAGTTAGTTGAGCTACGCAAGGTTTGGTCCAGCCAAGTAGAGCACCTGAATATTAAGATTCACCCAAATGAGTCTTAACCAAACTTAAAAGAGGTAATCATAAGTTTGGGAGGGTCTAGGGATAAAATGGTCTTTTATAGGATAAGGGTAATATCATAATTACAATAAGGATTTAATTAATTGAATAATGTATTTTAGTGGACGGTTCGGGTTGGGTCGACCCGGATTGAACCGTTCGCGAGAAGAGTTTCACCAAGGTTCTATCATTGGTGGAAGCAATATTAAATTGAATTAACAGATATTTCATTATCTGATTTATGTGATGGCAGGTTAGTCATCTCACTTAAGCCTTAAAAATTCATATTTTTTATTTGAATAACAAGGAGTCCTAGTTTGAATAATTCTTCATCTAAAACGCCAACTTCTAAACTTATAATGACGTCTCTCCACTCTCTTTCTCACGTTATTTATCAGTAAAGGAACACAAAATAATAGTTCATCACTCCATAAAAACTTGAACGCTAAATCTTAAAAGAAAAATTAGTCTAAAAAAATAAAAAGCAAAAACACATTTCTCGATTGGTTGTGTTTGAAGTTTAGGTTGTGAGGCATTGATTTTGTGAGAGTTGGCAGTGTGTTGGATAGGTTTTGAAATAGTGTTGAATGACAGAAAAGGTATGGGTTACTTCGTCTTGGTCCCTTTCCCAAGAGACCCCTAGGATTCAGTCAAAATCTAATCCGAAAACTAGAAATGTTTCCCCGTTGCATGTCCCTTTCACTAGCTCCCATCGATTGTTGTAGGTTGGGTATGTTTGCTAGTAGAATTTAGGGATGTAATTTCCTTTTGTGATGATTATGTTCATGTATGTATGTTCGAATTTATGTGATAATTAATTATGTTTTTCGAAAACTATGTGATAAGTGACAGTACAAAGGTGTGTTGCCGTGGTTCTTTATCACGGGTTAGAGCATGAAAATGGCATATAATAATGTACAAAATGTCCAACGAATTACCATATAAATCTAACGTACAAAGGCTGAGAAAAAAGGACTGAAAATATGACCAAATCTGGTAATTTGGTATCGGCATATGCAGCATTGATGATTTGGGTTTTAAAAAAAAATTTAAATGTGTGATGCCATCTGTGATTGAACCTGAGACCTCACCATATGTGAGTTTCTGAAAATTCAATGGAAAAAATGAGGTAAGGGGATTCTAAGTGGGGTTAGGCTCAAATGATGAAATGAAAGAGGGAAAAATAAATAAAATGAGGTGTGGGGGATCGATCCCACACCTTCTCGGCCTCAAACGAATAAATAAGGGAAGAAAATGAAGAAAAGTAAAAAGAAAAAAAAGAAGTGTAGCCGATAGGTCTCGACATCGGGTCCCCAAGCCAAAATTTTGAATCAAAAATTAATATAAGAGTAAGTGTTTCTCAAGGGATTTGAAATCGGGTTCCCTTGCCCAATCTCGGACTGATGCATAAGTCTTCTGTGGATAAATAATTAATGAATTCCGTGTTTAGGAATCGAATTGAGACCTTGGCATACTTATAAGATGCATAAGTCTTGTACCACATAATCTTGGGTAAGGATAAGTCACTTAGAAGAATTATGAACAAAGCCTCATGGCTTGTACGTATGGGTTCATGAGTCCAGCGTACGTTTAAATATAAGTGAACTTAAAGATGTATGTGATGAAATGATGTGATTCCAGGAGGCTTAAATAAGAGTATGAAACACACTAAAAGTCCAAATGCATTGACATATGACAAAATGAACATTCACGTAATGGGGTGAATAATTATGAAGAGATATTATGCTAAAGTAGATGAATGCGGAGACAACATGATAATAGGCTAATATGAAAGATTAGATCAATCTCAAATGAGCCTAAGAAGTGTTACCAGAAACCGTAATCACCTATGAGAGTGTAAAATTAATAAAGAGACCAGTCTCTAAGAAACACTCTAATGAAAGTATGATATTAATGCACACTTAATCCTAATGATAAGATGAGAAATCATCTAAAGAGCAATAACGCCCTCATGCTAGAAGCCAGTTTCTATAATGTGTGAGATGAATATAATGGAACTTTATATTTAGCACTAGTAGGCTAGCTATAAGTCGTGATTCCTTATTTTAGGAACGCAGAGTTTTGTGTAAATCTCATGAGATGAGACTGTCCATTTAGGCAGGTATGGGTCTCCTTTATCTCCTAGTCTTTGAACCTATGCAGCCAACATTGGGTTGTAACAGGGTTCATTTCCCTATATACGCTAGAATGTTTTGGTTTCACTTTGTGCAGTGATTCCACCTCTTTTTGGTTTGGGGTAGACATTGTATTTCATGAAGCTCACATGATCTATGTCGGTTAAAGTTAAAGTTCCTAAAGAAAGAATGACGACAGCCGCATGTAATGCACACAATGAAATAAATGATACCAAAAGTGTTTTGATAGGATAATCAAAGGTGAACTAGACTCAAGTAATGACCCTATTTCATTCTTGGTCATTGCACAATGATCCTGATGAGAGTCCTAAATATCATCCTAGGTATATAAATGAATGAAAAAGGAAGTACGTATGAATGAATGAAGAAGACTCTGTGTTTGCTAAAGAAGGCTCCCTAGTTGAGGTCTCATATGTTGAGCTCTCATTTGAGAATTCCTAATGTTAAGTGCATGATTCCAAGGTTTCACAACATATGAAAGAAAGATATGTGATATGTGATATGTGTATGTGCTATGTGTTGTGTGCAATATGAAAAGAATATTGATGTATGTTACTCTCATAGCCTGACTTTCCTAATCTAATTAGGAGAGAGCTTTTCGTAATCATGCATATCCTTGGTGTTTACTTGCATACATACGTACTTAGTACAAGTGTGTACTAATTCCATACAATCTTTTACTTTTAGGTACAGGTGTAGGTGGACGCTAGGGCTTACGAGACTACAGTGAAGCTATCCGGACTTGGTAGGTTCTCATGCTTTCAAGGATACTTATCTTCTATATTCTACCTTAGCCGTTGTCATGAGCTAGTGGAGGATGTTCCACTAGTGATTCTTTCTTACTTATTTTCAAACATTGTATTGGTGCCATTTTGATAACTTTATATTAATGTAGTTATGAACTATTTCCTTCATTTGAATATATTATTATTAGATTGTTGTTGTGAACTAATGTAATATAAAGAAATTATTAGTATGAAGTCCATGTATACATCAAAGCAAACAAAAGTTTTAAATTTTCCTAAAATTAACCTATACGATCTAATGAGGACGTATGTAGGCTTGTCTGCGACCACCGAGAAGTCAACAAAACCGGTTTCAGCTAGGATCTAGACCTTAGCCGTGACAAATGAGGTATCAGAGCATTAGGTCAATTCCAAGGATAATAATGTCCACATCAACCACATCGGGTAGTTTCTAAGTTATGGTAGTAAAGTGGACCAATATTATGAACTAGAGACTACATGTTGCATACAAAATTTCCCTTCTTCTATCTTATCGTGCTTTCCTTAATGCATGAATTACTAGTGTTATAAGTGTATCGAACATCAATTCTTATTTTTTTTAAAAAAAATGAACACAAGGGGGAACGTTTGACGGGGAAGAGTAGGAGCTGCTGCTGGGGGAAACCAAGTTTCACCCCTGGCTCCAGCTGTGGGATTGGAGGCCATGCCAGTTAATTTAGCTGGGTTTACTGATGCGGAGGTGCCGAATGCTTTGGGAAAGATGGCTCAAGCCATCAGGGTGCATGCTCAGGCTATGACGGCCCAGGCCAATAGACAGGAGGTTCAATGGGAGAACCCACTAACCCACAACATGACGAACAACTTGTGGGATTTTACGAGGATGAATCCTCCAATCTATACAGGATCTAAGACTGTAGAGGATCCTTAAGAGTTCATGGAGGAAGTCCAGATGATTCTTGTGGCGATGGGGGCCACGGAGATTGAGAAAGCTGATCTGGCCTAGTACCAGCTAAAGGATGTTGCACAGACCTGGTGCAAGATGATGCAGGATAGTAGGGCATTGGGAGAAGGTCTAATCACTTGGGAGCTGTTTAAGACACCCTTTATAGAGAGTTTGTTCCCGAGGGAGATAAAAGAGGCTAAGGTTGATGAGTTCAACAACCTTAAGCAGTGCTCGATGACTATTAGGGAGTATTCTATGAAATTCATAAAATTGTCCAGGTATGTCACTTCCCTTGTGTCGAACAACAGGGATGAGATGAGCAGTTTTCTTACAGGAATCTCAGAGGACTTGTAGGAGGAGTGTCGGGCTGCGATGCTCCATGACAGCAGGAACTTGTCCAGGTTGATGGTGCATGTCCTGCAGGTTGAGGACATCAGGAAAAAAAGGAGAGTCAGTGAGGTCAGGAGGCCTAAACCTTCTGACAAAGCAGGTTCCAACAGTGGTGGTGGCAAGAGCACTTTCGGAATTCGTAATCAGCCCAGATTTAAGAAGGGGCATCAAACTTCAGGGAACACTAACTTTAAGAGGAGTGCAGCACCCAGAGGAGGCAGAGCCGAGCCCAAAAAGGGCAATAGAGGTGATGTGTAGCATCCTAGAAAGGAATGTGGAAAGTGTAGCCGTATTCACAGTGGAGAGTACAGACTAGGCACAAATTCCTGCTTCGATTGCAGGAAGAGCGGAAATATGGTCAGGTACTGTCCACAGAATAGGGGTTAGGTTGGAGGTAATGTTTAGCCTAGGCCTAATCCCCAAAGTGCTGCTGCAGCCGAGCCTCCTAAGAGGAACATATTTTATGCCTTGAAAGGCAGGGAGGATCAGGTAAAGTCTGTTGATGTGCTCACAGGTATGCTGCAAGGTTTCCTAACCTTTGTTTATGCTTCACTTGATGCAGGGTCTACGCTTTCTTTTTTGACTTCCTTGCTTGCTCTTACTTTTGAAACACTACCTAAGGTTTTGCATGATCCTATCGTAGTTAGTAATCCCTTAGGAGAAAATGTAAAAGCTGATAGGGTTCATAAAGAGGTCCTAATAGTAGTATGTAGTAAGACTATGTGGGCAGACCTTGTTGAGTTAACCATAAATGACTTCGATATTATACTTGGTGTGGACTGCCTCCATAAATGTATTGCCTTCATGGATTGCCATAGTAAGGTTGTCAAATTCTGTTTCCCTAGTTAAGTAGAGCTCGTATGGGAGGAGTCCAATTTAGGTCGTTCAAGTCCCTTGATTTCGAACCTAAAAGATAATAAAATGATGTCCTAGATATTGTTATGCCATCTTGTGAGTATCAATAATCTAGATAATGATATTCCTTCCATAGACTCTGTGCCTGCAGTGAGTAAGTTCTAAGATGTTTTCCCCGACGATTTTCCTGGAGTCCCTCCCCCTCGAGATATTGATTTTGGTATCGACCTAGATAACAAACCAATTTCAATTCCTCCCTACAGAATGGGTACAACTAAACTCAAAGAGTTGAACCAATAGTTAAAAGATCTCACTGATAAGGGTTTCATCCAGCAGAGCGTATCCCCTTGGGGCGCTCCAGTGTTGTTTGTGAAGAAGAAAGATGGAACCCTTAGGATGTGCATCGATTATCGGCAACTCAACAAAGTCACGATAAAGAACATGTATCCACTTCCTAAAATAGATGACTTATTCAATCATGACAAAGGGTCTAGTTACATCTCGAAGATTGATCTTCGTTCCGGATATCGTCAGCTTAGGGTAAGGGATTAAAATATCTCAAAGACAGCCTTTCGTACCCGTTATGGTCATTATGAGTTCCTATTCATGTCATTTGGTTTAACTAATGCGCTATCTACATTTATGGACCTCATGAACCAAGTCTTCCATGGATACCATGATTCTTTTGTCATAGCAACATTTGAGACTAACCTTGAAGGTACTTAGACAACATCAGTTGTATGCCGAATTCAGCAAGTGTGAATTCTGTCTTTGATTAGCGACCTTTCTGGGTCATGTTGTGTTCGATCAGGGTGTGAAGGTGGACCCCAGGAAGATTGAGGCTATTAAGAACTAGACAAGACCTTTTACTCCCCCCGATATCCGTAGCTTTCTAGGATTGGCTGGTTACTACCGTAGGTTCATTGAGGGTTTTTATTCCATTGATGCCCCACTGACATCTTTGACTAAGAAGAAAGCCATGTTCGAGGGGGCGGAGACTTGTGGGAAGAGTTTCAAAGAGCTCAAAGATAGACTCACTTCAGCCCCAGTGCTTATGTTGCCTAAATGTTGTGAGAGTTACCCTATTTATTGTGACTCATCGAGAGTTTGTTTGGGTTTTATTCTTATGCAGAGTGGTAAGGTGATAGCCTATGCGTCAAGACAACTCAAGGTTCATGAGAAGAATTATCTCACTCATGACCTGGAATTGGCAGCTCTGGTGTTTGCATTGAAGTTGTGGAGGCATTACTTGTACGGTGTGCATGTGGATTTTTTCACAAACCACAAGAGTCTATAATACGTGTTCACGCAGAGGGAGTTGAACCTACATTAGCGGCGATGTTTGGAGCTGTTGAAGAGCTATGACATGACTGTCCACTACTATCAAAGGAAGGCAAAAGTTTTAGTTGATGCTTTGAGCAGGTTGAGCATGGGGAGTACAACCCACGTTGATGATGAGAAGAAAGAGTTAGTGAAGGATGTACACAGACTGGCCAGACTAGGTGTGCGGTTGATTGACTATACTAGTGAGGGTGTTTCAGTTCATCCTAGTTCTGAATCATCCTTTGTAGCTGAAGTCAAGAAGGGTCAGCATCTTGATCCTGTGTTGATGGACTTGAACGACTCAGTGCTGGTAAAGATAAATGAGTCATTTGCTTTGGGAGGTGACGACATACTTAGGTACCAGGACAAGCTCTGTGTCTCAGATGTGGATGATTTGCGGACCAAGATAGATGCAGAGGCCCATGGTTCCAGGTATTCAATATATCTAGTTTCCACCACGATGTATAATGACCTCAAGCAGATCTATTGGTGGGATGGCATGAAGAAGGACATTGCTCAGTATGTGGCTAGGTGTCCGAATTGACAGCAGGTTAAGCCATAGAACATTAAGCTTGTTTGTCTAACTCAGATGATTGAGGTTCCAACTTTAAAGTGGGAGGCCATTGAGATGGACTTCGTGGTTGGTATTCTGAGGACTATGAGACAACATGACTCCATATGGGTAATTGTGGAAAAGATGATTAAGTCAGCCCACTTTATCCATGTGAAGTCTACTTACAGGGTCGAGGATTATGCAAGACTCTACATTGATGATATTGTGAGGTTGCACAATATTCCATTGTTTATCATTTTGGATTGAGGAGCTAAATTCACTTCGCATTTTTGGAGATCCTTCCAGAAGAGCATAGGCACCCAGGTAAAGCTCAGTACCGCTTTCAATCCTCAGACAGATGGGCAGGCAGAGCGCACTATTCATACATTAGAGGACATGTAGTTGGAACGACCATCTTCCATTTATAGAATTCTCGTATAATAACAATTATCACTCAAGCATTGGGATGGCACCATTTGAGGCACTGTGGTGTTGGAGGTTTAGGTCTCCAGTTGGGTGGTTCGAGGTTTGAGATTCATCCACTTTGGGTCCAGAAATCATTTGTGAGGCTTTAAAGAAAGTCAGGGTAATTAGGGACATGTTGGCTACTGCTTACAGTCGGCAGAAGTCTTTTGCAGAAGCGACCCTTAGAGTTTGATTTGGTGACCAGGTCTACTTGAATATATCACCCATGAAGGGGGTGATGATGTTTGGCAGGAAGAGAAAGTTGAGTTTGAGGTAAGTTGGGACATAAGAGATTCTATAGCATGTAGGTGAGGTGGCCTATGAGTTGGTGTTGCTTGCAGAGCTAGCTTCTGTCCATTCAGTATTTCATGTCTCTATGTTAAAGAGGTTCCTTCGTGATCAAGCATCGATTTTTCCTGTTGACGGTTTGGGGGTTAATGAAGAATTGTCCTATGATGAGGTTCCTGTTGAGATTTTAGACCGACAGGTGAAGCGGGTGACAAATAAAGAGGTTGCCAAAGTGAAGGTATTGTGGAGGAATTATCTTGTTGAGGGTTCTACGTGGGAGGCCGAGGCCGATATAAAGTCCTGCTATCCTCATCTTTTCAGCTCTTGAGGTTAGACTTCCTACTCTTAAGTCTAAGTTTTCTTATCTCCTCAATTCTTTGATGCTATTGCTTGACTATGTAGAGTACTTATGTTATGATATGACTGGCATTGTGCTAGATAATTAGAAGTGTCAATCGGGGACGAATGTTCCTAAGGAGGGGATAATATAACAACCCAAAAATGCCAATGTGAAGTAATGACTAAACATACCTAAAATGCATAGATTAGACCGGGTTCACACGGCTTGTTGCGCGTGGAACCAGACCTCAGAACCAATGCACCAGCCAGGCCAACAAACTTGGTGAATTAGTTGATCAAGTCAAGGTTGGGTCTAGCTGTGTAGGGCACCAGAATATTAAGATTCACCCAGATGAGTCTTAACCAGACTTGAAAGGGATAATCTTTAGGTTTTGGAGGGTCTAGGGGTAAAATTGTCTTTTATAGGCTAAGGGTAGTATCGTAATTACCGTAAGGATTTAATTAATTAATTAATGTATTTTAGTGGAAGATTCGGGTTGGGTCGACCCAGATTGACCCATTCGCGAGAGGAGCTTCACCCGTGTTCGATCCTTGGTTAAAGCAATATCAAATCGAATTAATTAATATTTCATTGTCTGATTTAAGTAAGGGCAGGTTAGTCATCTCACATAAGCCTTATAAAATTAGATTTTTAATTTAAATAACAAAGAGTCCTAGTTTGACTAAGTCTTCACCTAAAACTCCTACTCCTAAACTTATTCTCACATATCTCCACTCTCACTCTCATGTTATTTATCAGTAAATAAAAGAAAATAATAGTTCATAACTCTTGAAGAACTTGTATGCTAAAGCACTTGGAGTAAAAATTCATTGATGTAATGATGAGAAAAGTGTGGAAGTGGGGATTGACACATGAACCTACCCCAAGAAAGATAATTCAAGTATCTTATCTTTGTAATTTAGGGAAGTGGGGACGTCAACAATGATATTACACATTGTACTGTTGTGACAAAGAGAAAGCTTTCCTTTTGAGTCTTATGTGATAGGATAGTATCACGAAAACTTAAAGATTGGAGTGGTAATTACACTGACGTTGTTGTATAGTTGGAGTGCTGACCAATCAAGAAGATCAGAATATGCATAAAGCAGTAATAATGATGATGAGATGGATATATGGGTATAGTTGAAGCGATAAAATTAGAAATGATATTCCCGATAAGGTAGGGTGGCCATCATGATGGACAAGATGAAAAAAAAAACTGAAATGGTTTGTACATGTGAAGAGGAGATATGTAAATGCCCAATAAAGAGGTGCAAGAGGTTGGATATAAAAGGCATAGAAAGAGTAGAGGCATTATGAAAATGAATTAGAGAGAGGTGATAAGTCAAGACAGTGTCACGCCTTGAGCATACACCGTGGACGTGACCGGCACTTAAAGACCATTGTTGTCCCTCAAGCAAACCCTTGCCCTGACTTACTTAACTTAGAGGAAGACTAAACTCAACTTAATCAAGAAATAAAGCATGATGAAAGGAAATACTTCATATAATATTCTGGCAAGAATGACACTTAACTCTCAACAAGTAAAATAGACTCCAAACTGAACTATTAACTGTCCACGAAGCCTCTAAAACTAAACTAGTAAAACAAATCAAAAGGATGTCCTCCGGAATGCAAGGAGCTCTCCATGGACTCTGGAGCTCAATCTGGATCAACGAAGCGCTACGTGCTGATTGTGGTTACCTGCGTCTGCATCATAAAATGATGCAGGACAACTGACATCAGTACATGGAATGTATGAGTATGCGAGTTGAGTGCTAAACACAACTAATAATCTTGAAATGGAGTAATGATGAACTTACCTTGACTCTGCTCCACTCGTAAGATGACAACTCAATATATATCAATAATAACATATCCAATATATACATAAAACTAGTAAATACAGTGTAAACTCTTAGTTCATTAAAGATGAAACAATAATAAACTCAACTTTACTTACATATAAAAGTAATATAGTTTCTGTGGGAGTTTCTCTAACTGACAACAATCACTATGAACCTAAATTATGATACAATGTCTCGTCAAGTCTGCCAAAACTGTCCTATACTTTGTCGTCACATAGGAAACCCTCAACCTAGTAGATCCACTGGTTAACTTACGTGATCATCTAAAAATTATGACACCTTAATACCCATGATGGCTACATTTTACATGGGGACTTGAGTTATCTGAACTCTTATTCCCACATCGGTGCTCAATACTACTCCCAAAACATGCTTTATCTCATACTTTTAATAAAACTTCCTTCCTTTTGATTGAAATAATATACTGAACCCTTTAGCTCTAAAAGCTCTTTTTGGAATCAGTGTTCCCCTCTTTAGTTCAAAACTCTTTCGGAACTTATTAGTTTCTTTTTTGTTTAACTTAAATGTGAAACATTTATCAAACTTTAGGGAATACTTAGTCCCCCTTATAACTTTAGAGAAATGAACTAAACTCTTGCTCTGTACTTAAATTGAAAGTTTAACTCTTAGGAAATACTTAGTTCCCTCATAGCTTTTGAGAACTTAACCCAACTCTTTTCTCTTTTCTCGACTTAAAACTTGAGCCTTAAATCAATGTTGAAATGACTGTTCAAGACTCTTTGAAATCTTTAAGAACTAACTTTGATTTTCTATTACACTTTTTACTTAACTTTTAACTTTTTTGACTTTTATCTTAGCTTCCCTTGAACATGTTATGGATTCAAGGTTTCAATCTGAGTTTTTTGGATGATTTCTAGGCATTTAGAGATCATGTGAAGTAGTTATAATCACTGGAAGATGTTAATGTACATAAACAACAAAAACTAGACTTGGGTTGGGCGTACTAGTTGCATGCCGCGCCAGCCGCAGTTGACTAAGGCCTGATTTTGGCGCACTGGTGGCATGCCTCGCAAGGCCTTGGTTGACTGAGGCCAATTTCTTGTACGTCTGACGAATTTTTAAATTTGTTTTTTATCCCCAAACTCTCCAAAATTTCCTAGTCTTTCAATAAATGATTGGGACCATTGGTACTATCAATAAGCACTGAATTTGACTCAAATAATTTGATGGACCAAGAATTTGATCAACAATGGCAGCCAACAATCCAAACAACAAGAATCAAAACATTTCTTCAAGAACTTAACTTCTAACATGAAATAAATCAATAAATTCGCTGAATTGAAACAAATTGGTGTGTGGGTGAAGTAACCCAACACAAAATATCCCACATACCTTAAACGGATCACCCCCAACGAAATCTACGCAACGATTCTTGGCATTCTTGCTTCTTCTTCTCTTTTGTCCTCTTTTCTACTCTTTTTTTCTCTTCTCCCGAAACCCTAACTTGTTTACTAAATGCGTAAACTTAATAGGATCATCTTAGACCCCAACTTATTACCAAAAATGAAATTAAATAATTGGGTAATGAAAAGAACAAAACACCCTTTAAAAATTCTTGGACTTTTATCAGTCCAACAACCCAACTTCCGAAAACTATGTCTCCCTCAAAATTTTGCAAAAATGGCGTTGTTGGAAAGTTCTTCCCAAGATATTTTCATCCATATAAATAACTAATCCTAACTCCTCCTGATCTTGAAATTATGACCGTTTGAAAATGACCAAAACTCAATTTTGAAAGCTGAAAATTTTCCAGATTTCCCTACTTATTTCCAAAAATGATTATTCTTGGTTTCTTAGGTTATTCTTAGTTAAAAAGTTACAAGATGTTACAGACATTATGCAACTTCATATTTTTGATGACATGACCTAAGATAGAAAGGTATGTGACATATTAGGGAAGAAGGTTATAGATAGTTGAGTATTGTATTGCTTTTTGAGGATTTAGGTTTATTGGAGTATGTCATTGTAAAAGTTGTTTTCTTGTGATTTTTGCTTTTGATATCAATTACAATCTATTTACTATGTTTGAGTTACCGCATTGTTTCGTTGTGGTTATTAGTCCTTTCCTGTAGACTTTACAATGCTTCTCTTATTAGTTGTTATGTTTTTTTCTTCATTATAATACATGAACTTGTTGCTTATGAGATCGAAGACCTTTCGAAAATAACCTCTTTGCCTCCACAGAATAGTGGTAATTTCACGCCCCGATCCTACACTCTAGGCATAAAAGACACTCGATGACCATTGCTGGTCTCGGGTGGACCCTTAGCCTACCTTACTTAACTCACCTGAAGACAACAATCACACTTAGAATGATCAAATAACATAAGTTATCTGAATAATTAGTCAACTTGGAATGTTTTAAATGTTTAAACATTCAACTTGGCCAAAATGTCAACCCAAACTTTAACATAAGAATGATAAGCTAAAGACTACTGAACAACTAACTATCTATGAAGCCTCTAAAATGACTGAGATGAATGTTGGGACAAACCCCACAATATCCTACTTATCTAACTAGAAATCAATAAAAGATGTCCTCCGAAGTGCAAGGAGCCTCAGCAACTTACTTTAGAGTGCTCAACTGGATCAACGGTGCGCAGGATGTCGATCCTCATTACTTGTGTCTACATCATAATACGATGCAGGCCAACTGGCATCAATACATTGAATATACGAGTATGCAGTCGGAATGCTAGTACAACATAGCCTAGATAGAGATTCTGAAAGAAAGACTTACCTTGGCTCTTCTCAACTCATGAATACTTACTAAACTCATCTCATTATAAAGCACATTTAAACAAGTGCAATATAAAGAAAAGCTATTTACATCATGCTATAAACTTTGTGTGTATGCAAAGATACAAGAAAACTCTTAGATGTATGTAAAAATACAATCAACTTATGTGTATGAAAATACAATAACTGCTATGGGAGTTTCTCTCACCGAAAATCATCTTATAAGTGCTACAGTGATGATACAACGATCTACTTCATGCTGCCAGTGCATCTTATATCCAGCCAAAGGTATAAGACTTGAACTGCCTAATGGATCCACTAGTCTACTAGAAAAATGATTGATCTAAAAAGTATGACCCTTTTCTACCCATGATGGTTACATGGTTTATGGGGGTTGTGAGTTGTCTGAACTCTCCCCCATATCGGTTATCTATACTACTCCCAAAATATACTGGCTCTTATATTTTTAGATATACTTACTTCGTGGTTTGAGATTAGTGGTAAAAAACATAGCTCAAAGGCTATCTTGGAAATCTCAGTTTCCCTACAGGCTTCATTTAGAAAGCTATTGCTCTTTTTTGAAAACTAACCTGAAGGCTCTTTGGAAATCTCAGTTTCCATTCTTGTTTAATTTAGAAAACAATTCTTCTAAAACTCTTAGGGAAATACATAGTCCCTATATACTTCTTTGAAGAAATAACTTCAAACTTCACTGTTTACAGAAGTCAAAACTTAAGTCTTAAAACAGAGGGAAAATGGTTGTAAAAGACTTATGAAAACATGATATGACTCGTCTTATTTGACTCTTGATTTCTTTTAACTATAATTCTTAACTGTTCTTTGATTGACTCTTAACTGATTCTTGAATTGGATTATGAATTCAAGGAATTAGATTTGTGTTTGGGAAGACCTCATGATGTTTAGGAATGATTCTAGATAGCTTAACATGAGAAAAATCCAAGAATCAGAATTTGAAGGTGGGTCCACGAAGTGGAGGCATAATTTGATTTTGGTTCCAAAAACGTATTTTGAGGGAAAAACACCTCGTGCAAGCTCTGCAACGCGGATCAGAATTTTCTATTCTGGGAACAGGTCGAACGACGCGCTCCAATTTCCAGATTTGGCTCGTCGAAATTTTCTTCTTCATTTTTATTCTCCAATTCACCCAAACTCGGTTCTTTTTTCTTAAATCTCTTTTACATACAGATACCCACCAATTGTACCTAAAAACTTAAGTCGAGACGGCCCCATAATGCGACACAATGAATTCCTAAACTTCTTAACTCAGGCAATTCAAGAACAACACATGAATTCAAGAAAAAGGTATCAAGAAATCAATATTATGATGATTTCAAGACAAATCCAAACTGAAATAATATGCTTGACATGTGGTAGAATGATCCCAATGTTATGAGAGCCTCACATACCTGTTTGAAGCAAGTTCCTTAGCGAAAACGCCAATGTTCTTGGTTGATGTTGATGATTTTGCCCTTTTTTCCCTTCTTCTTTTCCGTTCTCATATCTCCTTAGCCCTAGTGTGAATATTCTAATTTTCAAAAACTGACCAACTTCAGTCTTGACCAATATTAAACTCCTAAAAATGGAATAAACTAATAGGGTACCTAAAAGACATAAATACCCTTAAAAATCCCAGATTGGACATCTTCTTAATTCGATAGCCCAACTTCAAAATTTATTCTTACAAAGTTGAAATCGTGCAAAATAATTTTTTTTTTCTTGACGGCGTTGGAAAGATCGTTCCAAGATATTTTCAACCATATCTGGAAGAACCTCTAAATCATCCAGATCTAGAAGTTATGGTCGTTTGAAAATGACCAAAAACTCAGTTTTAACTTAAATTTTCCCATATTTCCTACACTTTCATAAATAACTATTTCCAGATTTTACACTTCCTTTTAGTTCTTTCTAGTTGTGTTATGTTACAGGTAAGGCCTAGGTACAATTTCCCCTCCCCAAATAACACTTGTGAAATTTTACTAGATATGTTTCTATTGTTGTTGTTTGATAAAGAGGATCTATAACAAGCGTGCTTCAATCATGCGATTTTAATTCAGTCGAGGTCGATATGGATATCGAACAAGTGGAAACTAAAAAAAAAGGCTTACTAAGGTCCAATAATATTCATAATCGTTCAATAATAGTCTTCATAGTAATTCACATAATGCACTTCATAAATAAATATGAGTAGAGAGCAGAAATGGATTCCAAAATATGCACCAAAAAAAAATCATAGGAAATCTTAATTTAAGAAATAGTTGTTTAGTTCACAGCATATGATTGAATCCTCAAGCCTCTAGAGCAATCCGATTCCCATTAATGTTATGGAGAAATTGTTGCAGCCACCTCCTCGTCATTGGATCCCCTGATAAAATACGTGAAAGAATAGTCATCGGGATCAGAAAAAAATTACAAGGGTGTAGTGCCCAAAAAAGAAAGAAAGATACAATATAAGAAGGAACTAGTAGATGTAATGCATGGAAGATCGATTTACTATACCTGAATCAAAGGCAAATACATATATACCTAAAAAAAAATATCACAGTAGGAGGAGAAACTATTCTACCATTTAAATCTTATTTCAATTTAACTTTTTTCCGCCTTGGCCCAACTAAGATGGAATTCAAAATTACTATATGTAGGTGGTTGTATGCTTTATTGGAACCAATTTATATCATTGGTTCATTCAAAATAACTCTTTCTATAAGTTTGTAATAGTTAATTTCACGTTGCAGGAGATACTTCTATCTAGCATGTTTTGTCGCCGCCAAATTTTACTCCTTCCCAATATAATCGAGTTTGTAATGCACTAGCACTTCTTCAAGTATATTAACTTATTTTCCTTGTGGACTTTTTCTTTGTGATTCTTGATATTGTTTCTACTATTCTTTTTTACTGGTGATCTTAAAGTAATGTCCATAAATAGCAAGAAATGAAGATTACATGTTTGTTGCCTTAGGTTCATTGAAGAGTTGGCCGGTGCAACATAAGAATGTTGTCGTAGATAACTATCCCACTCACGTATTATCCATGTAAAATGCTTTGTGTCCTTCAAAAACTTCTAAGTTCATCTCTTAAAAAAAAGAATAAGACATATGGACTTCATAATCATGACGTGTTCTAGAGATCTGGATAGAGTTTTTTGGGATGATAGTTGTAATTGTGATCCATCAGTTTTCTACTTTGCAGCAAAAACTCTTTTGTAATTGTCCCCCTTCATAATACAATGAGAAAGTTAAAACCTTTTGAATATTTGAGTCTTAAAAGCTTAGGTATCTTTGGTACCCTCGTGACGGTAATATCTCTAGTATATTTTTAGGCATATTGCCTTCACGAAAGTTACAAAAATATTTTCATGTATAATATGGGGTTAGGATAGTTGTATAAGACAATAACTTGACAATTGTGAATTTATTTTGAAGAAAAGAAAATCCAAGTATAATTTTCTTTTTTCTACATGTAATGTATAAGAAAATCCTCTTTTGATACATATAATGCAACCCCAAACATATCAAGTTATCTGTACATCTTTTGGCCATAACTCATCACATCAAGAATGAATAATAGAAGCAGAATAAAAATTCACTAAGAAAAAGTCTACAAGGAAATTAAAAAGGTAATAAACCTGAAGAAGTGCTAGTACATTACAATCTCTGTTAGATTGTTTAGTAGATAGAAACAATCTCATTCAAATGTGAAAATTACTCACATTTACAAAGCTATTGAAATAGCTACTGACTTCCACACTAGAGAAATAGAAATCAAATAGTTGGACAGAAATTATATACAATAGAAGTTCAAGAAATATTTGAGAGAACAGAATTTATGTGCATTTTAGAGTGGAATAAACTCTAGAATTATAGTGAAACACTACTCAAAATATTTGTAAGAATGCAACGATAGTATAAAATGAGTTTCCTCTTCTGAAAAAGAAAAACAAAGGCAATAAGTGTTTATAAAAAATTCTTAATACTATTACGCATAATAAGAAAATGATATTCAACCAATATTTGGTGTTTGACATAAACAAAAATATTATAAGCACATTGCAAAAGAGGGGTCAACAGAAAAATAGAAGTGCTAACGCAGACACCAGTTGTTCAAGCATTGCTCAACAAGAAGAAATTATAATTAAGCATGCCAAGGGACATGCTGGAGTTATGAAATCCCATTAGTCCAGTACAATACAAATGCTCCTCTAGTTAATCAATTATGCAACCTTAGGTACAGCACTGGAGTTGAAAATAAACGAACTAATATATATTGTCAACTAGGATTCATCAACACATAAAATAGTAATGAAATAATATTGTCTTTGTAAGAACATGTGTGAAACCATTACTAGAAGTGGGCTCGTAGAAGTAAGATGACATTCAAAGTTTATTTACTAGACACTAGTTATAACATTTTCTACTTGCTAATTATATTGCCATAGTTTCGATATTGATTGTTTTAAATTTTCTCTCACCAAGAATTAAAGTTTATTCATAGTGAAACATATCGATCCCAGATGAACCATCCAAATTATAGTATGGTACTCTGAACCTCTTTTCTTCGTATGGTTCTCAAGAAGCATCTAATAGGTAAATTCTACAGTCGACTGAAGCATTTTACCTATTAGATGCATGTTGAGAATAGTAGGAGAAAAAAGAGGTTAAGAGGTTCAATTCCATGTGCATAATATAATATAAATGGTTCAAGTTATTTCATCTATGATTGATCTATTTCATTATGAAGAAGCTCTAATTCTTGAAAAAAAATAATCAATGTGGAACCTATAGATTCATAATTATATTAGCAAGTAGAAAATTTATGATTGTTGTATAGTAAATAAACTATGAATGTCATCTTACTTGTAACATCCCACTTCTAGTTAAATAGTTACACGCGTGCTTACAAACACAATTCTTTCTTTGCAACTCCTATGTGTTGATGAATCCTATCAGACTACATTAGTTCTTCATTTCGATTTATTGTTCTACCTAAGGTTGCATAACTGATTAACTAAAATAACATGAGTATTCTACTTGATAAAACTAAACTAATGAAACTTTTGAACTCTGGCATCTCCCTCGGGAATCATAATTATAATTTCTTCATTTTCAGAAATGATTGAACATCTGGTGTCTGCCTTAGTATTCCTACTTTGTTTTTTACTCCTCTTCAGCAATGTGGTCCTATTTGTGTTTATGTGACACACAAACTAATTTGGTATTTTTTGTTAGGTATCATTTTGATGTTCAACTAAATAGTATTAAGATTTCCCTAATAACACCTATTTCCTTTTTTCTTTTTACTTTTTGAGAAGAGGGAACTTTTGCAAGATTTACCTCGTTATTGTTATAGTATGTGCATAAGACCATCCCATGAATCAAACATGTAATATCTAAACAACATATTATCAAGTGTGCTTTACATTTTGACTCTACTGCGCCATGGACCAACATGTTGTCTTGATATAAGTATTTAGCAGGACCAAAGTCCCAACTTAAATGTGATGTAGATTGTGTATTGCTATATAATTCCCATTGTCTAGTCGTATAAGATCAACAAAATTTTCTATTTAAATAACAAGAAAGAGGATAGCATGTGAGTATCATGTTAATTAATTAACTTTAGACTAGTCTCCCTATGTATTGACTTTATAGTTTGATTAATGAAAATCCTTTATTTACCTAAAAAAAGAGAATGAATAATATTTAATGAGATAGTTGCATAATAATAGATGTGTTGATGTCCTAACCTGACGGAGAAATTGATGAAGACCCCAGAATAGTAAAATCGTGATGTATTTGAGATATTGTTCCACTACGTTTTACACAATTTGTGTTAGCAAGAAGGCATATAGTTGTTGCCTGACAATCTTTAAGGTGCTTCTCTAACAACGTTACTTTTTTTGGAGTGATTTTTAAACAACACAGTGCAAAGTGTAAAAAGCAAAAAAACAAAACAATGTAGTACTAGCAAGAAAAAGGAAAGAGAAAATTGAAAAGACGAGACTTTTTTTTTAGGCAAAGCAAACAACAACATTTATTTAGAGGTGAATATTAGGAAAAGATGTGAAAAATTCCAAGGGCCTTACTCACAGTTCCTCTTATTTAATAGTAGTGTTGCGTGTCATGAAATGTACTAAGTTTTATCATTAGCTAATTCGAGAGATAAAAGCTAACTAGTATATTTAATATGCAGTTACGTGTCAGATTGTTTCTTTTTTTAGAATTAACTCACACTTTATAGTCCAAATTAACAACATATTAAAACATATAAGAATGCATGAAACAATTACAAGAGGTAAATACTGCAAGAATATTTGTTAAAAATACAAACTTTAATTTTATGTTCCTTTCAATATCATATGATAAGAATTATGATTTAAGTTTTCAAATGTCCCTTTTTAGCGAGTCAATTTTGTAGGTTTCTTCCTTATGTGCCAGATGGTATCATGACTGTAACATATATTGATCGCAATTCAACAGCAGGCCTAAACAAAATCGAACTCTCTAATAGCCTCCTTCTATATATTCTTCAATTGTCATACTACTATTTTAAATTTACCCATTAAAAAATCGAGCACTTCAATAATTTTAAGAGTAAAAGAACAAAATTCAAAATCATCAGCAAGAACAAATATAATGAAATGAAAATGACAAAATGAACTCAGATATCAACTCAAATAAAACACTCTTTCCATACAAGATTCAGAATTGTGTTAACATGATATGCCAATAAAGTAATAAATTAATATTTTAGGTATATCATCTTCTTAGTACTACCCCCTTATTTGATTTCAATGGTGAGTTAGCCGATTGATCTGCATGTTCACACATAAGACTAAAAAATAAAAGAAAATATGATTTTAAAAATTTAAGTAAATCCACTTTAACATCGGAAACCTAGAATCGAGTTTCACAAAAAAGGGAAAAATCAACTATCTTCTTTGACCCCTTTGGTCACTGCAATTCACAAACCTAATCAATGATCAAAATTTTGACAATCATCCGCACTAGCTAAAACCTTAATCAAAATCTTTAAATACATCAAACAATAAACGCAAAATAAATATCATTTCAAACCCAAAAGGATAAAAGAAAATTGAACGCAAACCATAACAGTTAAACAACGTATACCTGAAACCTACAGGAATAATTTGAGAAGAAGCTTGGAAAGTTGATGTGAAAATAAAGCATTGAGAGAGATCCTTTAGACTAATGGCGTTAAAGCGTTTTTTATGCTTGCAATACCACGTATAAATGGGTGGGGGCTTTCAGTAAAAATTTCTTCACCTGCACATTAGTGTACAATAAACGTGTTTATCAAATTTTTCTGAATTTCATAGCATGAGAATAAAGAGCGAGAGGAATGAAATACTTTCTCATAGACCCTTGTAAATAGATTCTGAAAATATAGATTTGCATTTGAAAGAGGAATAAATCTACAATTGTAATGGAATACATTTCAAAATACCTGTAGACATGAAGTGATAGTATCAAATGAGTGCCACAATGAAGGGGTCAAATTCTTGAAAAGTTCGCTCTTATGGAAAAGGAAAACAAAGGCAATAAGTTATTTGACGTTGTTTTCCTTTTCTCTAGAAGAGGGAATTTTTGAGGAATTATCTCCCTTATTATTCTAGAGTTTATTTGTCTCTCGAATGCAGATGATTACTAAGGTATAACTCCACGTTTCAATGCCAATATTTCTTATATCTGTTCAATCACACATTTCTTCAGTGATTATTGATTACCCTTGCTTCACACTACACCATTAAAAGCTATGAATACGAGGAAACATGTTTACCTTTGATGCCTAGCTATTAAGTAAACATCTTAATGGCGTATCAATTAGGTTTACTAAGGAACTCAGATGATTAAAACTGAAAATGTCTTGTAAAGTCCTAGTTTTTTTTCCTTTTCATCTTGTGGAGTCTTAGGATGTTAGCTATGAGAAATTCAACAAATGTTGATAAATGATTTTAATAAGCAAAAAGAACGCAATGCAAAGTGTAAAAATAAAAAACAATTAGTCAGCAAAAACAACACAGTAGTAGAAACGACCCAAAACCCAAAGAGGAAATTGAGACGTCATAACTAAGAAAAGCCATAAAAGAGAGGAAAAGACAATGTAACAGCTCATATGTCAAATCTCATAAAGAGGTGCGCACAACATTGTGTTAATATCATAATCGAATGTTTTAATAATGAAAAATGCAAATACTGACTAGTCACTTGATGCAGGAAAGGAACGAGATAAATCACCAAAACACAGACTCTCAATACATGAGATGATTGCACGAATGAAGTGAATCATGAGCAAATCAGTCAAGAAAGGAAAGTGAATATTGGATCAATCAAATCAGATTTCACAGCTTCCAAGAATTAAAGGAAGACACACAAGGAAAATATCTCACAATTACACAAATTAAAGGAAGACGCACAAGAAAAATCTCTCAAGTAAAACAAGAAGAAAAAATAATTAAATCAAGTTACAATCAAGGAAGAAATATCGGCCAGCAGTCAAGATCACAATTTAAATAAGGTACTTAAATCTTGACATAACTAGGATTCCAAACAAATTTAAACACAGATTATCGACAACGATCTTTAAAATGAAAAAGCGAGTGAAAAGACTAAACAACACAACTTGATGCAAATAGTTAAACACCACCTAATTCACAAAATGTTAATCTAAAATAAAACTCCATTCTTGAGCCTTGAGATCAAAACAAGAGGTAAGATCCAAAACTAACAAAGAGTACTAAACAATGAAGTTAAATCTAAACACCTTTATTTAGTTAACTATAATATGTCTTCATAATCACTAAAAAATAACTAAAACCAACACTCCACATCAAATGATGAAGGAACACTAGCGTTACCTGGTTCTGTGCAACGACAAAAACTCGAGCCTGGATGTGAGGAATTCTAACACCACTCCGACTCAAAAGAGTTGTGAATTAACAAAATTTCAGCGACGAAAATAAGAAATCCCAAAAACATAGCGGGGTGTTCTTTTTCTGGCCTCCAAAAATTCCTCACCTGAACAATAAGATGAGGGGATTTATATAGGAAAAACTCTGGGTCGAAATAAAGGTGAAAATGATGTGGGGATCTGGAAATTTTCAAATCCTAATTGGGTCTTCGGTTTCTTAATGTGAAATGGGTTTAATGAAATTGGGCCAAAATTTTGGGTTAAAGGTTGATGGTCCAAATATGGACAAAATAATCTCCCTTAAAGAGAGTTTCAAAGGGAAATGAGATGGATTATAAAGTTAACTAATTACTCGAGCTTCTTAAGTTTAACAACATAAAAATAATAATTTCAAAAGGAAAGATCTTAATTGAATAGCAAGTTTTAAAGAAAATAAGTTGCTTACTTACTTGGAACTCTGTTTTTGGTAAAATAATTTTCTAACTATTTATTCAAATTGAAAAACTATATATATACATATATTAAGTATAAAGATATATGATCCATATGGAAAAATGGCAAAAAGTGTTTGGAAGAAAATCTTAAAAGTATTTTTGATTTTCAAAAACAATTATTTCCAATTGTTCAACATTTAATAAGCTTAAAAGTTAAATGAATCGTGGAGGTTCGAAATTCAGTGTAAACAGGTATCATCACTATAACATACATTGACTTTACTTCAACGGAAAGCCTAAATAAATTGAACTCCCTAGTAGTCTTCTTCTACTCTTCTTAATTTACCCATTAAAAAATCGAGCTCTTCAATAATTTTACGAAATGAAAATGACAAAATGATGTCATATATCCACCTTACAAAAAGACTACCGGTACAAGATTTAGAATTCTCTTAATACGATATGAAAAATAAAGTAATAAAATTTACGTTTTACGTATACTATCTTCATATGTTACCCCCTTATTTGATTTTAGTTGTAGCAGATTGATTTACATATATTTACACATAAAACAAAAAAATATAAAACAAAAAAGTATTACTTATAGAAATTTCAATTCATTCCACTTCAACATCAGAAATCGAGAAAGAGTTTCACAAAAAGAAAAGAAAAAAAAATCCACTATCTTCTTTTTACCCCTTTGGTCACAACAATTCACAAACACAATCAAAGATCAAAACTTTGAAAACCATCCACGTGTTTATATAAATATTAATCAAAAGTTTTAAATACCAAAATGGTAAAAGAAAAAATTGAATGTAAATCAAAGCAATTAACCAACATATATATGCCCGAAAATTGCAGCAACAATTGGAGAAAAATCTTCGAAAGTTAGAATGATAATTAAAGATACACACCACGTCTAAAGAATTTCTCCTTTCTAAATACATCCTCACCCCCTATGATTTTGGGTGTGTTAGAACGAGAAAGATTTTGTTAATTTACAAATAGAGAGCATATGAAAGGAACCAGTTGCACCAACATGTATTTTGCTGTAACGACCTGTTTAGTCGTTTTGAGCAGCAAATTTTATTTCTGGAAAACTGGCTGAAACGACGGACCCCACGACGGACGGTCATGGTCACGACGGACCTTCGCAGGGTCTCGTTTCAAAACACTTAGAAATTCTGAAATTGGGTACTGAAAATCGACTCTCTGAACTTCGTGACGAACTTGCAGGACGGACCGTCACAGGCGTGACGGACCGTCACAGACCCTTGGTGGAAATTTGGGTCTCTGAACCTTGCGACGACCTGCAGGACGGACCATCGCAGGCACGACGGCCCGTCACAGGTTGCGTAATCCCAGTCTGGGTCGGATTTCTTTACACGTTTTAAGGGACGTTTTGGACTATTCCTACTTTAATTATAAAGTTAGAGGGTTAAGGATTATAAGTCTAATTACTTGGGGGTTAAAAGAGGTGACCTTAAGTTAATTAGTGGATTATTATTGCCATCTTTCATTCTTAATTATATGCTAATTAGGGTAAAAGAAAGAGGGTTTGAATAAGAAAAACTAGAAAGAACAAGAGAGAGGGAGAGAGGATCGATCGAACTAGAAGAAGAAGAAAGCTTTGGGGAAAATTCTTGCTTGATCACTAGTCTTCGGTGGAGGTAGGATATGGTTTTCATGGTATTCGTAGTAAAACTCTTAATAGCGAATGATATGTATTGATGATATTGTAAACCCTGCTATGTGCTTGATCGTATGCATGCATGAATGTGATTATATAATTGTGATTATATTAAGTATGATGAAGCTATTGAATCCCAAATCTTGATAAAAACCTAATCTCTTGTTAATGATGAGGCCTTGGTATAAAAGAAGGCGTGATGAACTAAAATAATGAGATTGATGATGCCTTAGTGAGAAAGAAGGCTTGATGAATTGATAGAAGGAGATTAGGGGATCGGAGTGTCACGTTCCGACACATAGAATTAAGGGATCGGGTGCGAACCGACACGTAGTATTAGGGGGACCGGGTGTCACGAACCGACACGTAGATTTAGGGGATCGGGTGTCACGAACCGACACGTAGATTTAGGGGATTGGGTGTCACGAACCGACACGTAGATTTAGGGGATCGGAGTGTCACGTTCCGACACATAGTAGTAGGGGATCGGAGTGTCACGTACCGACACAAGAGGATTAAAGATGTATGAGGGAGCGGAGTGTCACGTACCGACACAAGAGAAATAAAGATAATGAATCTTGAAAGATGTTAATATACTCAATCTTATGAATCTAATTCCCAAATGAGTATGGTATGGAGGCTTGAGTCCTCATGTGTGAACTTGACGATAATTGTTAATGATATAGGTACTTGATGTTGCTACATGTTGAGTATCATAGTTGACTTTATGATATTACTTGATATATATTGTCTTCTATTTTGAGTTGGTCGATGATATCTACTCAGTACCCGTGTTTTGTACTGACCCCTACTTTTATGTTTTCTTCTTTGATATTTGTGGAGTGCAGCAAACGTGCCGTCGTCTTCGACTCAACAGTAATTCAAGCCAGTCTTTACTACATCGGAAATTCAGGGTGAGCTAATGCTTCTAGCTTGGACTGGATCTTCTTCTTCAAGTCTTGATGCCTTGAGCTTTCGGCATGGACTAGCTTTTACTTGTTTTAGCTTTTAGAATACTCTTAGTTTAGTCATTTGATTATAGATGTTCTTGTGGTGATGACTTCCAGATTTTGGGGATAATAATAGTTATTGATTTGATTTTATTAATGAGTTAAGTCTTCCGCATTACTTTCTGTCGATATTATATTGAAATGTTAAGGTTTAGATTGGTTGGTTCGCTCACATAGGAGGGTAAGTGTGGGTGCCAGTCACGGCTCGGTTTTGGGTCGTGACATTTGCAGACCGAATTCGACTGGGATAAGAAGAACGTTATTTTATTTGCTTAACAAAATGTAACTGTTGTACTCTTCAAATGAACATATAGAATATACATGTTGTTTAGCCAAATTTGGGGGTCATAATTCCAACAAAGTGAAAATTACCGGGACATGGAAGAATGAGAATGGAGAAATGGAAAGAACTAGAAGAGAGTGCAAAGAAAAGAAGTAGTCAACAACAGGTGATTTAGTCGAGGACGTAACATTTGTCGAAAACAAGAAATAGTGTACACATGAAAGACCTAGAAGAGAGTAGAAAGAAAAAAAGTAGTCAAGGACAGGTGATTTAGTCGAGGACGGGTTATTTGCTGAAAAACAAGAAATAGTGTACACATGTTGTGTGTTTTTAGAAAAGTATTTTTTACTTGCAACAAAACTTTTTTAAATAATATTTTTATTTCTTTTATATGATCTATACGCAAGTAGGGAAAAAATTCAAAAAAAATATTTACATATTTAAAACAAAATAAGAAATATATAATATAAAATAAAAATAAGTTAGAGAAGAGAGTTAGATGAGGTGGAGTATATTTTTATTTTATTTATCAAACCGTTATGATTTAATTCATTTGATTGATCACTAGATTATACCCTTAAATGCGAGAATCACTCTTCTTCTTTATCAACATTTAATGGATAATTATATAATGATATTACTTGTGCCATTTCACAAAAATAATTTATGACTCGTGTGATTTGTGAATCAACTATATAGACTACTAATATATCATTACATTTGAAGAATAATGCAAAGATAATAATATTATACAATAATGACTAGTTAAAACTACTATACCTTCCATTGATTTCTCACATTTATATGCGAAGATAATCCAACTATAATTTCATATCTAATATAATCTCATAAGCTAGATTTGAGAAGAAAAATCGATATGTTTGGTTTTGTGTTATATGTATCGAGAGAGGTGGATGGTGACTACAAAAACTCGAAGTTGTCCATTGTAGAGATTTTTTCCATTGTCACGAGAACCAACATAGGGTTTTTCCATGGTCCATTTGATATAATTCTAAGGATAAAAAACGACGTTACCTGTGGTTTTGATTCTTTTTATCGAACTTATCTCTCCAGATTTGTTTGCAAAGAAGTCTTTGTTGTCTATAGCATCGGCAGATGGAAAGCCAATAGCTATAGATAAAGCTACTCAAATCAAGTCAAGACAGACACAACTAGGGTAAAACATATACTTGATATAATGGAAAAGCTTCCAAATCTTATAAGATTGCAGTTGTGGATGGAAAATCTTGTAAGTTGAATGAGATTTCAGGAGATTGTATATGATAATATACCTTTTTATTGCAAATATTGTAAGCACCAAGATCATGATGAAGATAGTGGTCGATTGATCTTAAAAAAAATTAAAAAAACAAAAAATTGATGATACAATTGAAGTTGCTCCAAAAGGTACTATCAATAATGAAAAGTATCAAGGTGATGCAAGAGAAATATTAAATGAAAAAACAAAGGTTGATCAACAATTGGTTTCTGCCACTTAAGAGCAACATTGGACACAATCAATTGATGTTGTTACAAGTAAAATTGTGTCCAAGCAACTACTGAATATAGAGGGAAAATGTCAAGAGTTGGGGTTGATGTACCGCGAGTATGTTCATGCCAAAAATTAATGGTGTCAGAACACAAACTAATGGATAAATCTGTTGTTGAAGATGCTGAAAATTCTGGGCGCATGTTTTGCAAGTTTAAACCAAGAATGTAACTCAAAATTGGACGCTGGTTGCACACAAAAGTTCAACAAGTGGTTGAAGTCTTTCCCCGACTAGTCAAAATAATTTTTCATGTAGTGAAAAGGGTGTGACTGAAAATTTTCATGACAGTTAGAAGAGACAAGATATTAGTTATGTCGGAAGTGACCTATTATGTTCAAATCACTTTTATGCTTTATCTAACTACTAGAAATTCGTCGTTTTCCAACCGCAAAAATAGTAAAAAAGTAGTCGGAACATGGAGTTTTTCAATGACGTTCTGACTATTTTTGGGTAGTCGGCATATTGAACGTCGTAATATATTTACAAACTATAGTAGTCAGACTTTGCCTATCACTGTAGTCGGAAGATATAAAACTAGTCCTGACCATTGAACTATCTATATACCCAACTACCGTAGTCGGAAAGATATTAAAATAATAGTTTATTAATTCAAAAAATCCTAACTACAGTTGTCGTAGTGTTTAAGTAATTAAATAATTAATTAATATATCTTCCGAGTAGAGTAGTCGGCATATATAACTTATTTATAATGATTTAAGTATTTTTCTGAGTACTTTAGTCAGAATAAATAATGTATTAAATAACTAATTAGGTACTCTCCAATTGCTTAAGTAGGCAATTTTAATTTTTTCTAAAAGTCAGGTCATTTTTCTGATTATTGTGATAAAAAAAAAACTGCATTTTTATATAGAAAAACATGTTTATTTTATACAACACCTGCTAAATTATACTATCATCCATTTGTAAAAATTGAACAACAAAATCAAACATCAAATACATTCCTAATCATTCAAATTTATATTCAATATAACTAAGTTAGAAATTCAAGCATCACGTGAAGTAAGTCTAATAAGTGTTCAACTGTAATTGAAAACGGAAGTAAATAGTTAAAAACAAGTCTAAATCTCATAGAAAATGTTCAAACATACTAAATAAATTTCTTCGAAGAGTGAGAAGTAGAAGCATTAAACAACAATAGCAATGAGTAAGTTGAAGAAGGTTGTACTACAAGTCCATAACACTACAAGAAAAACAGCCTCTAAGGAAGGGAAATCTTGTCCTTAAATGTCTGAATCTGGTCCTAAATAAGCTATTGCGACGAGAAAAGGATGGTCGCCACCCGTCCTAAAAGCCTTCTTCACTAAGGGTTTACTTCAACAAGTTTCATTAGCTGGACGTTAAATGTCGTTTGGGACGTGGAAAAACATTGATCACTGCATGATTTTACAGAAGACATTTCTGGTCTCAAATAGACGATTTATCTTTTGTGAAATCTTTACTTTCTTGTCGGTTATCTTCTTTAGCGACTAGAAATAACCTCATCCTTGTACTCTTTAGCGACGAGAATGGTCTGGTCTTAAATATCTTTTAGAGATGAGCAATATTTCTTGTCTTAGGTTTCCTTTAGAGAGGAACAACATTTCTAGTCCTAGATTAACCTTTAGAGACGAGCAATAATTTTGATCTCTAATTAACCACCTATGGTTCTAGAGCTCGATATCACGAAAAAAAAGAATTCATCTACAACTATAGAATTGCTACTGAAAATCTCGATACAAAAATATAGAGAGATAGAAAGAGATTACTTGCAATAAAATTAATTAATATCTCATATGTTAGTTTTGACATTTGCTTAAGAAAAAACATAGCTAAGATTTGAGTTGGACTACAATATCAAGTATTGCATAACATTCAAGCGAAAAATAATGAGCTTGTGCATCTTCTTTAGCTTCATCTTGAATTGTAACTCTTCAAATTCTGCGAGTACGAACCTTAAATAGTAATTGGTGTAATAATATACATGAACAAAAGCATATTAGCTTGTATAAAGAACCTTAAGGCTGCAAAGTATATGAAACAAATAGGCCTACAGGAACATGATTTTACGCAATTGGGTAGTTTCTCTACACATAAGATGCACCTACATATTAGAGGTGTCTACCCCAAATGCTCTTGGAGAAGGCTTCTGTAAATATTATGGTTTTCATAGATGGATATTAATTTTAATCCTGGTTCTACAAGGAAGACTACATACTATACGGCAAAATTACAAATTAAAGTGGACTTGTATTGAAGATATGTCAAACTTTATTCGATCAAACTATTGTGAAACACTTGATCACCTAACAGTTTATTTCAAATAGTGTACTGTAATTTGGGGAAATACTCAACTTGACAAGACTAAGCAGAGTTGTAAAATAATGGACTGAGGAAATTTACTTGATTGTGGTAAATGTAAGAGCTCATTCAGCTGTTGTGAATATCTATAGAATGTTGTTAGCTGTTGGAGTATATTACATTTGGTTAGAGACAAAAATGAGGTTATTTCCAACAGAAAGCAGACATAGATCAACAGTTGATGAAATTCATTACACATGAAGTGTTATTCCAAGGTAACATGCAGAACAAATTATATTGGAAAATGCAACAGCTTGTGCTTAATATGATTATTCTAGTGGCTAAGAGATTGTTTGCTCACCAAAAAACATAGCTAACTTTCACTCAAGAACAAATTAAACTGTCACCTCAAGTGGAGTCTAACTCTCTTCAAGTATTATCCAAAAACATCAACAAAGCTGCAAGAATATAAGAAAAAATAACTAGAAAAGGTTGAGATGCCAAAGAATTTAAAACATATTTTGAAGAAAATATGAACTAAACAGAACTTGTCAGAAAATAGAAACAAATGGACTACAGAATGAAAAGCATAAACATAGAAGCTGCACAGCTATGCAGAAAATCAAATTTGAGCAAGAAGAAGTTGAGAAAACGATTAGTTCTTTTGATTTTATCAAATCTTCTAAAAGCTTTCTTTCTCAATGTTTCAATAATCAGACACTGATGTTGTATATCTTAAAGGCCACTAAAGGATCTGTTTTTATCATGTGCCCTCCTATTTGAGAAGTGGGCATTGCTAAAGTAACTCATAATCTGAGTGCATCTATAAACATTCTCTCAAAGATATGTGATTATAAGATCTTCATATCAAGATCGTGCTTCAATAAGTCATGAATTATATTCTCATGCAACATTTAGAATTGTAGGGCATGATGTTATGAGTCAAGCTTCCAGAGTTATGTGGAACTCTCCAATAGATTATTACAATTCTATTGTTACTGAAATCATTTAATAAAAAATTGGAGGATAAAAATAGACTTCAAAAGAAGAAAATCGAGCAAAGTAGTTCACACCAACAAAGCCTTATTCTGCCCAGCTGCAGGGCTACACAAACAGGATAGCAGTTGAATCATGTTTTTCAATTTTGGGGTCCTAAATGGTTGGAGAAAACACCTTGAGAATCATTTTCTACAACATATATAGTGTTTCAAGCGAGAGAAATGGTTACAGTGAGTAGATACATGATAGACGAGTACATCCGACTCTGATTCTTAGAAGAACCATCAAGGCTGAGATGTGTACACATTTGAATTTAAATGTTCTACAAGTAGAAGACAAAATCCGATAGCCATCACTGATCAAGTTTGGGTTGTATTCATTTACTCGTCAGCTATTTCAAACCAAGAAAATAAAAAAGAAAAAACAAATGATGTCTAGTTACGCACAGTTGTGTAGAGAAGTGTAAAAAAAGAGCAAGAAGAAGATGTGCAAAAGAGGTTTATTTATGAATGTCCCTGCCATAAACAAGCTCCAAACACACTAGAAAACTACCTTTTATAAATTTGTGAACGTCCCTGCCAAAAATGAAACTGTACTATCTCCTTCTAACTTTAGGAGAAATAAGGAGATCCCAAGGGAGGGGGTGCAAAATATTTGAAATTTCAGCAAATCGGTATTGAAGTGCAATTTTGCAAATTAAGACTTTCATATTATTTTCTAATATTACCTCAAAACTTTAAGAACAAAAATGTTCCTTAACTAGCAACTCTCATTCCTCTTCTTTTCTACTCCCTTTTGAATATTCATAAGATCCTTAACTATTGACTTGCTATTCACAAAGATAGTATGCATGTATCCTCTGAATTTTTTCCACAGCACATTCATCCATCCAAGATATGATTACAATGATCTTTGATGTCAACACTTCAAATCTATTCTACGGTAGTCAGAGGCAAAGCCGGGATTTCAGATATGTGGGTTCTAAATTTTTAAAAAGGACAATGATCTTAACCTAAAGTAACAGCGGTCAAATTAATAAATAAATATGCAAGTATTTAATTCACTAAAAAATCGACGAGTTGAATTTTAAAAATCAAAAAAACATAAATTATGTTAATGAGATGTTAGTCATGTTTGAAAACATTACCTTGGATATTATTACAAAACTTAATTTAATAATATGAAGAATTGAGTAATTTAATTTTAAATTTCAAAATATTCTTTATAAAATGGGAATAATTTTTAATATATTTGAACATTTTAACTATAATCTTTAGTATTGTTTAATAAGATTAAAATTATTAAATTCATCATTAACATCTTGACACCTAAAACATATATTTTGTTAGTTTCATAATCTCCTACAACCGTTTATTTTTTTCAAAAGTTAAGATTTTAAAAAACAAACAATAATTATTTTAATATAATCAATTATCAATATGTGGAATAACACTAGAATAAAAGATTTAAAATTTACTTTGAAAAGATAATTATATAGGGTAAAAACAAAGAAATAAGAAAAAAAATGAGACAAGAGTACACACTGGAGGGTAGAGCTCGGACAGTAGCAACATAATAAATAAAAAAAAAGTTAGAACCCTAACGGTTGAAAATAAATTTGGCCGAAAGTTTTTCATTTAGATTAGGAAACAACACTAGTTTTCTCTATTTTATAATCTTAAAAGTTTAAAAAAACTAACTATTTTGCTATATTTTATAATCTTTAAATTAGAAAAAACTAATTCTAAAAAAAAAGTGTCCACAACAAGTTTCGAACCCACAATGCGCAGGCAGAAGAAACCTATTAGGTACACAGAAACCACTGTTTTTCATGTAGTGTAAGTTTTTGCTTTCTTCACACCTTCTGTCATATTTATCCATATATATAATCATATGACAATTGTGTCGTGGAACCAGCCTCAGAAATAAGTTGTATTTCACTCCGTTCATGCAAGCTTCTTTCAAATGAATCAAATCACTAGAAAACTACTATTCATGCCTCATAACATATTAACCAAAACTTTTCTTTTGAGAACCAACAAAACAATTTAATCATCGGGTATAACCTTTTTTACAAATTAATAATGACCTTGTTAATAACATGGGAACAAAATATCAAATAAACAATAGAAGAAAATTTTTTGTTATCACTATATCATATTGACAAATTCTATCAAAAGTTGAAATAGTGAATTTTGTAAAAGATGCATCTCAATTTCTGTATTATTCATTAACTGAATGATTAATATATTGTGACATCTCGTAACTTGAAAGAACTAACAATAATCTAATAAATCAAGAAAAATCATTTTTGGAAACAAAATAAGGAAATCTGGAAATTTTGTTAAATTTTAATAGTGAGTTTTTGTCATTTTTAAACGGCAATAACTTCCAGCTTAGGAGAAGTTAGGGTGAGTTATTTATATGGTTGGAAAGACATTGGGAAGATCTTTTCTACACCGCCGGATTTGATCATTTTTTATATGGTATGAGGGAGATAGGTCTTTCGAAGGCTAGGCTCTTGGACTGAGGAAAGTCTAAACTAGATTTTAGTTAGGGTAAAGTAGTCTTTTCACCCTACTATTTTCTAATTAAATTTAAGGGCATATTAGGAGTAAAACTAACTCCCAATTCAGTTTTAGTAAAGTTGAGAACACTTAGGTCTTGGAGAAAAAGAGGAGAGAAGAGGAAGATCCAGAATTCTTCAGGAAAGTCAAGAATCATTGCGTTGATTTCGTCGGGGTTGATCCCTTTAATGTATGTGAGATAGTTCTTTGTTGGGTTCTTCCACACACACACCAAATTGATTCAATTCATCAAATTAGAGAATATTTGATGATGAACATTGATATTTTGATGAACAATTAATAATGTTTTCTTTTCCAGTTAAGGTAAACTGCGTGAAAGCTTTTCCTTTCAAAGCAGAATGCAAGGAGGAGTCCTAACGTGAGAAGGAGTTTGAGTCAAGTTAGGTTTAAATAAGTTTTTTAAAGTGGAGAAGACTAAGTTGTGTTGAACAATACTTAGGAGAGTTTCAAAGTCTATAACTGTCACGCTCCGAGCTACCCCTGAGACACGGACACGAAACCTAGGACCACAAGTGATCCCAAGCTAACCCTGCTGGCATGATCATGAGAATACTAAATTGTTGCGGAAGCTAAATCATACTTATAATGAAAAGATGGGGAATACTCATATTCTATAATTGAGATATTTGAAAACAATGAGTTTAATACAAAAGAAATATTAACTCAATACTAAGCTGAATATAACTATGTCCGAAAATAACCTCTAAACTAGACTAAAAATACTGGGACAAGCCCTAGCTAAATCTAGCAAAAACTGAAACTAAATGACTAAAGACTTAAATGAAACTCATGACTGTTGTCCTCAGAGAATGAGGACTCACCACTGAATCTTCTGAACTGGAGATCGAGAAATTGATCTATGCGTGATCTGGATGCTGAGAACCTCAACCTACATCACGAGAAGATGTAGCGCACGTATGCGTCAGTATTTGAAAGGTACTGAGCATGTAGGATAGATAAAAGTTGACATAAAACAATACTTAACAAGCACAAAAACAAGTATAATAATCTTAACATGATGTGCTAATTTCTGAGCTAACTAGATGAAATGACCAATTTATAACATGCTAAAACTGAATACTGAATATATACTGATAAATGGTCAATGCAGAGAGTCTGACAGAACTATTGGAGCTACGAATAACCGATAATAAAACCAGAGTCCGATGTATACGCCCCATCGAGAGGACCCAATATTCCCTGCCAAAGGTATAAAGGCATGCTGGCGTGATCACTAAACTGATTTCCCACAGAGCGGGCTTACAACCTACTTGGCTTGTAGTTCTGGGACTATTGGATACGCTAAACCCTAGTCAAACTCGGTATTATGCTACTCCCAATGATTTATGTAAATTAACTGATTATATCTGAATTTCTACAAAATATTGGATAACTCGAAAATGAACATGCCAACTGAGAAATCAACAATTAATTTGGTAATTATGCATTTATAACTGAGGCATGTATATCTTGAGTGTGTGAAATATCTGACCTAACATGTGTAATTCAAGAACTAGAGAAATACAAAGTTAGGGTTCTGAAATTCATGCAATAAACTGAATAAAAACATGATAATCTGATTTGGAACATAAAACTAATAAATTCATAAAGTTCTATCAAAGTTCGAGTAATGACAAGAGATTCAAGAACTGACTGAAACTGGGGATCCAATGGGTGAAAGGAACCCACTAGTGAAATCCCACATACCTGGAGATTAAATCCACGAAAAAATACTTAAGTGTCAGGGATGGAACTGCTGGAGCTTGTGGTGTTCTTGAACTATGGTTCTTGAGCTTTTTTCTCCTCTCTCGCTTCTAATTTTCTAAGTTTTAATTTAATGATTTGACTTGGATACGTTTAAATATGTTTAGAGGCTTAAACTAACTAAAATATGATGATTTAGGGTCAAAATAACGTAAATTAGGGTTTTAACGGAGTAGGAAAGGTCAAAATGACCACTGGGAAGGTTGCTGTCGGGCCTCACGGCGGCCAGGACTGACAGTCCATCGTGCGCCCAACGCCACGTCGTTGGGTCAATCGTGAGGGCCTGTTCGATAGGCCTTTACTAAAATGGGCATATTGTTTTACTTGGAGGTCTGAATTTAGCAAGGTTTGTGGCTACAGAAAGATAATTCAATTATCTATCTATGGGTAGGTAATGGGAGACCTAATTCATTTTTTGCTAAGAGTTATGATCATTTTAAGTGGACCCAATTGCATTTCCCTTTAACTGGGTGCAAATTTTCCACCTACAGTCCGTAGGTCCACCTACGAACCATGTTGGTCATCCATAGATCTTGTCAGAGAGTGGTTGAAGGATGTCTTGATCTACGGTCATGGACTATGGACCGTCGTTTGACGTACAGACCGTAAGTCCGTCCGTCGTCCAAGACTTAAACCAATTTTTCCAGGCTGAAACTTTTGGGAGTTTCTGATCTTTTTGACGGTTGTGTAGGATGGACCGTTGTTCAGGCTACGGTCCGTTAATGCAACCGTTGGTAGAACCTGCTGATTTTTCTGAAAAACTAATTTTTGTCTTTTTGGCTATGGGGTGTTACATTATCTCCTATTTGGAACATTCGTCCTCGAATGAAGACTAAACTAGCTGAAATAGAGGGAGAGAGATGCAAACCCCACTACTAAACACTGAAAACTGAGTTCTGACTGAGTTGAGTTTTGAGTACATGTAATTACGCTAAAAATGAAAGTACAAACTGAGGGAACATGATTCTAAAACTAAATTTACGCATGAATGACTGTAAAACTAAAGAGGAACTATTACCTCAAGCTGTAGTGGAAATGGAAGGAAAAAGGTAAGGATACTTGGCTTTCATGGCTGCTTCTGCTTTCCAAGTAGCTCCCTTTACGGACTGACTCCTCCACAAAACCTTGACTGAAGCGACTTCTTTGTTTCTCAACCTTCTAACCTGACGGTCAAGAATCTCAACTGGTATATCCTAATAAGAATGACTATCTTTTACTGCCACACTCTCTAATGGCACTATAGATGCTGGGTAACCCACACACTTCTTCAAGAGTGAGATGTGGAAGACCGGATGCACTGCTGCTAATTTTGCTGGCAACTCTAACTCATATGCCACCTTTCCAATCCTTTTCAAGATCTTGTAAGGGCCTACATATCTAGGACTGATTTTCCCTTTATTTCAAAACCTCATCACCCCTTTCATAGGTGAGACTTTCAGAAAAACCCAATCGTCAACTTGGAACTCTAATTCCCTTCTCTTTACATCTGCATAAGATTTCTAACGACTTTGGGTTGTATTAAGTCTATCTCTAATGAGTTGCACTTTCTCCATAGCATAAATGAATGAATCTAGTCCTATCAATGCTGCTTCGCCTACTTCAAACCAACCAACAGGAGGTCTACATCTACGCCCATATAAAGCCTCATAAGGGGCCATCTAAATACAGGAATGATAGATATTATTGTAAGAAGAGGAAGGTGATCATACCAACTACCTTAGAAATCGACCACACAAGCTCTCAACATATACTCTAACGTCTGAATGGTACGCTCTACCTGCCCATCCGTCTGTGGATAAAATGCTTTACTAAGGTTAATTTGAGTACCAAGACCTTTTTGAAATGAATTCCAGAAATGAGAGGTAAACTGAGGACCTCTATTTGAGATGATAGACAAAGAAACCCATGCAACCTCATAATATCTGTAAGGTACAGCTTGGCATAGTCCTCTGCCGAATATGTAGTCTTGACCGCCAAAAATTGAGAAGACTTAATCATCCTATAAACTATCACCCAAATTGAGTCATGTTGTCTGCGAGTACGAGGTAACCCTGTGATGAAATCCATATTGATCACATCCCACTGCCAAGTAGGAATATCGATATCTTGAGTAATACCTCCTGGTTTCGGACGTTCTACCTTGACTTGCTGGCAATTGGGGCACTTACTCACAAAGTCTGCTATATCCCTCTTCATGCCATTTCACCAATAGACTTCCCGCAGATCGCGATACAACTTATAATACCTGGAGTTATGAGCGTCTGCAAGAATATGCTGCCTCAACTCTCCCACATCAGGAACATACAATCTACCTTGGTGGCGAAGTACACTTTCTCCCCCTTGGGAGAAAACCTCCCCTCTCTGATGGTTGACTGCACCCTGTAGTTCAAACAAGATCGGATCACTCTCTTGCTTATCCTTAACCTCCACTACCAAAGATGATTTTGCCCCATTCTGAACTGTTACATTGCTTTCTGATATGGTCATAAGGCGAACTCCCACGCGAGCAAGCCTATGAACATCCTTCACTAGCTCCTTTCTTTTTTCTTTAACATGGGCTACACTACCCATAGATAATCTACTAAGAGCATCAGCCACTACATACACCTTTCCAGGATGATAATGCACACTCATATCATTATCCTTAAGGAACTCAAGCCATCTCCTCTGGTGAAGATTCAACTCTTTCTGGGTGAACACATACTGAAGGCTCCTATGATCGGTGAAACATCTACATGAACACCATGCAAGTAGTGTCTCCATATCTTGAGTGCAAACACCACTGCTGCAAGCTCGAGGTCATGAGTTTGATAGTTCTTATCATGCACCTTAAAATTTCTAGAGGCATAAGATCTAACCTTATCTCTTTGCATCAACACACAACCAACGCAAACTCTGGATGCATCGCAATAGATCACATAACCATCTGAACCCTCCAGTAGAGTCAAGATAGGAGTTGTAGTCAATCTAGTTTTCAATTCTGTGACGGTTTTCTCACAATCATCTGACCATTGGAACTTGACCATCTTCTAAGTCAACCTAGTCAATAATGAGGCTATGGATGAAAATCCTTCCACGAACCTTCTGTAATAACCTGCTAGACCTAAGAAACTTCTGATATCTGTAGCAGAGGTAGGTCTGGGCCATTGTTTCACTGCGTCTATCTTTTGTGAATCTATGCGGATCCCTTCGCTAGATACAATGTGACCAAGGAAAGCAACAGATTGCAACCAAAACTCACATATACTAAAATTAGCAAATAACTGGCGATCTTTGAGATCATGCTAAACAAATCTCAAATGAATTGCATGTTCTCCATCACTCCTAGAGTAAATGAGGATATCATCATTGAAGATGATAACGAACAAGTCTATGTACTGTTTAATCACTTTGTTCATTAAATCCATAAAAGTTGTAGGAGCATTTGTTAGTCCAAACGACATAACTACAAATTCATAATGACCATATCGAGTTCTGAAGGGTGTTTTTGAAATGTCACTATCTTTGAGTCTGAGCTGATGATAATCCGATCTGAGGTCTATGTTTGAGAAATGACTAGCACCCTGAAGTTGGTCAAACAAGTCATCAATCTTGGGGATGGGATACTTATTCTTGATTGTGACCTTGTTCAACTATCTACATTCAATGCACATTATGAGAGAACCATCTTTCTTCTTTACGAACAATACTGGTGCACCCAATGGTGAAATACTAGGTCTGATGAAACCCTTATCTAGAATGTATTTCAATTGCTCTTTCAATTCCTTAAGCTCTGCTGGAGCCATTCTCTAAGGAGTAATGGAAATAGGCTGGGTATCTGGAAGGATATCAATTCCAAAGTCGATTTCCATTTAGGGAGGAATCCCAGGAAGATCTTTTGGAAATACTTCTGGAAATTCACAAACTACAAGAAATGACTCAAGAGATGGGGTTTCAAGACTAGAATCTTTAACCTGAACTAGATTATAGAGATCATCTTTCTGGCCTTAAGGTAAGAAATAAATCGACCTGTAGGCGCTAAGCTACTACCCTTCCATTTTAAGATTGGTTTGTCAGGAAACTAAAATCGAACAATTCTAGTTCTGAAATCGACTGAGGCATAACATGAATTTAACCCATCGCTGCCTAGAATGACAGTTTTGTCTACCATTTCTAACTCTACTAGATCAGCTGAGGTGACTTTCTGAAAGACTGTGACAGGGCAATTTTTGTATACCCCGTCTAGCTATAACTGGAGTAGAGACTTAGAAGGGTTCTGAGAGAGTTTTTGGAGTAATACTGATTTGGACTGCAATACGCAGTTACAAAAGAAAAATTCATGTCTGTTGTCTTTCCACTTAGTGAACCATATGTGAGTCACATCCATGAGTTTGTAAGATGCCAATTTCAACTATTACAACCAATTACTGACATCACACCAAATATTTTCTTGACCCCATCAATGAACTTCTGTGGGTCCTTACCAACTTGCGATCCTAAAAACTTAGGAGTATTCATCCTACCAAAATCACAAACTCTGGGTGCCACTAATCGGTCATTTGTTTTAGTAGGAACTAGAACCTACTGATTATTCTTTTTGGTCATACTCTGAGCCAAAAACTGAATTGGCATTCTAAAACTCTGCATTTAAACTTCCTTATCTAGTATTAGAGGAACTGCATTAGCATTCCATGCTTAAGCTCTACAACAAGGAATGATCTTAAGCGCACAACGTCAAATTTGAATGGAATTTGATCATACTTTACGCACGATAAGAGTAACAAGAAAGTGAAGTTTTTCCTAAAACACATCATAGCCTCCTTAAAATTAGATGTGGTGCAGTTCACACCCATGAAAAGGACTCTACTTAGTGCGGAGACATCCTAGGACAGTTAAGCCTAGTGCTGTGATACCAAGTTTTGTCACGCCCCGAGCTACCCCTAAGACGTGGACACGGAACCTAGCACCACAAGTGATCCCAAGCTAACCCTGCTGGCATGATCATGAGCATACTAAAGATAATAAACTTTTAAGGAAGCTAAATCATACTTAAAATGAAAAGATGGGGAATACTCATCTTCTATAACTGAGATATTTGAAAACAATGAGTTTGATACAAAAGAAATATTAACTCAATTTCAAAGTGACTCTAACTATGTCTGAAAATAGCCTCTAAACAAGACTAGAAATACTAGGACAAGCCCCAGCTAAATCTAGCAAAAACTGAAACTAAATGACTAATGACTGAAATGAAACTCATGACTGTTGTCCTCAGAGAATGAGGTCTCACCACTGAATCTGCTGTACTGGAGATCGGGAAATCGATCTATGCGTGATCTGGATGATGAGAACCTGAACCTACATCACGAGAAGATATAGCGCACGTATGCGTCAGTATACTGAGCATGTAGGATAGAGTAAAGCTAAAATAAAACATAACTGAACAAGCACAAGAACAAGTATAATTATCTGAACGTGATGAGCTGATTTCTGAGCTAACTGGATGAAATGAAAAATTTATAACATGCTGAAACTGAATATACTGATAAATGGTCAATGTAGAGAGTCTGACAGAACTGTGGGAGCTACTAATAACCGACAATAAAACCGCATGATCTAAATGTGGTGTCCGATGTATACGCCCCATCGAGAGGACCCAATATACCCTGCCAAAAGTATAAAGGCATGCTGGAATGATCACTAAACTAATTGCCCACAGAGGGGACTTACAACCTACTTGGCTTGTAGTTCTGGGACTATTGGGTACGCTAAACCCTAGTCCAACTCGGTATTATGCTACTCCCAATGAATTCTGTAAATTAACTTTATATCTGAATTTCTGTAAATACTGGATAGCTCGAAACTCAACATGCAAACCAATAATGCAACAATTAATATGGAAATTATGCATTTATAACTGAGGCCTGTATATCTGAAGTGTGTGAAATATCTGACCTTGCATGTGTAATTCAAGAACTAAAGAAATAAAAAGCTAGAATTCTGAAATTCATGCAATAAACTTAATAAAAATATGATAATCTGATTTGGAAAATAAAATTAATAAATTCATAAAGTTCTATCAAAGTTCTAGATACCCTAGGTTTAATCATAATAAGAGAATCAAGATATGACTGAAACTAAGGACCCAATGGGTGAAAGGAACCCACTAGTGAAATGCCACATACCTGGTGATGAAATCCACGACAAAATACTTAAGTTTCGGAGCTTGAATTACTGGAGCTTATGGCGTTCTTGAACTAGGTTTCTTGAGTTAGTTTTTGGATTTTCCCCCTCAAGTACCTCAACTATGCTATTTCCCTATTGACTCATTCATAATTTGTTCCTTTTAAGCACTGATGGCTTATAGTGGAATTAGATATTGTGAGGGGTATCGATAGAGAAAACACATGTTCCAGAATATTTGTGTTTTACTTCAAGTCATTTAAATATATTATAAAACAAATAAGTCTAACACACAGTTTCTTTTCATTCCTTCAATCAAAGTCACTCCAATACAAACACAATCGAAGACATTTATAATTTCAAAAATTCCTATCAAAATCAGACAATAGTGTTTAAAATGAACAAATTATGGGTGATTCAATGATTCAAAAGAAAAATGACGTAGTTGAGAAAGCTGGAAAAACCCCAACAAGATTAGGGATTTTTTTATGTGTCGGCCTTTATTTAAAATTTATTTTTCTTGTCTTTTTATATATGAAGTCATTAATTATTGTTTTCTAATAATTGTTTAAGTAATTCCTTTTAAATTGTTAATAAAGATAATGCATTCAATCTCACATTGTTGATCTTAGATAAGATTTTATAAATTTTAGTTTCAAAAAACTTCTTTCAGCCGAGGCAATAGTTACTGAAATTGTTAACATTATTCTATAAGCAATTTAAGCATTAGGAAAAGAATCAAGTTATTTTATTTGATTGTGTATTTTCATTAAATCATCATGTTGTACTTGTATTATTTCTCTTAATAATAAACAAAATGAGAATATATATATATATATATATATATATATATGTATGTATATATATATATATATATATATATATATGTGTGTGTGTGTGTGTGTGTGTGTGTGTGTGTGTGTGTGTGTGTGTGTATGTATGTATCAATTTGTGAAGTTGGGTAGATAAATTTTGAAATATTTGTTTATTACAATTGTTTAATTAATGGGTGTTTAAAAATAATTAATTTTAGTTAGTAGCTAATGGCTATGTCCCGACCGGGGAGCAACCCCTTGATGTAAAATGGCGTACTTGACCTCTCGAAATCCTTATACAAGGCCATAGTTATCATATCTCGCATTGTCATAGTAAATTTAGTGGAAAATTTAACACTTTTCATAGTACATGATATGCTAGCATATCACTTCCTATATATATATATACACACACACACATATATATATGTATACATATATGTATATATATATATATACACACACACACACACACATATATATATATATATATATATATAATCATATAAGCTTTCGTATCCTCTTTGCTTGATACGATGTTTCCAATATTTGGAATATCTTGACATGTAGGTTTGGAGTGTTTTGACTCTTTTTTCCCTTAATTATTGGTTATTTATTACTCTTTTCGAATCCTCAAAATCTGAGAGTCAACTTCTTGTTATGTTTCTTAGATTTTTTAATGAAGATGATAGTGATACTGTAGATTCATTTGAATTCGAAAGTTTTTGTGACATGACATTTTATTCCTACCTTTTGAGACCAAAAAATAAAAGAAAATATTAATTTTAGAAATTTAAGTCAATCCCCTTTAACATCGGAAACAAGAATCGAGTTTCACAAAGAGATGGAAAAAAACAACTATCTTCTTTGACCCCTTTGGTCACTGCATTCACAAACCCAATTATCAAAATTTTAACAACCATCCACAAAATATAAACCTTAATTAAAATCTTTAAGTACCTCAAAAAATAAATGCAAAATAGATATGGTTTCAAACCCTAAAGGGTAAAGAAAATTGAATGCAAATCATACTAATTAACTAATGTATGCGTGAAAATTGCAGGAACAATTCTAGAAGAAGGTGGAAAAGTTAATGTGAAAAGAAAGCATTTAGAGAGATCATTTAGACTAATGGCGTTAATGCGTTTTTGCTGCCTGCAATAATACGTATAAATGTGTGGGGGCTTTCAGAAAAAATTCTTCACCTCCACAATAGTGTGCAATAAACGTGTTTGTAATTTTTTTGGGAAATTCATAACATGAGAACAAAGAATGAGAGTAATGGAATACCTTCTCATAGCCCCCTTGTAGTTAGATTCTAAAAACATCTTTGTCCACTTCTCGATTGATTTGAATTTGAGAGAGGAATAAAATCTACAATTGGAATGAAATACATTTAAAGATAGCTGTAGACATGAAATGTATAACGTATCAAATGAGTGGTATAATAAGGGGTGAAATTCTGGAAAAGTTCCCTCTTTTGGAAAAGGAAAACAAAGGAGACTTTGTTATCCTTTTTTCCAGAACAGGAAACTTTTCTAGATTTTAGCTCCCTTGTTGTGGCACTCGTTGATACTATCACTGCATTCATACAAATATTTTGAGAGGTGTTTCAATATTATTCTAGAGTTTATTCATCTCTCTAATGCACATGATTGCGAAGGTATGACTCTACCCTGCAATTCCAATATTTCTTATATTTGTTCAAACACACAATTCTTGAGAAATTATTGATTACCCTTGCTTCACACTGCACCATTAAAATCAATGAATATAAGGAAATATTTTTACCTTTTACGACAAGATATAAAAGAAACATCTTAATGACGTATCAATTAGGGTTACTAAGGAATTCAAATGATTAAAATTGAAATGTCTTGTAGAGTCCTATTTTTTTTCATCTTGTGAGTATTAGTATGTTATTTATGAGAAATTCAACAAATGTTGATAACTTATTTTAATAGCAAAAATAACATAATGAAAAGTGTAAAAAGAAAAAATAACACAGTAGAAGAAAGATTCAAAACACAAAAGTTGAAATTGAGACTTCATAACTAATAAAATCCATAAAAGAGAGGAAAATACAATGTAATAGCTCATATACCAAATCTCATAACTAGGTGCGCACAACATTGTGTTAACCTCATAATCAAATGTTTTAATAATGACAAATTCATATACTGACTAGTCACTTGATGCACAAAAGGAACTAGATACATCAACAAAGCACATACTCTCAATCTAGATGATTGCAGGAATCAAGTGAATCATAAGCAAATTTTGTCAAGAGAGGAAAGTGAATATTTGATCAGTCAAATCAAATTTCATAGCTAGCAAGACTTAAAGTAAGACACACAAGGAAAATATTTCATAGCTTGCACAAATTAAAGGAAGACACAAAAGGAAAATCTCTCAAGTATAACAAGAAAGGCAAGATAATTAAATCGAGATATAATCAAAGATGAAATATCAGTACTTAAATTTTGATATTATCAAGGACTTCAAACAAATTTAAACACTGATTATCGACAAGGATCTTTAAAACTAAAAAAGCAAGTGAAAAGACTAAATAGGACAACTTGATGTAATTAGTTAAACGCCACCTAATTCACAGAATGTTAAGCTAAAATAAACCTCTATTGTTGAGCATTGAGATCAAAACAAGAGAGAAGATCTAAATCAAACGTTGAGTGCTAAAAACGAAGTTAAATCTAAATACCTTTATTCAGTAACTAAAATATTTATTCATAATCGCTAAAAAAAACTAAACCGAACACTTCACATCAAATGTGGAAGGAATACGAGTGTTACCTGATTTTGTGCAGCGATTAGAACTAGAGCCTGGACGTGACGAATTCTAACACCACTCCAACTAAAAATAGTCGCGAACCAACAATGTTTCAGTGACAAAAATAAGATCTCCCAAAAACTTAGCGGGGTGTTCTTTTTGTCAGCTCCAAAATCTCCTCCCCTGAATAGTAAGAGTGAGGGGGTTTATATAGGACAAACTCTGTGTCGAAATAAAGGGGAAAATGATGTGGGACTCTGGAAATTCTCAAACCCCCAATTGGGTCTTGTGTCTCTTAATGTGTAACGGGTTTAAAGAATTTGGGCCAAAATTTTAGGTTAAAGGTTATCTCATGGGCCAAATATGGTCTAAATAAAGTCCCTTAAAGATAGTTTCAAAGAGAAATGAGATAGATTATTAAGTTTACTAATTACTCGAGCTTCTTAACTTTAACAACAAAAAAATAATTATTTCAAAAGAAAGGATCTTAATTAAATTTCCAATTTTAAAGAAAATAAGTTGCGTATTTAATTGAAACTCTATTTTTTGTATAATGATTTTCTAACTATCTATTCCAATTGAAAAAATTATATAAATTATATATTTTAAGTATAAAGATATATAATCCATATGAAAAAAAAGCAAAAAGAGTTCAGAAGATAATCTTGAAAGTATTTTTTATTTTCAAAAACAATTATTTCCAATTGTTCAATATATAAGAAGTTTACAAATTAATGGAATCATGGAGCGCCTAAATTGAGTGTCAACAGGTATCATCATATAGCATATATTGACGCTATTTCAACAAAAAGCATAAATAAATCGAACTCTCTATTAGTCTCCTTCTATTATTCTTAATTTACCCATTATGAAATCAATCTCTTCAATAACATTATGAAATGAAAATGAGAAAATGAACTCATATATCCACCTAACAGAAAGACTACCGGTACATGATTTAGAATTGTGTTAACATGATATGACAATAAAGTAATAAAGTTAATGTTTTAGGTATATCATCTTCTTAGTGTTATCCCCTTATTTGATTTTAGTTGTGGCATATTGATTTACATATATTCACACATAAAACTAAAAAATAAAAAAGAATAAAAAATACTGAATTTAGAAATTTAAAACAGTGCACTTCAACATCAGAAATCAAGAACGAGTTTCACAAAAAAAAAAGAACTATCTTCGTTTTACCCTTGGTCACTGCAATTCACAAACCCAATCAAAGATCAAAACTTTGAAAGTCATCCATATCTCTTTATATAAATCTTAATCAAAAGTTTTTAATACCGACAAGGGTAAAAAAAAATGGAATGCAAATCAAAACAATTAACCAATATATATATGCCCGAAAATTGCAGCAACAATTGTAGTAAAAGCTTCGAAAGTTAGAGTGATAATTAAAGTTACACACCTCGTCTAAAGAATTGTCCTTTCAGAATAATTCCTCGCCCCTATAATTTTGATAATTTACAAGAAAGATTTTGATAATTTAAAAATAGAGGAAATATATGAGAGGAACCAGTTGCTCCTACATCTACTTTACAGACCGAATCTCACTGGGATAAGGAGAACGTCAACCAGGCGAATTAGAACTTATAAAGATGTTGAAGTATTGATTTTTAAACAAGAAACCAACATATAAAGTTTCCTTTTATAAACGAGTACGCATGCAAGATAATTTTCTTAATCAAATAGGAAAACTATACAAACTAGGAAGCAGAAGTAAAGAAGGAGAAAAAAGCCTGAATGAAGTAAAAATGCAAGGAGGAGTCCTAACATGAGAATGAGTTGGAGTCAAGTTCGATTTAACGAAGATTTTTTTAAGTGGCGAAGACTAAGTTGTGTTTAACAAGACTTAGGAGAGTTTTAGAGTCTATAAATACCGCAATAGTTCATTGAAGAATTTTGTGCACTTACATAGAGAGAAGATTAAAACATGATCAAGAGTTTGAGAGAGTTTTGAGATTTATTGGGGAGTGTTGCGAGATTGTGACAAAAATGTGGTAAGATTGTAAATAAGAGTTTTGATTACTGTCAAGTATGTATGTAGGATTCGTCTATCATGTTTGAGAAACTTTACGGATGGTACAAGACTTAAACCTAGGGGGGGGGTTGTCTTGGGTAGCTAGGAATTACAATTTATAATATCTTAGATAGGAAATAGAGTTTATATTTCTTAAAGTTATATATGTTTGTAATCTTTTGTTGAGACTCAGAGTTTAATGAAGTTGAGTTAAATCCTACGGAGGTGTAGGTCTTGGTTTTTACCCTTTATGAGTTAGGCTTTTTCGCAATAAAATATTGTGTCATTATTTTATTTGTTTTACAAAACGTAACTGATATAATCTGCAAAGGAACATATATAATACACTTGTTCTTAGACAAATTTGAGGGTCAGAATTCCAACAGAGTGAAGATTACTGGGACGTGGAAAAATGAGAATAAAGAAATGGAAAGAAATAGAAGAGAGTGTAAAGAAAAAAAAAGTAGTCAAAGACAAGTGATTTAGTCGAGAACATGTAATTTGTTGAAAACAAGAAATAGTATACACATGAAATACCTAGAAGAGAGTACAAAGGAAAAAAAGTAGTCAAGGATAAGTGATTCTTTCGAGGACAAGTTATTTACCGAAAAACAAGAAATAGTGTACACTTGTTGTGTGTTTTTAGAAAAGTATTTTTTATTCACAGCAAAACTTTTTTAAATAACATTTATATTTCTTTTATATGATCTATACATAAGTAGGAAAATTTTTTAAACATATATATTTACATATTTTAAACAAAATAAGAAGAATATAAAATTAAAATAAAAATAAATTATGAGCAGAGAGAATTAGATGAAGTGGAGTACATTTTTATTTTATTTTATTTTATTTTATTAAACCTTCATGATTTAATTCATTTGATTGATAATTATATTACTCTCATCTTTTATCAACATTTAATGAATAATTATATAATGATATTACATGTGCCATTTCACAAATATAATTTATGGCTTGTGTGATTTACGAATTAACTATATAAACTACTTTATATCATTATACTTGAAGAATAATTCAAAGATTATAATATATATTAAAATAATGACAAGTTGAAATTACCATACCTTTCCTTTGATTCTCACATTTATATGTGAAGACGATTCAACAATAATTGCATATCTGATGTAATCTTATAAGCTAGATTTGAAAAGAATCATGTATAGGTAAATTACTCTTATCTTATAAGCTAGAGAGATTATTCCCATTAAATCTTCAACTCAAATTAAACATTTCAATAAAATGAAAAAGAAACATAGTAATTAGTCAACAGGAAGCATAATGTCAATAATAGTCCAAATTATGAATAAACCAAATATTATTATGCAAAATGTTATATTTAAAATTTTTAAAAATATCATATTTATTAGTAAGTAATATAAATGGCAATTTATGGACGGAAATTTCCATTTATCCAATTGAATTGAGCCTTTAGCCACATTGGGAAGTTGGCAATGAGAAGACTAAAAGGTTTTGTTGACTAACAGAGGAGTAAAATACAAATTAATTAATCATGAAGATTCAAAAGAATATAAAAAGTAATTATAAGAAGTAACATGATGCAAATCAACAAAAACGCACTAACAAAAAGCTAATTAAACATTTATCGATTTAATGTTAAATCATGGATGTTGTGACGCTTTCTCTTTCTAACATGTGGGCAAGGGAGAGATAATGATGTTCTACGTGTTATCAAGTCGTAGACGTAGATATGACGATCATTGTTGTAGTAGATGGACCTAGGGCCGACTCAACAAAATTGGGGGCCTAAAGCCAAACCATAAACAGGGGCCCTATTATTATTTTTATTTAATCATGTATTATTTATATATTTAAGGGCAAACACATAAATAGATCCCTAAACTTGTTGGATTTTTCCCTCAAGTACGTCAACTATGTTATTTTCCTATTGAATCATCCATAATTTGTTTCTTTTAAACACTGATGGATGATAGTGAGTCAAATTGTGTCAGGGGTATTGATAGAGGATACACATGTTGTTCTAGAATAATTGTGTTTTATTTCAAGTCATTTGAACATATTATAAAAAAAATGAGACTAACACGCATCGTTTTTTCATTCCTTCAATCAAAGTCATTACAATACAAACACAATTGAAGACATTTACAATTAAAAGAAATCGATCAAAGTCAGCCAATAGAGCTTAAAATGAATAAATTATGGATAGTTCAATGATTCAAACAAAAATGGCGTAGTTGAGGAACCTAAAGGGAAAAACCAACAAGTTCAGTGATTTGTTTATGAGTTCGGCCTTTATTTAAAATCTATTTTTATTGTCTTTTTAGATAGAAAGTCATTAATTATTATTTTCTAATAATTGTTTTAGTAATTCCTTTTCAATTGATATTATAGATAATACATTCAATCTCATTGTTGATCTTAAATAAGATTCTATCAATTTTAGTTTCGAAAAACTTCTTTCAGCCGAGGCAATTGTTGAGCATTGATTAAAAAATAAAGAGTCTAAATTATTAAGTTACTAATTGATCATTTACTGTACGTTCGAATAAGTTTTTCACTAGAGTTGAAAGAGTATTTATGAGGTTGTTATTTGGTTGCTGTTTTTCTGGAATTTTCCTAGTTTCTAGTCAAGTGGAAGTCATGGAGATATTATCTTTCAAAGTCTATAATCCCATCAAAGAAGATATTTCCAGTTAACAAAGTAAGCACTTCTTCAAAGTATATCCTTCATCTTCTTTGTGTATCTCTAAGTTTTGTAGATAAAAACCTTTGTTTTTCCTACATTGTGGTATCAGAGAAAGCGTTCGGTGTTTCAATGGGTGATAAAGAGATACGAAACAATCAGGCAGAGAATAAAATAAGGAAAAAAATTATGGCAGCAAATGGTATATCCTCGTCTTCACAGCCTCTCATGCCCGTCTGCAATGGTGAGAAGTATGAGTTTTGGAGTAGCAATATAAAGACCTTGTTTAGGTCTAAGAATTTTGTGGGACTTGATCGAACATGGGTTCACTGATGTAGCAGAGTCGAATGAAGAGGAAGAGAAGAGATTAAATGAAATTAGAAAGAAGGATGCAAAAGCTTTGTTGTTTATTCAACAAGTCATTCATGAGACAATCTTCTCAAGAATTGCAGCAGCTTCTACCTCAAAAGATGTTTGGCTGATTTTGAAAACTGAGTTTCAAGATTCCTCAAAGGTAATTACTGTGAAACTACAATTTCTTCGTCGTGATTTTGAAATATTGATCATGAAAAACAATGAATCTTTGCAAGGCTTCCTATTAAGAGTTAGTGGAATTGTAAGTCAAATGAATTCCTACGATGAAGAGATAAATGATAAAATTGTATGTTCAAAAGTTTTAAGAAGTTTACCTGCAAAGTTTGATCACGTGGTTGCAGCCATAGAGGAATCAAAAGACTTATCTAAGTTTTCATTTCATAAACTAATGGGATCTTTGCAATCTCATGAGTCACGAATCAATAAGTCAATAGAGAGAATTGAAGAACAAGAATTTCAAGTGAAGGAAGAGCATCTAATTCAATATGAGAATTCGTTAGAACAAGGAACACGATGACGTGGCAGAGGATGTGGTAGAGGCAGAAGCCAATCTGGGTGGACAAATAGTCACAGAAGTGGAGTGTAGTGTTAAAATTGTCATAGGCTTGTCCAGTTAGAAGCTAACTGTTGGAATAAAAATGATCAAGCTATTTATGTCGAAGAAGAAGAAGAAGAAAGCGTGCTTTTCATGGCTCGCTCTACCACTATAGATTACAAAACATATCTTATGTTTGTTGATAGTGGATGCTCCCATCCCATGACTGGTGAAAGATAAGGATTTAAAGAGTTAGATGAGACAAAAAATAGGCGAATTGTTTTGGTGGGAACAAGGAGATTCAAGTTGAAGGTGAAGGTACTATTGTTTTCCAGACTAGCCAAGGTAAAGTGAAGCTTATTTGCTCCTAGTTTGGAACATAACTTACTAAGTGTTATGGGAAATTGTTGAGTTGTGGGTTCTCTGTCTTGTTTGATGATGACTCATGTGTTTTTAAGGACAAGAAATCTGGTAAAATCTTAGCAAATATTCACATGACAGATAATAAAATGTTTCCATTGGAAGTTTCAAAAGTTGAACAATCCTTGATAGTTAGTGAGAAAATCTTGACGAATCTAAGTTGTGGCATTTGCATTATGGACACTTGAATATGAATGGATTGAGATTGCTAAGTCAAAATAAGATAGTTCATGGTTTTACAAATGTAGGATCAGTTGAAAATACATGTGAAGGTTGTATATATGACAAACAACATAGAAATTCTACTCCTGTTGGAAGATCTTTAAGAGCTACTAGCGGTCCTGAAATTTTTCATGCAGATTTTTGTGGTCCTATGAACACATAATCTCTTGCTAGTTCTCGATATTTTTACAAACTGATGATTACAGTCGGATGAGTTGGGTATATTTTTTGAAGCTCAAATCAGAAACTTTTGCAAGATTCAAAAAATTCAAGGCGTTGGTTGAAAATCAAGTTGGTAACAAAGTTAAAATTCTTTGTACTGACAGAGGAGGTGAGTTCTTATCACAAGAATTCAAGTTATTTTGTGATGAAAAAAGGAGTTCCCAGGGAATTGACTACACCTTACACTCCGGAGCAAAATGGGATTGCTGAGCGGAAGAACCAAATTGAAATAGAGATGGCGTTGAGCATGTTAAAGAGTAAAGATCTTCCAAATCAGTTTTGGGCTGAGGCTGTACATACATCAGTCTATCTGTGTCACGACCCAAAACGAACCGCGAGTGGCACCCACACTTATCCTACTATGTGAGCGAACCAACCAATCTAAACCCCAACATTTCAACCATAATAAACAGAATATAATGCGGAAGACTTAAAACTCATTAATGAAAATCGATTAAATAATTTCTAAAACTCAATACTTATTATCCCCAAAATCTGGAAGTCATCACCAGAAGAACATCTATCCTCAAATTACTAAATCTAAGAGTGTCTAAGAAGCTAAAATAAATAAACAGCTAGTCCATGCCAGAATTTCAAGGCACCAAGACATGAAGAGGAAGATCCAGTCCAAGCTAGAAGCAATAGCTCACCCTGAAATCTGGCGTGATGAAGACTGGCTAGAGTTGAGAACGAGTTGAAGACGATGGTACGTTTGCTGCACTCCACAAATAATCAAAGAAAAACAAATACAAGTAGGGTCAGTAAAAGGCACCAGTACTGAGTAGGTATCATCGGCCAACTCAAAATAGAAAACAGTATATATCAAATAATAATACAAAATCAACTACATACTCAACAGGTGATAACAACAAATACCATAACCATTGGCCACAACACCCAGCATATCTATGAGGACTCAAGCCTCCCCATCATACTCATTTGGAAATTAGTTCGTTAGATTGAGTATATTAACATAATTCAAGTTTTCATTCTCTTTATTCCTCTTGTGTCGGTACGTGACACTCCGCTCCACTACTACAATCCTGGTGTCGGAACGTGACACTCTGATCCCCTACTATCCTGGTGTCGGAACGTGACACCCGATCCTCTAATACTATCCTGGTGTCGGAACGTGACACCCGATCCTCTAATACTATCCTGGTGTCGGAATGTGACACCCGATCCTCTAATACTATCCAGGTGTCAGAACGTGACACCCGATCCTCTAGTACTATCCTGGTGTCGGAACGTGACACCCGATCCTCTAATACTATCATGGTGTCAGAACGTGACACCTGATCCTCTAATACTATCCTGGTGTCGAAACGTGACACCCGATCCTCTAATACTATCCTGGTGCTGGAACGTGACACCCGATCCTCTAATACTATCCTGGTGTCGGAACGTGACACCCGATTCTCTAATCTCATTACTTTAGTTCATCAAGCCTTCTTTTATACCAAGGCATCATCATTAACAATGTGTTTAAGATTTAAGATTCACAGCCTCAACTTCCCAACCCATTACAATTACATAATCACATCATGCAAGCACACAATTAAGCATATAGAAGACTTTACAATACCACCCAATACATATCATTCGCTATTAAGAGTTTACTATGAAGTAGCATAAACCATAACCTACCTCCACCGAAGAATCGCGATCAAACAAGCTATCTTCCAAAACCTTTGCTTTCCTCTACGTTATTCTCTTTCTCTCGCTCGTTTCTCCCTTCTCTCTCTGTTCTTTCTGTTTTTCTTATTCAAACCCTTTTTCTTTTACCCTAATTGTCATATAATTAAGTATAAAGATGATAAAAATAACCCAATTTTTATTTCAAGGTTATCTCCTTTAACCCCCAAGTAATTAAATCATTAACATTAATCCACTAACTTTATAATTAGAAGCATGAATAGTCCAAAATGCCCCTTAAAAACTTTTAATAGAAATCCGACCCAGTCAGGGTTACGCAGCCTGTGACGGTCCGTCATGACTGTGACGGTCCATCCTGCAGGTCCGTCACCAAGTTTAGTGAGTTAATTCTATGGAAAGATTTGTGACAATCCGTCGTGCCAACGACGGTCCGTCCTGCCATTCCGTCACGAAGTTCGGAGAGTCGATCTCAGTACCCAAATTTTAGAATTCTAAGTGTTTTGGAACGAGACCCCCTCGACGGTCCGTCGTGCCCATGACGGTCCGTCGTGGGATCCGTCGACTCAGACAATTATTACCAGAATAAACTCTACTGCTCAAAACGACCAAACAGGTCGTTACAATCTGCCTAATATCTCTTCGACCAAAGCACTCATGGTTCAGAAACCTTTTGAAATCTGGAAAGGTAGAAAGTCATGGGTAAGTCATTTGAGAATTTTTTGTTGTATTGCATATGCTCTAATAAATTCACAACATCGTAGAAAAACTTGATTAAAAGTCTGAAAAATGCGCCTTTTCGGATACTGTTCTGAATCTAAGGCTTTTTGATTGTATAATCCCACAATTGATAAGGTGATTATTAGGAGAGATGTTGTATTTAATGAAAACACTTGCTGGAAATGCGACAATAACATTATAAGTTCACAAGTTACAGTGGAAGATAAAGCCTTTCCTAGTGAAGAAGTAATCCAATCTCTTGCTAATAGACAATCTCTAACTTATACACCAAGCAACTCTTCAGGAAACCTCAGCGATGAAAGTCCAAGGTGTAGCAGCCCAACATTGATGGTGCCTGACTCAAAAGGTTCCAGTGAAACTCCTCCACAGAATTTTAGATCACTTTCATATATTTATGAAACATGTACCTTTGCTCTATTTGGTTTAGACCCAACTATCTTTCAAGAAGATTCAACCAAAATGGAATGGAGGTGTGCAATGGAAGAAGAGCTTATGGAAATAAGGAAAATGGGACATGGGATTCGGCGGACCTTGGATGTATTTTAATTATTTTGAGCACCAAGATCATGAAGAACATAATTGTCGTTTGATCTGGAAAAGAAACTAAAATAACAAACAAATTTATGATACAATTGAAGGTTCTTCAAATAGTACTATCAATAGTGATAAGTATCAAAGTGATGCGAGAGAAATATTAAATGAAAAAAAAAGGTTGATCAACAATTGTTTGTTGCCGCTTCTGACTAAAGTCATACACACTCAATAGATGTTGGTACGAGTAATATTGTTGTCCAACAACTAATGAATATATAGGGAAAACATCAAGAGTTGGGGTTGATGTGCCGCGAGTTGGTTTAGGCCAAAAACTAATGGAGTTAGGACACAAACTAATGGAGACATCTGATGTTGAAGATGCTGAAAATTCTTGGCGTCATGTTTTACAAATAGAAACCAAGATTGTAACTAAAACTTGGATGGTGGGTGCACATAAAAATTCAACTAGTAGTCTAAGTCTTTCCCCAACTAGTCAAAATAATTCTCCATGTAGCGAAGAGGGTGTCACTGAAAATTTTCATGACAGTGAGAAGAGAAAAGCTATTAATAATATCTCAAGAGACCTATTATGTTTGAGCAACTTTTATGCTTTATCGAACAACTAGAAATTCATCATTTGCCGACCACAAAAATAGTTAAAATGTAGTAGAAAATGGAGTTTTTCAATGATTTTCTGTCTATTTTTTGGAAGTCAGCATATTGAACGTCGCAAAATATTTACCAAGTACAATATTCAGACTTTGCCGATTGCGGTAATCGGAAAATATAAAACTAGTCCTTACCATTAATCTATCTAAATGACCGACTACAATAGTTGCAAAAATATTAAAATAATAGTTTATTAATTAAAAAAATCAAGGCTACATCTATCTTAGTATTAACGTAATTAAATATTTGAATTAATGTATCTTTCGAAAATAGTAAGTTGCTATCACGCCTCGAGCTACCCCCGAGACGCGGACAAGGAACCTAGGACCACAAGTGATCCTAAGCTAACCCTGCTGACATGATCATGAACAGACTAAAGATAATAAACTTAATGTAGAAGCTAAATCATAATTTAAACTGAAAAGATAGGGAATACCCATATTCTATAACTGAGATATTTGAAAATAGTGTGTTTAATTCAAAGTAAATATTAACTCAATACTAAGCTGAATCTAACTATGTCTGAAATAAGCATCTAAACTAGACTAGTAATACTGGGACAAGCTCCAGCTAAATCTAGAAAAAACTGAAAGTAAATGACTAAAAGACTGAAATTAAACTCATGACTGTTGTCCTCGGAGAATAAGGAATCACCGCTGAATCTGCTGAACTGTAGATCGGAAAATCGATATATGCATGATCTAGATGGTGAGAACCTTAACCTATATCACGAGAAGGTGTAGCGAACGTATGCGTCAGTACTTGAAGGTACTAAGCATGTATGATATAGTAAAGCTTAAATAAAACATAACTGAACAAACACAAAAGCAAGTATAATAATCTGAACATGGTACACTAAATTCCTGAACTAACTGAATACAATAACAAATTTACAACATGCCGAAACTTTATACTGAGTATACTGATAAATGGTCAATGCAAGAGAGTCTAACTGAACTTTGGGAGCTACTAATAATAGATAATAAAACCACATGAGCTGAATATGGAGTCCGATGTATACTCCCCATCGAGAACACCCAATATACCCTGCCAGAGGTATAAAGGCATGCTGGCATGATCACTAAACCGATGCTCACAGGGGATTTACAACCTACTTGGCTAGTAGTTGTGGGACTATTTGGGTACGTTGACCCCTAGTCCAACTCATTAATATGCTATTCCCATGGATTTATATAGTTAACTGATTATGTCTGAATTTCTGCAAATATTGGATAACTCGAAACTGAACATGCAAACTGAGAATACAAAAATTAATCTGATAATGATGCATTAATAACTGAGGAATGTATAACTAAATAGCTAAAATATCTGACCTTGCATGTGTAATTCAAGAACTAAAGAATTAAAAATCTAGGGTTCTGAAATTCATGCGATAATCTGAGAAATAACATGACAACCTGATTTGGAACATATAGATTAACTAAATCATGAAGTTCTGCTGTAATTCTAGGTACCCTAGGTTTAATCATGATAAAAGAATTAAGAATTCACTGAAAACAAGGGACTTAATTGATGAAAGTAACCCACTAGTGAAATCCCACATACCTGGTGATGAAATTCACGAAGAAACACTTAGATTTCGGGGATGAAGTTGGTGGAAACTTGGTTCATTCTTGAACTAGGGTTCTTGAGCTTTTTTTTCTTTCTTGCTTCTAATGTTTTAACTTTTGATTTATGATTTTGACTTAGGTAAGTTCTTGTTATGTTTCTACGCTTGAAGTGACAAAAATCTGATGATTCAGGGTTTAAACGAAGTGGGTAAAAACCCAAAGACATCTGAGTTGATTTCTGTCGGACCAAATGACAGCCTAGACAGACAGTCCGTCATTTGATCGACAATTCGTCGTTGGGTCCTTAGGTAGAACCTGTTCGATAGGCCGTTATTAAAACGGGCATAATCTTTTACTAAGAGGTATGAGTTAAGCAAGGTCGGTTGCTATAGAAAGCTAATTCAATTATGTATCTGTATGTAGGTCATGAGGCTTCTAATTCATTATTTGCTAAGATTTATGGCCATTTTAATTTGACCCAACTGCATTTTCCTCTTAACTATCTGCTAGTTCCCAACTTTGGTAAAACCTACGGACCGTGGGTCCATCTACAGACCGTGCTGGTCATCGATATCTCTTGTCAGAGAGTGGATGAATGTGGTGTCTATCGACGGTCACGGACTACGGACCGTAGTCTGACCTACGGACCGTTGGTATGGACATCGATCATGACATAACCAAATTTTCCTCGGCTATGATTTTGGGGGTTTCTGAACCTGTTGATGGATGTGCAGTACAGACTGTGAGTCATTCTACGGTCCGTCGCTGGCCCCGTTGGTTGCACCTGCAGATTTTTCTGAAAAGCTTTTTTTTTGGTCTGTTTATGATACAGGGTGTTACAAAGTAGCAGGAATAGAGGGAGACAACTGCAAAGCCTACTACTAAACAATGAGAACTGAGTTTCTGACTGAATTGAGTTTCGTGAACATGCAAATACACTGAAAATGCAAGTACAAACTGAGGGAACATGATTCTAAGACTGAATTCACGCATGAATGACTGGAAACCGTAAGAGGAAATATTACCTCAAGCTGGAGTAGACTTCGAAGGATAGAGGTGAGGATACTTGGGTTTCATGGATGCTTCTGCTTCCCAAATAGCTCCCTCTATGGACTGACTCCTCCACAAAACCTTGACTGAAGAGACTTCTTTGTTTTTCAACCTTCTAACCTGATGGTCAATAATCACAATTGGTACATCCACATAAGAAAGATTATCTTTCACCTCCATACTCTCTAATGACACTATAGAGGCTGGATCACCCACACATTTCTTCAAGAGTGAGACGTGGAAGGCCGGATGCACTACTGCTAATTTTGCTGGTAACTCTAACTCATATGACACATTGCCAACCCTTTTCAATATATTGTAAGGCACTACATATCTATGAGTGGTCTTCCCTTTCTTTACAAATCTCATCACCCCTTTTATAGGTGAGACTTTCAGAAAAACCCAATTATCAACTTGGAACTCTAGTTCCCTTATCCTTACATCTCAATAAGATATCTGACGACTTTGGGCTGTCTTAAGTCTATATCTAATGAGTTACACTTTCTCCATAGCATAAAGGACAGAATCTAGAGCTTTCAAGGCTGTTTCACCTACTTCAAACCAACAAACAGAAGATCTACATATACGCCCATATAAAGCCTCATAAGGAACCATCTGAATGGTGGAATGATAGCTATTGTTTTAGGCGAACTAAATAAGAGGAAGGTGATCATCCCAAATACCTTTAATACAATCAAACAAGCCCTCAATATATCCTCTAGGGTATGAATGGTACGTTGTGCCTGTCCATCCGTCTGCGGATGAAATGTTGTGCTATGGTTAACTTGAGTACCAAGACCTTTCTGAAATGACTTCCAGAAATAAGAGGTAAACTGAGGACCTATATCTGAGATGATAAATAAAGGAACCCTGTGTAACCTCACAATCTCATTTATGTAATGCTTGGCATATTAATCTGCCAAAACTATAGTCTTGACCGCCAAAAAGCGAGAAGACTTAGTCATCCTATCATCTATCACCCAAATGGAGTCATCCTCTCTGCGAGTACGCGGTAACCTTCTGATGAATTCCATGTTGATCACTTCCCACTTCCAAGTAAGACTGTTGATCTCTTGAGTCATACCTCCTGATTTATGATGTTCTACCCTGACTTGCTGGCAATTAGGGCACTTACTCACAAAATCTGCTATATCCCTCTTCATGCCATTCCACCAATAGACTTCCCGTAGATCGCAATATATCTTAGTGGCACCTGCATGAATAGAATACATGGAGTTATTGGCTTCTGAAAGAATATGTTATCTCAACTCGCCCACATCAGCAACATACAATCTACCATAGTAGCGAAGTACACCATCTACCGCTTGGGAGAAAACCTTCACTCTCTAATTGTGGACAACACCCTTAAGTTAAATCAAGATTGGATCACTGTCTTGCTTTTAATTAACCTCCACAACCAAACAAGATTCTGCCCCATTCTGAACTGTTATACCACTGTCTGATATGCTCATAAGGCTAATTCCAAAGCGAGTAAGCCTGTGAACATCCTTAAGTATCTCTTTCCTTTATTCCTCAACATGGTCACAGTACCTATAGTTAATCTACTAAGAGCATCGGCTACTACATTCGCCTTACTAGGATGATAATGTACACTCATATAATAATCCTTAAAGAACTCTAGACATCTCCTCTGGCGAACATTCAACTCTTGTTGGGTGAACACATGCTGAAGGCTCTTATGATCGGTGAACTTATCTACCTGAACACCATACACGTAGTGTCTCCATATCTTTAGTGCAAAAACCATTTCTGCAAGCTCGAGCTCATGATTTGTATAGTTCTTCTCATGAACCTTAAGCTGTTTAGTGGAATACGCTATAACCTTATCTTGATGCATCAACACACAACCTAGGCCAACTCTAGATGCATCACAATAGATCATATAACCATATAAACGCTTTGGTAGAGTCAAGACAAGAGTTGTAGTAAATATAGATTTCAATTCTGCAAAGCTTTTCTCACAATCATCTGACCATTGGAGCTTGACAATCTTCTAATTCAACCCAGTCAATGGTGAGGCTATAGATGAAAATCCTTTCACAAACCTTCTATAATAACCGCTAGACCTAAGAAACTTCTGATATCTCCAGCAGAGGTAGGTCAAGGACATTGTTTCACTACTTCTATCTTCCATGAATCCACTCGGATCCCTTCGCTAGATACAATGCGACCAAGAAAAGAAACGGATTGCAACCAGAAGTCACATTTGCTGAACTTAGCAAATAATTGGTGATACTTGAGAGTATGTAAAACAATTCTCAAAGACATGCATGTTCTTCCTCATTCTTAGATTAAATGAGGATATCATCAATAAAGACAATAACGAACAATTACAAGTATTGTTTGAATACTCAGTTCATCAAAATACATGAAAGCTGTAACAGCATTGGTTAGTCCAAACGACATAACTACAAATTTGTAATGACCATATCGTGTTCTGAAGACTGTTTTCTGAATGTCACTATCTATGACTCTAAACTTATGATAAGTCGATCAGAGTTCTATCTTTGAAAAGTGACTAGCATCGTGAAGATGGTAAAACAAGTCATCAATCCTCGGGATGGATACTTATTCTTGATTGTGACCTTGTTCAACTATATATAGTCAATGCACATTCTCATAAAACCATCTTTCTTCCTTAAAAAAAACACTACTGCGCCCCATGGTGAAATACTAGGTCTGTTGAAGCCCTTATCTAAAAGGTCTTTAAACTTCTCATTCAATTCCTTAAGCTCTGCTAGAGACATTGTGCAAGGAGAAATAGAAATAGGCTGGTATCTAGAAGAAGATTAATTCAAAAGTCGATTTCCCTTTAAGTTAGGACTCCGAGAAGATCTTCTGGAAACTCACAAACTACTGGAACTGACTCAAGAGTCGGGGTTTCAAGGCTAGAATCCTTAAACCAAAGAAATGAATCAATTTGTAGGCGCTAAGTTACTACACTTCTATTCTAAGATTGGTTCGTCATGAAATTTAAGATGAACAATCCTAATCTATAATCGACTGAGGAACAAAAAGAGTGTAACCAATCCATGCCTAGAATGACATCGAAGTCTACCATTTATAACTACACTAGATCTGCTGAGGTGACTTTTTAAGAGACTGTGACAGGGCAATTTCTGTATACCCGTCAAGATATAACTGCATTAGCGACTGGAGCAGAGACTGAGAAAGGTTCTGAGGCAGTTACTGGACTGACATTGAATTGGACTGCTATGTAAGGACTTACAAAAGAAAGAGTAGCCCCTGGATTTAATAATGCATAGACATCAAGGTCAAAGACTCATAAGGTACAAGAGACTACATCAAGAGAACCTTCCTGATCCTATAGCTCCCGAAGAGCATAAAACTTGTTCTGGCGTGACCGCCACCTGTACTACATGAGTTACCGTGATGAGTTGGGCAACTTGGTGGTGGTGCTGAAGTTCTAGACTGAGTTTTTCAATTACAACCTCCTTGACCTTGTCTAGAAGGACAATCCCTTAACTTTTGACTATACTGACCACATCCAAAACACCCTTAATCTCCTACAAGGCACTCGCATGGATGGTTGTTACCACACTTAGGGTAAGTGGGGTAAGTCTTGGTGCCTGAAACACTTCCCTATGACTTAGAGTCTAGTGCTCTACCCTTCTTTTCGTACCTGTTTTTGGAGTATGGAACACTAGCCGATGAAAGGGTTGGAACTGAAAACTTCTGCTGATTCTGCGAGAGATTTCTACCACCCAATTTTTGCTGAGAATAGTCATAGTTCCAAGTCTAGACTTTTTATTCTCCTTAGATTTTCCCTAATCTTATCACCCTCAAGCTGCTGAGCATGAGTCATAAGCCTATAGATGTTCATATCTCCAAGTAATATTGTAAGACCCCGTAGCCAAAATAGAGCGAACACTAGTTTTTTCAGAATAATCTACATGTGTAAATAACGGTGGCATCGACGGTTCGTAGGATAGATGATAGTCTGTAGTTCGTGATCATCGATCGAGACCTCATTCACCCACTCTCTAACAAGAGCTATGGATGACTAGCATAGTTCGTAGGTGGAAAATTTGCAGATAGTTAAGGGGAAATGTAGTTTGGTGAAATTCAAATGGTAATACCTCTTAGCACAAAATAAATCAAGTGTACCATGGCCTACCCACATATATATAATTGAATTAGCTTTCCATAGCCACTGACCTCGCTAAAATCAGACCTCCGAGTAAAAACTGATGCCAATCTTAGTAAAGGTCTATCGAACAGGTCCAGTCAGTGGACCCAACGACAGGGCGTCATTGAAATGATGGACCATCAGTCCTGGCCGTCGTTTGGTCCGACAACAACTTTCCCAAGGGTCTTCTCAACCTTTCCCACTTTGTTTAAACCCTAAGTTACGTAGTTTTCACCCTAAATTATCATATTTTAGTCAGTTTAAGCCTAGAAACAAAATTACAACATGTCTAAGTCAAATAATTAAATCAAAACTTAGAAAATTAAGAAGCAAGAAAAGAGAAAAATCTCAAGAACCCTAGTTCAAGAATGCAACAAGTTCCAACAGTTCAAGCCCCGAAACCTAAGTATTTTTTTTAGTGGATTTCATCACCAAGTATGTGGAATTTCAATAGTGGGTTCCGTTCACCCATTGGGTCCCTAATTTTCAGTCATATTCATGATTCTCTTATCATGCTTAAACCTAGGGTTTCTGTAACTTTGTTAGAAATTCTAAATTTATTAATATATCTTTCAAATCAGATTATCATGTTATTATTAGTATATTGCATGAATTTCGGAACCCTAGCTTTGTATTTATTTAGTTCTTGAATTACACATTCTAGGTCATATATTTTAGAAATTTCAGATACACATGCGTCAGTTATAAATGCATAGTTACCAGATTAATTACTGCATTCTCAATTTGTATGTTAAGTTTAGAGCTATGCAGTATTTACAGAAACTTAGACATAATAAGCAGAATTTATAGGAGTACATAATACCGAGTTGGACTAGGGTATAAAGTACCTAATAGTCCCAGAACTACTAGCCAAGTAGGTTGTAAGTCCCCCATGTGGGAAATCAGTTTATTGATCACGCTAGCATGCCTTTATACGTTTTGCAGGGTATATTAGGTCCTCTCGATGGGGAGTATACATTTGACTCCACATTTAACTAATGTGGTTTTATAATGGGTTTTTAGTAGCTCCCACAGATCAGTCAGACTCTCTGCATTGACGATTTATCAGTATATTTAGTATTTAGTTTCAGCATGTTATATATTGGTCAGCGCATCCATTTAGCTCAAAATTCAGTTTATCACGTAAGATTATTAAACTTTCTTTTATGCTTGTTCAATTATATTTTATTTCAGCTTTACTCTATCCTACATGCTCAGTATCTTTCAAGTACTGATGCATACATGCGCTACATATTCTCATGATGTAGGTTTAGATTCTCAGCATCCAGATCATGCATAAATCAATTTCCGATCTCCTATTTAGCAGATTTAGTGGTGAGTCCTCATTCTCCGAGTATAACAAGGATGAGTGTCATTTAAGTATTTAGTCACTTAGTTTAAGTTTTTGCTAGATTTAGCTAGGGCTTGTCTCGATATTTTTAGTCCAGTTTAGAGGCTTATTTAAACATAGTTAGATTCAACTTAGTATTGAGTTAATATTTCCTTTGTATTAACCTCATTGTTTTTCAAATACCTCAATAATAGATTATGGGTATTCCCCATCTTTTTAGATTTAATTACGATTTAACTTGTACATCATTTTATTATCGTTAGTATGCTCATGATCATGCATGCAGGGTTATCTTGGGATCACTTGTGGGCCTAAGTTATGTGACCGCATCTTAGGGGTATCTTGGGGCGTGACAATACTTTGTATCAGAGCAATAGGTTTAAGTGTGCGAGATGTCTGAAAAGCCGCACTAAGTAGAGTCCTTTTCATGGGTGTGAAGTGCACCACATCTTATGAGAGGGAGGCTGTGAAATGTTTTAGGAAAAAAACATCACTTTCTTGTTACTCTTATCATGCGTGAGGTATGATATTATTTTATTCCAACTTGATGTTCTACGTTTTAGATCATGCCTCCTCGTAGATTTAACACTAGGAATGCGAATTCCATAAACGCACACATAGCTCCTCCAGCCCCAGATTAGGAAGTCTCGAATGGTGAGTTCAGAAATGTCATACAGATGTTGGCTCATAGTAGGACTAAACTGAAAAATTGGGTTCATGCTCATCTGAATGAAAATTGTGGATCAGTGGCCGCAAGGGTCCATGACTTTGTAAGGATGAATCCTCTTGAGCTCTTAGGATCACAAGCGAATGAGGATCCTCAGAATTTCTTGGATGACATCAAGACGATCTTTAAGGTAATGCAAGTCACTATGAATGATCAGATTGACTTAGCATCAAACCAGTTGAAGGATTTTTCTCATATCTGGTACACTCAGTGGAAGGAGAATAGGAGTGTAAATGCGGCTCCTATAACTTGGGAATGCTTTAGTAAGACTTCTATCGACAGGTTTTTCCCAATAGAGTTGAGAGAATCCAAAGCCCAAGAATTTTTAAAGTTAAGGCAGGGTAACATGAAAGTCCAAGAGTATGCACTCAAGTTTAACCAACTCTCCAGGTGTACTCCTCACATCGTTGTTGACTACAGGGTGCAGATGAATAAGTTTTTTTTATGTAGTGTAAGATTTGGTAAAAAATTGAGTGCAGAAATATAACGATACATGAAGATATGAGGATCTTTAGATTTATGACTCATGCTCAACAGGTTGAGGGTGATAAGCTTAGGGAACATCTAAGGAAAATAAGAAGGCTAGTACTGGGAACTATAACTATTCACAGTAGAAATCGGGTGGTGGAAATCGCTGGCTGGGTTAGCAGAAGTTTTTGGCACCAGCCCCTTCATAAGCTAGTGTTCCATCCTCCAAGAAAGGGTATGACCAGAAAGGTAGAACACCAGACTCTAAATCTCAGGAAAATGTTTCAAGCACCAAGACTTACCCCACTTGCCCTAAGTGTGATAAGAACCATTCGAGCAAGTGTCTTGCAGGAAAAAAAGATATGTTTTGGGTGCGGTTAGTCTTGTCACAGGTTGAGGGATTGTCCTTCTAAACAAGGTCAAGGAGGTGGTTATGGTGGAGCTATGTCTACAACTTCAGCAGCACCAGCATGTAGCCAAACTCAGCAGGGTAACTCATCGGTATAGGTGACAGTCACCGCCAAAACACGTTGTATGCTCTTCAGGCTTGCCAGGATCAAGAAGGTTCTCTTGATGTCGTCACTAGTACGTTACATGTCTTTGACCTTGATGTTTATGCATTTTTAGAGCTAGGGGCTACTCTTTAATTTGTAACTCCTTACATATAAGTCCAAATCCATGTCAATCAAGAAACTATCTCAGAACCTTTCTCAGTCTCTACTCCAGTCGGTGACCCAGTTATGCCTAGACGGGTATACAGAAATTGACCTATCATATTCTCTCAGAAGGTCACCTCAACATATCTAGTAGAGTTAGAAATTGTAGACTTCGATGTCAATCTAGGAATGGAATGCTTACACTCATGTTATGCCTCAGTCGATAGTAGAACTAAGATAGTTCATTTTTAGTGTCCAGATGAACCAATATTAGAATGGAAGGGTAGTAGCTTAACGCTTATGGCTCTCTTTATTTCTTTCCTTAAGGCCAAAAAATGATATCTACGGGTTATCTATATAATCTAGTTAAGTTTAAGGATTCTATACATTAATTTCTAACTCTTATGTCAGTTCCAATAGTCTGTGAATTTCCAGAAGTGTTTCCAGAAGATCTTCCTAGAGTCCCTCTCGAAAGGGAAATCGACTATTGAATTGATCTCCATCCAGATACCCAGCCTATATCTATTCCTCCTTACAAAATGGCTCCAACAGAGCTTAAGGAAATGAAAGAACAGTTGAAAGTCCTTCTAGATAAGGGCTTTATCAGACCTAGTATTTCACCATGGGGTGCACTAGTGTTGTTTGTAAGGAAGAAAAATGGTTCACTCAGAATGTGCATTGACTATAGACAGTTGGACAATGTCTCAGTCAATAATATGTATCACATCCCTAGGATCGATGACTTGTTTGACCAACGTCAGGATGCTAGCCATTTCTCAAAGATAGACCTCAGATCAGGTTATCATCAGCTTAGACTCATAGATAGTGACATTCTGAAAATAGCCTTCAAAACTCGGTATGGTCATTATGAATTTTTAGTTATGTTGTTTGGACTAACCAATGCTCCTTCAGCTTTCACGGATTTGATGAACAGAGTGTTAAAACAGTATTTGGAGTTGTTCGTTATCGTCTTTATTGATGATTTCCTCAATTACCATGAAGTCATTTGAGAATTGTTCTACAGACTCTCAGTGATCACAAGTTATTAGCTAAGTTTAGTAAATGTGAGTTTTGGTTCCAATAAGTTGCTTTCCGTGGTCAAATTGTATCAAGCGAAGGGATCCGAATAGATTCATAAAAGACCAAAGCAGTGAAATAATGGCCTAGACCTACCTCTTTTATAGATATCAGAAGTTTATTAGGCCTAGCAGGTTATTACAGAAGGTTTGTGGAAGGATTTTCATCCATAGCCTCACCATTGACTAGGTTGACTAAGAAGATGGTCAAATTCCAATGGGCAGATAATTGTAAGAAAATCATTGCGTAATTGAAAACTAGATTGGCTACAGCTCCTGTCTTGACTCTACTGGAGGGTTGAGATGGTTATCTGATCTATTGTCATGAATCAAGAGTTGACCTAGGTTGTGTGTTGATGCAGTGAGGTAAGGTGATAGCTTATGCCTGAAGGCACCTTAAGGCGCATTAGAAGAACAATCTAACTCATGACCTCGAGCTTGAAGAAGTGGTGTTTGCAGTCAAGATATGGAGACACTACTTGTATGGTTTCCATGTAATTGTGTTCGACGATCATAAGAGCTATCAGTATGTGTTCACCCATAAATAGTTGAATCTTCACTAGAGGATATGACTTGCGTTCCTTATGGATTATGATATGACTGTGCATTATCATCCTTGTAAGGCGAGTGTAGTAGCTGATTCTCTTAGTAGATTATCCGTGGATAGTGTAGCCCTTGTTGAGGAAGAAAGAAAGGAGCTAGTGAAGGATGTTTACAGGCTTGTTCTCTTGAGAGTTCGCCTTATGGGCAAATCAGACAGCGGTGTAACAGTTAAGAATTGCGAAGAATAGTCTTTGGTAATGTAGGTTAATTAAAATCAAGAAAGTGACCCAATCTTGCTTAAACTTACGGGTGCAGTTCCTTATCAGAGAGTTGAGGTTTTCTCCCAAGGGGGATATGGTGTTCTTCGCTACCAGGGTAGATTGTGTGTTCCTTATGTGGGAGACTTAAGACAACATATTCATGAAGAAGCCCATAACTCTAGGTATTCTATTCATCCAGGTTCCACTAAGTTGTAACGCGATCTGCGAGAGGTCTATTGGTGGAATGACATGAAGAGGGATAGAGCAAATTTTGTGAGTAAGTGCTCCAATTTCAAGCAAGTCAAGGTAGAACATTAGAAACTAGGACGTATGACTGAAAAGATCGATATTTCTACTTGGAAATGAGATATGATCAATATGGAATTCATCACTGGCTTACCGCGTACTCGAAGACAACATGACTCCATTTGGGTGATAGTTGATAAGATTACTAAGTCTTCTCGCTTTTAGCAGTCAAGACTATAAATTCAGTGGAGGACTATGCCATAATTTACATCAATGAAATTGTGAGGTTGCATGGGTTTCCCTTTTCAGTTATCCCAGATAGAGGTCCTCAGTTTACCTCTAATTTGTGGAAGTCATTTTAGAAAGGTCTTGGTGCTTAAGTTAACCTTAGTTCAACATTTTATCCACAGACGGATAGGCAAGCAGAGCGTACCATTCAGAACTTAGAGGATATGATGACATCTTGTGTGATCGATTTCAAAGGTATTTGGGATGATCACCGTCCTCTTATTGATTTTGCCTACAATAATAGCTACCATTCCAGCATTCAGATGGCCCCTTATGAGGCTTATTACGGCATAGATGTAGATCTCATATTGCTTGGTTTGAAGTAGGTGAAGCAATTTTGGTAGGGGATCAAATCCTTTATGCTATGGAGAAACTGCAACTCATTAGAGATAGACATAAGACAACCCAAAGTTGTCAGAAATCTTATGCAGACATAAGCAGAAGGGAACTACAGTTCCAAATTGATGATTGGGTTCTTATGAAAGTCTCACCTATGAAAGGGGTGATGAGATTCAGAAAGAAATGGAAGCTCAGTCCTAGATATGTTGGCCCTTACAAGATTTTGAAAAGGGTTGGCAAGGTGGCATATTAGTTAGAGTTGCCAACATAATTAGCAGCAGTGTATCCGGTCATCCACATCTCACTCTTGAAGAATTGTGTGGCTGGTACAGCCTCTATACTGTCATTGGAGAGTGTGGCAGCGAAATATAGTCTTTTTTGAGAGTGTGGCGGTAAAATATAGTCTTTCTTATGAGGATGTACCAGTTGTGATTTTTGACCGTCAGGTCAGAAGGTTGAAAAACAAAGAAGTCGCTTCAGTCAAGATTTTATGGAGAAGTCAGTCATAGAGGGAGATACTTGTGAAGCAAAAGCAGCCATGAAAGCCAAGTAACCTCACCTCCTTCCTTCTGATTCAACTCCAGCTTGAGGTAATAGTTCATATTAAGTTTTCTTGTCATTCATGCATAAATTCAGTCTTCGAATCATGTTCCCTCAGTTTGTACTTGCATTTTAAGCGTATTTGCATGTTATCGGAACTCAATTCAGTCTGAAACTCAGTTCTCAGTGTTTAGTAGTGGGGTTTGAAGCGCTTTCCCTCTATTTAAGCTAGTTTAGTCTTCATTTGAGGACGAATATTCACAAGGGGGAGATAATGTAACACCCGGTAGCCAAAATAGACCAAAAATAAGTTTTTTCAAAAAACTCTACAGGTGCAACCAACGGTGGCATAGACGTTCTGTAGGGAAGAAGATGGTCCGTAGTCCGCGACCATCGATCAAGATGACCAACACGGTCCGTAGGTGGACCTACGGTCCACATGTCTGACAGTAGGTGGAAAATTTGCTTACAGTTAAGGGGAAATGAATTTTGGTCAACTTCAAATGGTCATAACTTTTAGCACAAAATAAATAAAGTGTCTGGTGACCTATCCACAGATAGATAATTGAATTATCTTTACGAAGCCGCTGACCTTGCTAATATCGTACCTCCGAGTAAAAAGTTATGCCCATTTTAGTAAAGGCTTTACGAACAGGCCTAGTCAACGGACCCAATGACGGCGCATCATCAGACGACGGACCGTCAGTCCTGGCCATTGTTTGGTTCGACAACAACTTTCCCAGGGTTCTTTTTGACCTTTCCCATTTCATTTATACCCTAAGTTACGTTGTTTTGACCCTAAATCATCATATTTTTGTCAAATTAAGGCTAGAAACAAAATTAAAAGATATCTAAGTAAAATAATCAAATCAAATCTTAGTAAATTAGAAGCAAGAAAAGTGAAAAAGGTCAAGAACCCTAGATAAAGAATGCAAAAGTTCCAGTAGTTCCAGCCCGAAACCTAAGTATTTTTCCATGGATTTCATCACCAAGTATGTGAGATTTCACTAGTGGGTTCCTTTCACCAATTGAGTCCCTAGATTTCAGTGACACTCTTGATTCTCTTATAATGATTAAGCCTAGGGTTTCAAGAAGTTTGTTAGAACCTCATGTATTCATTAAATATATGTTCCAAATAAGATTATTATGTTTTTTTTTTAGTTTATTGAACGAATTTGATAACCCTAGCTTTATATTTCTTAAGATCTTGAATTACACATTCCAGGTTAGATATTTAAGACACTTCAGATATACATGCCTCATTTATAAATGCAAAATTACCAGATTATTGTTGCATTCTCAGTTTGCATGTTCAGTTTTGAGCTATCCAGTATTTACCGAAACTTTGACATAATTAGAAAATTTGCAGAATTCATCGTAGTAGCATAGTACCGAGTTGGACTAGGGTTTAGCATACCCAATAGTCCCACAACTACTAGCCAAGTATTTTATAAGTCCCCTCTGTGGGCAATAAGTTTAGTGATCATGCCATCATGCCTTTATACTTTTGGTAGGGTATATTGGGTCCTCTCAATGGAGCGTATACATTGGACTGAACATTAAGCTCAAATGGTTTTATTATCGGTCATTAGTAGCTGCCACAAATCAATCAGACTCTTTGCATTGACAATTTATCAGTATATTCAGTATTTAGTTTCAGCATGTTATAAATTGGTCATTGTATCTACTTAGCTTAGAATTTAATTTATAATGTCAGATTATTATATTTCCTTTTATGCTTGTTCAGTTATCTTTTATTTCAGTTTTACTCTATCCTACATGCTCAGTACCTTTTAAGTACTGACGCATACGTGCTCTACATTTTCTCGTGATGTAGGTTTAGGTTCTCACCGCCCAAATCACGCATCGATCGATTTTCGATCTCCAGTTCAGCAGATCTAGTGGTGATTCCTCATTCTCTGAGCACAAAAATCATGAGTGTCTTGTCAGAAGTTAGTTACTTACTTTAAGTTTTTGCTCGATTTAGCTGGGGCTTGTCCAATTATTTCTAGTCCAGTTTAGAAGCCTATTTCAAATATAGTTAGATTCATCTTAGTGTTTAGTTAATATTTCCTTTGTATCAACTCATTGTTTTTCAAATATCTCAGTTGTAGAATATGATTATTCCCCATCTTTTCAGATTTAATTATGATTTAACTTCTGCATCAGTTTATTGTCTTTAGTATGCTCATGATCATGCAAGCAGGGTTAGCTTGGGATCACTTGTGGTCCTAGGTTCCGTGTCCGTATCTTGAGGGTAGCTCGGGGCATGACAAACGTAGTATTTCTGCACCAAGTTTTCACCAAATCCGATACTCCATACAAGAACTTGTTCATATGAGTCCTATAGTCAGCAACAATGTGAGGAGAATACCTGGAGAGTTGGTTAAACTTCAGCCTATACTCTTGGACTATCATGTTACCCTGCCTCAAATTCGTGAATTCTTGAGCCTTTGCCTCTCTTACCTCTATTGGGAAATACCTATCGAGAAAAGTCTCACTAAAGCAATCGCAAGTGATAGGAGCTGTATTTGCACCGCTATTCTCCTTGCACTGAGTGTTCTAAATATGAGCAACATCCGTTAACTAGTACTATGCTAACTGAACCCGATCCTTCCCTGTGACTTGCATTACCTCAAAGATTTTCTTGATCTCATCCAAGAAATTCTAAGGATCCTCACAAGTATGTAATCCTTAGAACTTGGGTGGATTCATCCTTATAAAGTCACAGACTCTTGGTAATACTAATCCATCTTTTTCATCCATATGAGCATGAACCCGATTGTTCTGATTAGTCATACTCTGAGCCAACATTTTTATGGCATTCCTAAACTTAGCATTGGATACTTCTTGATTTGGGACTTGAGGAGCTGCGTTTGCATTTATGCTATTTGCATTCCTAGCGTTAGATCAACGAGGAGGCATGATCTGAAACGTAGAACCTCAAGTTAGATTTGAAAAAGATAATACCTTGCGCACGATAAGTGTAACAAGAAAGAGAAGTTTTCCTAAACACTTTGTAGACTATCTATTATTAGATGTGGTGCACTTCACACCTATAAAAAGGACTCTACTTAGTGCGACTTTTCAGACATCCTAGGAATCTTGAACTAGAGCTCTCGTACAAAGTTTTGTCACACCCTAAGCTTCCCCCGAGATGCGGTCACGGAACCTAGGACCACAAGCGATCTCATGCTAACCCTACTGGCAAGATCATGAGCAAACTAAAGATAAAAAACTAAATGTGGAAGCTAAATTATGATTTAAACTGAAATGATGGGGAATACCCATATTCTATAACTGAGATATTTTTTAAAAAATGAGTCTAATACAAAGTAAATATCTTCTCAATACTAAGCTTAGTCAAACTATGTCTAAAATAAGTCTCTAAAGTGGACTAGAAATACTAGGACAAGACCAAGCTAAATCTAGCAAAAAGTCAAACTAAATGACTAAACGACTGAAATGAAACTCATGACTGTTGTCCTCGGAGAATGAGGACTTACCACTGGATCTTCTAACTCTGGATGGTGAGAACCTTAACCTACATAACAAAAAGATGTAGAACACGTATGTGTTAGTACTTGAAGGTACTGAGCTTTTAGGATAGAGTAAAGCTTAAATAAATATAACCGAACAAGCACAAATGCAAGTATAATAATCTGAACATGTTATACTAAATTCCTGAGCTAACTCAATGCAATAACCAATTTATAGCATACTGAAACTAAATACTGATTATATAGATAAATGGTCAATGCAAGAGAGTCTGAGTGAACTGTGGGAGCTACTAATAACCGATAATAAAACCACATGATCTAAATGTGTAGTCCAATGTATACACCCCATCGAAAGTACCTAATACCTTGCCAGAGGTACAAAGGCATGCTGGCGCGATCACTAAACTAATGCTTGCAGAGGGGACTTAGAACCTACTTGGCTAGTAGTTTTGGGACTATTTGGGTATGTTGAATGCTAGTCCAACTCGTTATTATGCTACTTCCATGGATTTATATATTTAACTGATTATGTCTAAATTTTCTGTAAATAATGGATAGCTCAAAAATAAACATGCAAACTGAGAATGCAACATTTAATCTGATAATGATGCATTAATGACTGAGGCATGTATAACTAAATAGCTAAAATATCTGACTTAGCATGTGTAATTTAAGAACTATAGAAGTACAAAGCTACGGTTCTGAAATTCATGCGATAATATGAGTAATAACATGATAACAAGATTTGGAACATCTGGTTTACCGAAATCATAAAGTTCTTCTGTAATTTTAGGAGACCTAAGTTTATTCATGATAAGAGAATCAATAACTGGCTGAAAACTAGGGTCTCAATGGGTGAAAGGAACCCACTAGTAAAATCTCACATACCTGGTGATGAAATTCATGGAGAAACAATTAGATTTTAGGGATGGAACTGCTGGAAACTTGCTTCATTCTTAACTAGGTTTCTTGAGCATTTTCTTCTTTCTTGCTTCTAATTTTCTAACTTTTGATTTTTTATTTTGACTTAGTTAAGTTCTTCTTATGTTTCTAGGCTTAAAGATACAAAAATCTAATGATTTATAGTCAAAACGATGTATCTTAGGGTTTAAACGAAGTTGGAAAAGACCAAAAGACTCCGGAGTTAATTTCTGTCAGACTAAACGATGGCCTAGACAGACAGTACGTCATTAAATCAATAGTCCGTGGTTGGGTTCATAGGTTCGGCATGTTAGTTTTACTAAAATGGGCATAACATTTTACTCAGAGATCTGATTTTAGCAAGGTCGGTGTATATAGAAAGATAATTCAATTATAAATCTGTGTGTAGGTCATGGCAAACCTAATTCATTTTGTTCTAAGAGTTATGACCATTGAATTTAAACCCACCTGCATTTCCCCTTGAACTATATGCTAGTTTCGACCTACGTTCAGACCTACGGACTGTGGGTCCACCTACGGACCGTGATGGTTATCTGTTGCTCTTGTAAGAGAGTGGGTGAATGGGGTGTCGATCGACGGGCACGGGCTACGGACTATAGGTCCATTTGTCGATCTTGAGTTAACCAAATTTTCATGGGCTAAGATTTTAACGGTTTCTGACTCCATTGAAGGATGTGTAGGATGGACCGTAGGTAGTATATAGTCCGTCATCGCCCCCTTTGTAGTAGCTACAGATTATTCTTAAAAGCTTGTTTTTGGTCTTTTTTGAATACGTGGTGTTACAGTCGACATATATAACTTATTTAGAATCGCTTAAGTAGTTTTCTGAGTAATGTGGTCAGAATATACAAAATAATTTAATAAATAACTAATTAGGCACTCTCTTGTTGCTGTACTAGACAATATTAATTTTTTTGAAGAAGTTAGGTCATTTTGCTGATTACTGTTGTAAAAATATTGCATTTTTAATGTATAAAAAATTATTTATTTCAAACACCACCTATTAAATTATACGACAATCCATTCGTGAAAATTGAAAATTAAAATCAAACATCAAATACATTTCGAATCATTCAAATTTCCATTCAATATAACTAAGTTTAAAAGTTCAAGCATCACCTGAAGTAAGACAAATAAGTATTCAATTGTTATTCAAAACGGAAGTAAATAGTTAAATTATACTAATGATTCTACATGCATGACCTTGCTTATGACAACTAATATAAGAGCTATGAAGAGTTATAATTGTCTAAAAGTGTTGTTAGAGGTTCTACATTTAAAAAATATATCTCTTGTTGGATGTTTACTTGATCATTTCCTTCTATGGGTTAGATAAGTTTGATTCTCCTTTAATGAGTACTCAATATCTAAAATCAATTTTTTATAACTAAAACTCGTGAAAAGATTGTATTGTGAAAGGGAATCTTTATAAAATCTGTCATGATGTGTGCATTATGAGTATGTGGTGGTAAGTTCAATTTCACTTCTGGTGGTAGGTGGTATTGTTTATAATTTGATTGTCGTTATCTAAAATAAAAAATAAAAAAATTCATCATGGTGATTATGTTATAGTTCGGAGTGTTTAAGTTTAGATTGAGTTCAGTGTTCATGTTGTGGGTTGATAAAAGAGTTATTTCAAAGTTCAGTTCTTAGAAGGTAATCTTGATGAAATGATCTTAAGGAAGAGCTCACTTGGAAAAACGAACACCGACTGGTAGGTCATAACTGAGTTTTGATAACATTGTTTATTCTTCCTTCTTCTTCCATATGTTCGAGGACGAACATGGTTTTAGTGGTGGATAATGTAATGACCCGAAAGGTCATTTTTGAAACATTTACTAAATTACCATTTTACCCTTCTCGGTAGTTGCACAGAGTCACTTTTGATAATACTAAATCAATATCTCTTTCTCCGTTTGAGTTTAAACTTCTAGTCAAAAGATTGAGATCATCTTAAATCTACAAAGATAATTTTTTCTTTAGTTGATGCACACGAAAAAATTTGAGATTTCAATGAAAAATTATAATCTTGTGTCACGAAATTCTTGATGAAGAAACTATCGATCTATTAGCACTCTCTCAAACACCGGGGAGTTGGCTATTAAATTATTGATAAACTGCATCTGAGACATTCTTAATATAAAATTTTCTTGCTTAACCTTCCTCGAGGTTATCAAATGTCGTATGCGATAAATATTCGATTTCAAGAGATTCTTCAGTATCACTATATACCATCTTCATCGAAAACATCAAAAAACATAACACGAAGTCAACTCTCAGATCATTGAGAAATTAAAAAAGTACGAACAATGAACGCTATAAGGAAAAATACAAAAGATTTAAGCACTACATACATTCATATCAAAATATTTCAAGTTTGGGAAGCTTCTTATGAAGGAAAGAACACACGAACGCTTATCTGATTTCACCAACAAAATGTTAGTTAGGTAAAATCATTTGATACTATCAGAATTAAATAAAAGCTTTGATGGTGCTTCATATTCTTCTTCAACTTTGAAGAACAATATGAAGCACCAACAAGGTTTCCCATTAATCCTAACAATGTCAAACGATTTTATCTACCCGATATTTTGTTGGTATAATCATATAAAATTTCATATGATCTTTTCTTTATAAGAAGTTTCCTATATTTAAAATATATCGAAATGTATATTTTGTAATGTTTTGACTCTTTTTTCATTAAATATTGTTTATTTATCGCTCCTATGGGATCCTCAAAATATGAGAGTCAACTTCTTGTTATATTTCTTAGATTTTTTATGAAGATGATACCGATACTAAAAAATCATTTGAATTCCAAAAGTTTGAAGGACATGACATTTTATTCGTACCTTTTGTTTCAGACTAAAAAATAAAAGAGAATAATGATTTTAGAAATTTAAGTCAATCAACTTTAACATCGGAATCCAGAATTGAGTTTTACAAATAGAGGGGAAAAAACAACTATATTGTTTAACCCTTTTGGTCATTTTATTCGCAACCCCATTCAAAGATCAAAATTTTGAAAATCAACCACAAAATCTAAACCTTAATCAAAATCTTTAACTACCTCAATTAATAATGCAAAATATATATCGTTTAAAACCAAAAAGGGAAAAGAAAATTGAATGTAAATCATAACAATAAACTAACATATACCTAAAAATTACAGGTACAATTCGAGAATAAGTGTGGAAAGTTATTGTGAATAGAAAGCATTGAGAGAGATCCTTTATACTAATGGCATTGAAGCATTTTTGGTGCCTGTAATACCACGTACAAATAGGTGGGGGCTTTCAGAAAAAAAATATCACCTGCACATTAGTGTACATGAAACGTGTTTATCAAATTTGTCGGAAATTCATAGCATCAGAATAAAGAGTGAGAGGAATGGAATACCTTCTCATAGTTAGAGTCTAAGAACATCTTTGCCAACTTCCCGATTGATTTGCGTTTGAGAGAGGAATAAAATCTACAATTGTAATGGAATACTTTTCAAAATACATGTAGGCATCAAGTGTATATAATATTAAATGAGTGCCACAATAAGGGGTCTAATCCTTGAAAAGTTCCCTCTTAAGGAAAAGGCAAACAAAGGCAATGAGTTATTTGACTTTGTTTTCCTTTTTTCTAGAATAGGGAACTTTTTCAGGAATTAGCTCCCTTATTATGTCACTCTTTTGGTACTATCACTCCATTCATACATATATTTTGGAAAGTGTTTCAATATTATTCTAGAGTATAATCGTCTCTCTGATGTACATGATTTCTAAGGCATCACTCCACGCTACAATTCCAATATTTGTTATATCTAATAAAACTCACATTTCTTCAGTGGTTATTGATTACCCTTGCTTCACATTGCACCATTAAAATCTATGAATATAAGTAAATATTTTTACCGTTTACAGCAAGATATTAAGGAAACATCTTAATGCCATATCAATTAAGGCTACTAAGGAATTCAAATGATTAAAATTGAAATGTCCTGTAGACTCCAACTTTTTTTCCATCATGTGGAGTCTAAGGATGATATATGTGAGGAATTCAACAAATGTTGATACCTTATTTTAATAAGCAAAAACAACACAGTAGTAGAAAGTCCCATTAAACAAAGCGGAAATTGAGATGTCATATCTAAGAAAAGCCATAAAAAGAGAGGAAAAGACAATGTAACAACTCATACACCAATTTCATAAATAGGTACGCACAAAATTGTGTTATCCTTATAATCGAATGTTTTAAGAATTAGAAATGCATGTACTGACTAGTCACTCGACGCATGAAAGGAACGAGATACATCACCAAAGCATAGACTCTTAATCAGATCAAATTTCACAGTTTGCAAGAATTAAACGAAGAGACGCAAGGAAAATATTTCACAACTTGCACAAATAAAAGGAAGACACAAAAGGAAAGTCTCTCTAGTAAAAAAAAAGGACAAGATGATTAAATCAAGGTACAATCAAGGAAGAAATATCGATACTTAAATCTGGATACTATCAACGATTTTGAAAAAATTTAGACAATGATTATCGACAACGATCTTTAAAACGAAAAAAATGAGTTAAAAGACTAAACAACAAAACTTTATGTAACTAGTTAAACACCACCTAATTCACAAAATGTTAAGCTAAAATAAACCTCCATTCTGAGGCATTGAGATCAAAACAAGAGAAAACATCTAAAACTAACGAAGAGTTCTAAACTGCGAAGTTAAATATAAACACCCTTATTTAGTTAACCAAAATATCTATTCATAATTGCTAAAACAAAAACTAAACCCAACACTTCACATCGAATGAGGAGGGAATACGAGTTTTACCTGGTTCTGTGCAGCGAATGGAACTTGAGCCTGGACTTGACGAATTCCAACACCACTCTGACTCAAAAAATTTGCGAATCAACCAAATTTCAGCGACAAAAATAAGAACTCCCAAAAACATAGCGGGGTGTTCTTTTTCTCGCGTCCAAAAACTCCTCCCCTGAAAAGTAAGAGTGAGGGGCTTGTTCATAGGACAAAATCTGGATCGAAATAAACGGGAAAACAACGTGGGACTTTGTAAATTTTCAAATCCCGAATTGGGTCTTGGGTTTCTTAATGTGGAATGGGTTTAATGAATTTGGGCCAAAAAATTGGGTTAAAGTTTATCTTATGGTCCAAATATGGACTAAATGGAAGTCCCTTAAGAGTGTTTTAAAGGGAAATGAGTTGGATTATAAAGTCAACTAATTACTCGAGCTTCTTAACTTTGCCAACATAAAAAAAATTATTCCAAAAGGAAAGAATCGAATAAAACTTCTAGTTTTAAAGAAAATAAGTTGTGTACTTAATTGAAACTCTGTTTTTGGTAAAATTATTTTCTAACAATTTATTCAAATTGAAAAAACTATATAAATCTATATATTTTAAATATAACGACATATAATCCATATGAAAAAATGGCAAAAAGTGTTTGGAAGATAATCTTAAAAGTATTTTTTATTTCCAAAAACAATTATTTCCATTTGTTCAATATTTATGAAGATTAAGAATTAGTCGAATCGTGGAGTGTCAAAATTGGGCGTGAACTGGAATCATCACTATGACATATATTGACGCTACATCAATAGAAAACCTAAATAAATCGAACTATCTAATAGTTTCCTTCTACTATTCTTAATATACCCATCAAGAAATCAAGCTCTTCAATAATTTTAGGAAATGAAAATGACAAAATGAACTAAAATATCCACCTAACAAATATACTACTGGTTCAACATTTAGAATTGTCTTAACAGGATACGACAATAAAGTAATAAAATTAATGTTTTCGGTATATCATCTTCTTAGTATTACCCCATTATTTTATTTTAGTTGTAGAAGATTGATTTACATACATTCACACATAAAATGAAAAAAAATGTTGATTTTATAAATTTTAATGAGTTCACTTCAACATCAGAAATTGAGAACGAGTTTCACCAAAAAAGGAAAAAAATCAATTATCTTCTTTTTACCACATTTGTCAATGCAATTCACAAACTCAACAAAGATAAAAAGTTTGAAAATTACCCACAACTGTATATATAAATCATAATCAAAGGTTTTATATACCGAAAAGGGTAAAAGAAAAAATTAAATGCAAATCAAAACAATTAAGCAACATATGTATGCCCGAAAATTGCAGCAACAATTGGAGAAAAAGCTTCGAAAGTTAGAGTGATAATTAAAGTTATACACCACATCTAAAGAGTTGGTCCTTTCCGAATACTTTCTCGCCCCCTTTAAATTTGAGTGTGTTATAACAAGAAAGATTTTAATAATTGTCAAATAGAGGATTAGATTAAAGGAACCGGTTGCGCCGACATTTGCTCTTCAAACCTAATTTGACTGGGATTAGGAGAAACGCCAACCAAGCGAATTAAAGGTTATAAAGTTATGGAAGTATAGCTTTTTTGACAAGCAACCATTACATATAGTTTCCATGTCATGCCCCGAGCTACCACCGAGACACAGACACGAAACCTAGGACAAGAAGTGATCCCAAGCTAACCCTGCTGGCATGATCATGAGCATACTAAAGATAATAAATTGTTGCTGAAGCTACATTATACTTAAAATGAAAAGATGGGGAATACCCATATTCTATACCTGAGATATATGAAAACAATGAGTTAAATACAAAAGAAATATTTACTCAATACTAAGCTGAATCTGACTATGTCTGAAAATAGCCTCTAAAATAAACTAGAAATATAGGGAAAAGCCCCAGCTAAATCTAGCAAAAACGGAAACTAAATGACTAAAGACTGAAATGAAACTCGTGACTGTTGTGCTCGGAGAATGAGGTCTCACAACTGAATCTGCTGAACTGGAGATTAGGAAATCGGTCTATGCGTGATCTGAATGCTAAGAACCTGAACTTACATCACGAGAAGATGTGGCACACGTCTGCGTCAATACTTGAAATGTACTGAGCATGTAGGATAGAGTAAAGCTGAGATAAAACATAACTGAACAAGCGCAAAAACAAGTATAATAATTTGAATGTGATGTTGATTTCTGAGATAACTGGATGCAATGACAAATTTATAACATGCTGAAATTGAATACTGAATATATTGATAAATGGTCAATGCAAAGACTCTGACTGAACTGTTGGAGCTACTAATAACCGATAATAAAACCACATGAGCTAAATGTGGAGTCCGATGTATACACCCCATCGAGAGGACCCAATATACCCTGCGAAAGGTATAAAGGCATGCTGGCGTGATCACTAAACTGATTGCCCAGAGAGGGAACTTACAACCTTCTATGCTAGTAGTTCTGGGACTATTGGGTACATTAATCCCTAGTGCAACTCGGTATTATGCTACTCCCAATTAATTTTGTCAATTAACTGATTATATCTGAACTTCTGTAAATAATGGATAGCTCGAAACTGAACACGCAACCTGACAATGCTACAATTAATCTGGTAATTATGCATTTATATTTGAGGCATGTATATCTGATGTATCTAAAATATATGACCTAGCGTGTGTAATTCAAGCACTAAAGAAATACAAAGCTAGGATTCTAAAATTCATGCGATAATCTGAGCAATAACATGATAATCTAATTTGAACATATATTTAATAAATTCATGAACTTATATTAAACTTCTAGAAACCCTAGGTTTAATCATGATAATAGAATTAAGAATCTGTCTGAAAACTAGGGACCTAGTGGGTGAAAGGAACCCACTAGTGAAATCCCACAAATCTGGTGATGAAATCCATGGAAAAATACTTATGTTTCGAGGCTTGAATTGCTTGATCTTGTGGCGTTCTGGAACTAGGGTTCTTGAGCTTTTTTCTCCTCTCTTGCTTGTAATTTTCTAAGTCTTTATTTAATGATTTGACTTGTATATATTTTAATCATGTTTCTAGGCATAAACTGACTAAAATTTGATGATTTAGGGTCAAAACAACGTAACAAAAGGTTTAAATCGAGTGGGAAAGGTCAAAAAGACCCCTGGAAGGTTGCTGTCGGGCCTCACAACGACCAGGACTGACGGTCCGTCGTGCGCCCAACGCCCCGTCGTTGGGTCCGTCGTGAGGGCCTGTTTGATAGGCCTTTACTAAAATGTTCATAAAATTTTACTCCTAGGTCTGATTTTAGCAATGTTGGTGTCTAGGGAAAGTTAATTCAATTAACTATCTGTGGGTAGGTCATGGGAGACCTAATTCATTTTGTGCTAAGAGTTATGATCATTTTAATTTGACTTAAATTCATTTTTTCTTTAACTGGATGCAAATTTTCCACCTACACTCACACCTACAAATTCTAGGTCCACCTAGCTGGTCATCCATAGATCTTGTCAGAGAGTGGTTGAAGGGAGTCTTGATCGACGATCACGGACTACGGATTGTCTTTTGACCTACAGACCGTTAGTCCGTCCGTCGTCCAAGACTTAACCATTTTTTCTAGGCTAAAATTTTCATGAGTTTCTGATACCATCGACGGTTGTGCCGGACAGACCGTGGTTCATGGTACGGTCTGTTGATGCCACCGTTTGTAGCACCTGCAGATTTTCTTAAAAAGTAATTTTTGATTTGTTTTTGCTACGGGGTGTTCCATTCCATTTATAAAGGAGTACACAAGAAAAATAGTTTTCATAGTTAAATAGGAAAACTAGGAAGAAAAAGTAAAGAAGAATACAAAAGCCTGAAAGAAGTTGAAAGGTAGAAACTTGCGACATGAACTTCCAAATTCGAAGTAGAACAGGAATTTCAAACGAAGTAGAAGAAGGAGTTAGTGATTAATAAAGTTTTGTATTAAGTTAAGGTAAAATGTGTGGAAGTATTTCCTTTCAAAGATGAATGCAAGGAGGAGTCCTAACCTGAGAAGGAGTTTGAGTCAAGTTAAGTTTAGAGAGGTTTCTTTAAAGCGGCGAAGACTAAGGTGTGTTGAACAAGACTTAGGAGAGTTTCAAAGTCTTTAAATACCTCAATAGTTCATTGATGAATTTTCTGCACTTACATAGAGAGAAGATTAAAACACGATCTAGAGTTTGAGAGAGTTTTGAGATTTATTGGGGAGTGTGGCTAGATTTTAAAGAAAAAGTTGGAAGATTTAATTAAGAGTTTTGATTGCAACCAAGTGTTTGTGTAGGAATCGTCTAACAATTTTGAGAAACTTGATGGATGTTAGAATACTTAAACCTTGGGTGTTTTGTCTTTGGTAGCTAGAAATTACAGTTTGTAATTTCTTAACTAGAAAATAGAGATTCTTATTCCTGAGGTTGCATAGGTTTGTAATCTTTTGTTGAGGCTCTGAGTTTATGAAGTGGAGGTAAATCCTACAAAGGTATCGGTCGTGGTTTTTACCCTATATGATTTGGATGTTTTCGTGATAATATAAATAGTCATTATTTTATTTGCTTTACAAAACGTAACTGCTCTGATTTGGACAGGAACATATGGAATGTACATGTTCTTTAGGCATATTTGGGGGTAAGAATTATAATAGAGTGAAGATAATTGGAACATGGAATAATGAGAATGGAGAAATGAAAAGATTAAAGAGAGTAGAAATAAAAAATAAGCAGTCAACGACAGGTGATTTAGTCAAGGACATGTGATTTGATGAAAACAAGAAATAGTGTATATAAAAGACATAGAACAGAGTAGAAAGAAAAAAAGTTGTCAATGACAGGTGATTTAGTCGAGGACATATTATATGTTGAAAACCAAGAAATAGTGTACACATGTTTTGCGTTTTTAGAAACGTTATTTTACTTGTAGCAAAACTTTTAAATAACATTTTTATTTCTTTTATATGATCTATACGCAAGTAGGAAAAAATTCTAAAAATATACTTATATATTTAAAAGAAAAAAAGAAAAATATCAAAATAAAATAAAAATAAGCTACGAGAAGAGAGTTAGATTAGGTGAAGTATATTTTTATTTTATTTTATTAAACCGTTATGATTGAATTCAGTTGATTGATCACTAGATTACACCCTTAAATGCTAGAATCACTCTTCTTCTTTGTCAACATTTAATAGATAATGATATAATAATATTACTTGTGCAATTTCAAATAACAATTTATGACTGTGTGTCATTTGTGAATCAACTATATAAACTACTTATATATCATCACATTTGAAGAATAAAGCAAATATTATAATATTATACAATAATGACTGGTTGAAATTGCCAAACCTTTCCTTTGATTTCTCACATTTATATGTGAAGTTAATCCAACAATAATTGCATATCTAAAATAATCTCGTAAGCTAGATTTGAGAAGAAGAGTCGATATGTTTGGGTTTGTGTTATATGTATCGAGAGAGGTGGATGGTGAATACAAAAAACTCGAAGGGTTCCATTGTAGAAAGATTTTGACAAGAGAACCAATCTAGGGTTTTCAATGGTATCCTATGGAGAAAACACTGTTAGTTGTAGTTTTGATTGTTTTTATCGAACTGATCTCTCCAAAATTGTTTGCAAAGAAGTCTTTGTTGTCTATAGCTTCGGCAGAAGGAAATCCTATAGCTATAGATAAAGCTACTCAAATCAAGCCAAGACCTTGCACAGCCAGGGGTAAAGTTATACTTGATCTAATAGAAAAGCTTCCAAATCATATAAGATTGCATTTTGAGGATGGAAAATCTGGTAAGATGAATGATGTTTTTCAAGAGAATGTATATGATAATCTACCTTTGTATTTTAATTATTTTAAGCACCAAGATGATTGAAAATATAATTTACATTTGATCTGGAAAAGAATTTAAAATAACAAACAAATTGATGATACAATTGAAGTTTCTTGAAAAGGTACTATCAATAGTGAAAAGTAACAAGGTGATGCGAGAGAAATATTAACTAAAAAAAAGGTTGATCAACAATTGGTTGTTGCCACTTGAAAGCAAAGTCATACACACTCAATAGATGTTGCTACGAGTAATATTGGTGTCCAAACAACTACTGAATATAGAGAGAAAACATCAAGAATTGGGGTTGAGGCGCCGCGAGTTGGTTCAGGCCAAAAATTAATGGAGTCAGGACACAAACTAATGGAGACATCTGATGTTGAAGATGCTGAAAATTCTGGGCAGTATATTTTGCAAATTGAAATCAAGCATGTAACTAAAAATTGGACATTGGTTGCACATAAAAATTCAACTAGTATTCGAAGTGTTTCCCTGACTAGTCAAAATAATTCTCCATGTAGTTAAAAGGGTTACACTAAAAATTTTCATGACAATGAGAAGAGACAAGATATTAGTAATGTCTGAAGAGACATATTATGTTCGAATAACTTCTATTCTTCATCGAACTACTAGAAATTCATCATTTTCCGGCCGCAAAAATAGTTAAAATGTAGTAGAAAATGGTGTTTTTTGATATCTTTCTAACTATTTTTGGGTAGTCATCATATTGAACGTCGTAAAAATTTACATACTACAGTATTCAGACTTTGCCGATTACGGTAGTCAGAAAATATAAAACTAGTCCTGATCATTATACTATCGAAATGACCGACTACAATAGTTGAAAAATATTTAACTAATAGTTTATTAATTAAAAAAAATCCCAAATAAAGGTGTCGTAGTATTTAAGTTATTAAATGTTTGATTTAATTTATCTTCCAACAAGAATAAGTCGGCATATATAACTTATTTATAATCATTTAAGTATTTTTTTTGACTACTTGTCACAACTGGTCTCTTTACCGTAGCCAAAACCAGTGTCGTTGACCTCTCGGAGGTCGCAGACAAGCCTACATACGTCCTCATTAATTCGTATAGGTTAATTTTAGCGGAAAAAATTTAAAACTTTTATTTGCTTTGAAGTATACTTAGACTTCATAGTAAGAATTTTATTATATCACATCAGTTCACAAAAACCATATTATAATAAAATATTCAAATGTAGGAAATAGTTCATAACTGCATTAATATAAAGTTGCCAAGATGGCACCAATACAAAGCCTGAAAATAAGTAAGAAAGAAACACTAGTGGAACATCCTCCACTACCTCATGCCTACGTCTAAATTAGAATATAAGAGATAAGCATCCTCAAAAGCATGAGGGCCTACGAAGTCCGGATGAGTGGTCCACGTCTGGATAACTTCAAATTAGTCTCTTAAGCTGTAGCGTCCACCTGCACCTGCACCTAAAAGTAAAGGATTGTATGGAATTAGTATACACTTGTACTAAGTATGACGATATGCAAGTACACAACAAGGACATACACTTGTACTAAGTATGGGTATATGCAAGTACACACCAAGGACATGCATAATTAAGAAGATCTCTCTCATTACAATAAGAGTTATGGAAAGCCAAGTCAACTGGACTTGCCGAACCAGATTAGGAAAGACATGCTATGAGAGTAACATACATCTTCATTCTTTTCATAATGCATACAACACATAACACATTTTATTAAGCACATACGCATATCACATATCTTCCGTTCATATGCCGTGAAACCTTGGAATCACAGACTTAACATTAGGACTTCCCAAATGAGAGCTCAACATATGGGACCTCAACTAGGGAGACTTCTTTAGCAAACTAAGAGTATGCTTCATTCATTCGTACGTACTTAATTTTTCATTCATTTATATACCTAGGATGTTGTGTTGGACTCTTATCGGGTTAATTGTGCAATGACTAATAATGGCCTAGTGTCATTACCTGAGTCTAGTTCACCTCTCGATTATCCTATCCAAACACCTTTGGTATCATTCATTTCATTGTGTGCATTACATGAGGCCTGCCTTATTCTTTATTTGGGGACTTTAAATTTAACCGACATAGATCATGTGAGCTTCATGAAATCGAATGTCTACCCCACACCAAAAACAGGTGGAATCACTGGCCAAGGTGAAATCAAAACATGCTAGCATATATAGGGAAATCAACCAACCCTATGTTGGTTGGATGGGTTTAAAGACCAATAGATATAAGGAGGTACATAACCACCTAAACGGACATTCTCATCGCATGAGATTTACACAAACCTCTACCTTCCTAAAAGAACGAATCGCGACTCATAGCTAGCCTATCAGTGCAATGTATAAAGTTCCATTACACTCATCTCACACATCATAGAAGCTGGATTCTAGCATGAGGGCATCATTCCTAATTAGATGATTTCTCATCTCATAATTAGTATTAAGTGTGTATTAATCTCAATACATTCATTAGAGTGTTTGTTAGAGACTGGTCTCTTTGTTAATTTTACACTCTCATAGGTGAGTGCGGTTTCTCGTAACACTTATTAGGCTCATTTGAGATTGATCTCATCTTTTATATTAGCCTCTTATTATGTTGTCTCCACATTTATAACATTAGCATATTAGATCTTCATTATTACTCACCACATTATGTGAATGTTTATTTCGTCATATGTCATCGCACTTGGCCTTTTAGTGTGTTTCACACTCATACTTAACCCTCATGGGGTCACATCATTTCATCACATACATCTTAGGTTCACTTATTTTTAAACACACACTGGACTCATGAACCCATACGTGCAAACTATGAGGCTTCGTTCATAATTCTTCTAAGTTACATATAGTTAACCAAGATTATGTGGTAACAGACTTATGAATTTTGTAGGTATGCCAACTTCTCGAGTTCGATTCCCATAGGTTCATTAATCATTTATTCACGTAAAACTTATGTATCACTACGAGATTGGGCAAGGGAACGCAATTTCAAATCCCTTGAGAAACACTTAGTCTTATATATTTATTTTGATATAAAATTTTGGCTTGGGGACCCGAGGTCGAGCCCCAATGCCTACCCTTCTTTTTTTCTTTTTTCTTTTCTTTATTTTCTTTCTTCCTTTTTAATTTGAGGCTAAGAGGGTGTGGGATCCATCCCCTACAACCTCATTTTACCTTTCTCAAATTATTCTCCTAATTTTTGCACCTATCCAAGAGGTTTTGGGTTTGATCTCCACATACCTCAGTTTATTTGTTGTTCCCTCTTTCATTTCTTCACTTGAGCCTTACCCCATTTTGAATTCTTCTTACCTCACTTGTATCATTGAATTTTAAGCAGCTCACATATGGTGAAGTCTCGGGTTCAATCCTTGATGTCCTCACACATTTTAACTTTTTTTCTTTGAAAACCCAAATCGTCAAAGCTTCAGAAAATTTGGTCATATTTTCAGTCCATTTTTCTCAACCTTTGTACATTAGATTTTATATGGCAATTTGTTGAAAATTTCGTACATTATTACCAAGTAACTTATACAAAAAGACAAGGATTTAACATGCCATTTTCTTGCTCCAACTCGTGATCAAGAACCACAACAACACGCCTTTGTACACTCACTTATCACATAGTTTAGGGAAAACATAATTAATAGTCACATAAATCAGAACATACATACTTGATAATAATCATCACAAAAACAGATTTATCCCTAAATTGTACCAGCAAACATACCCAACCTACAACAATCGATGGGATCTAGTGAAAGGAACATGTAACGGGGAAACTTTCATAGTTTTCAGATTAGATTTATATTGAATCCTAGGGGTCTCTTGTGAAAGGGAACAAGAGGAAGAAACCCATACCTTTTCTGTCGTTCAACACTGTTTCAGAACCTATCCAATGCACTGCCAACTCCCACAAAATCAATGCTCATCAGCGAAACTTCAAGCATAATTCGTTGAGAAATTTGCTTTAGCTTTTCATTTTTATTAAACTAGTTTTTCTTTTGAGCTTTACCGTTCAAGTTCTTCAAGAGTTATGAACTTTTTTTTTTTTTTACTGATAAATAAAATCTGAATGAGAGTGGATAGACGTGAGAATAAGTTTAGGAGTAGGAGTTTTAGGTGAGATGACTAACCTGCCCTTACTTAAATCAAAAAATGAAATATCAATTATTTCGATTTAATATTTCTTCCACCAAGGATCGAACCCGGGTGAAGCTCCTCTCGTGAACTGGTCAATCTGAGTCGACCCAACCCGAAATCGTCCACTAAAAACATAATTAATTAATTAAATCCTTAGGGTAATTATGATACTACCCTTAGCCTGTAAAAGACCATTTTACCCCTAGACCCTCCAAAATCTAAGATTACCCCTTTCATGTCTGGTTAAGACTCATCCGTGTGAATCTTAATATTCGGGTGCCCTACATGGCTGGACCCAACCTTGACTAGCTGAATTAATTCACCAAGTTTGTTGGCTTTGTTGGTGCATTGGTTTTGAGGTCTGGTTCCACGCACAACAAGTCGTGAGAACCCGGAGTGATCTATGCATTCTAGGTACATTTAGGCATTACTTCGAATTGTCATTTTCAGGTTGTTACATTATCCCCTCTTTAGGAACATTTGTCCGTGAATGACACTACTAATTATCTAGCACACTGCCAGTCATATCATAACATAAGTACTATACGCAGTCATGTAGTAGCAACAAAGAATAGAAGAGATAAGGAAATTTAGACTTCAGAGTAGGAAGTCTAACCTCAAGAGCTGAATATATGAGGATAGCACGATCACCCTCAACAAGATAGTTCCTCTACAATACCCTAATTTTTTCAATCTCCTTGTTTCTCAGCCGCTTCACCTGCCAGTCTAAAATATCAAGAGGAACCTCATCCTAGAAAAATTCTTCATTAACCCCCAAACTGTCAATAGGCAAAATCGATGCTAGATCACCAAGGAACTTCTTTAACATAGAGACATGAAATACTAGATGAACAGAAGCTAGCTCCGCAGGCAATGCAAACTAATAGGTCACCTCACCTACACACTGTAGAATCTCGTATGGCCGAACGTACCTCAAACTCAACTTCCTCTTCCTTCCAAACCTCATCACCCCCTTCAAAGGTGATATCTTCAAGTAAAACTGGTCACCAATATGAAACTCTAAGGGTCGCTTCTGCAAAAGAATTCCGCCGACTGTAAGCAGTAGCCAACCTTTCCCTAATCACCCTGACTTTCTTTAAGGCCTCACAAATGATATCTGGACCCAAAGTGGATGACTCTCAAACCTCAAACCACCAAACTGGAGACCTACACCTCCTACTATACAATGCCTCAAATGGTTCCATCATAATGTTGGAGGGATAAATGTTATTATACAAGAATTATATCAATGGCAGGTGGTCAATCCAACTAACCCTAAATTTGATCACACACACCCTCAACATTTCCTGTAATGTATGAATGGTGCGCTCTGCCTGCCCATCTGTCTGAGGATGGAAAGCGGTACTGAGCTTTACCTGCGTGCCTAATCTCTTCTGTAAGGATCTCAAAAATGCGAAGTAAATTGACCTCCTCTATCCGAAATGATAGACAGAGAAATACCATGAAACCTTACAATATCATCAACGTAGAGTCTCGCATAATCCTCGGTCCTGTAAGTAGACTTCACATAGATAAAGTGGGCTAACTTGGTCATCTTGTCCACAATAACCCATATGGAGTCACACTGTTTCCTCGGAAGACCAACCACGAAGTCCATGTTAATGTCCTCCCACTTTAAAGTCAGAACCTTGATCATCTGAGTGAGACCAAGAGGCTTGAGGTGCTCCGCCTTAACGTGCTGACAATTCAGACACCTGGCCACATACTCAGTAATATCTTTCATCATGCCATCCCCCCAATTGATCTGCTTGATGTCATTATACATCTAAGTGGAACCTTCATATATTGAATACCTAGAACCATGGGCCGCTGCATCTATCTTGGTCCGCAAATCATCTACATCTGGTACACAGAGCCTGTCCTTGTACCTAAGGATGCCGTCATCTACCAGAGCAAATGACTCATTCATCTTTGCCAGCACTTAGTCCTTCAACTCCACCAACACATGATCATGATGCTGACCCTTCTTGACTTCAGCTATGAAGGATTATTCAGAACTAGGATGAACTGAAACACCCTCACTAGTAGAGTCAATCAACCACACACCAAGTCTTGCCAGTATGTGTAAATCCTTCACTAACTCTTTCTTCACATCAGCAACGTGGGTTGTACTCCCCATGCTCAACTTGGTCAAAGCATCAGCTACAACATTTGCCTTCCCTGGATGGTATAACACAATCATGTCATAGTTCTTCAACATCTCCAACCATCACTGCTAAAGGTTCAACTCCATCTGCGTGAACACGTATTGGAGACTCTTGTGGTATGTGAATACATACACATGCACCCTGTACAAGTAATGCCTCCACAACTTCAATGCAATAACCACAGCTTCCAATTCCAGGTCATGAGTGGGATAGATCTTCTCATGAACCTTGAGCTGTGTTGATGCATAGTCTATCACCTTACCACTCTGCATAAGAGTACAACCCAAACTAACCATCGATACGTAACAATAAATATTGAAACACTCACTTCATTTAGGCAACATAAGCACTGGGGCTGAAGTGAGTCTATCTTTGAGATCTTTGAAACTCTTCTCACAAGTCTCCGCCCACTCTAACTTGGATTTCTTCTTAGTCAAAGATGTTAGTGGGGTAGCAATGGAAAAAACCCTCCATGAACCTACGGTAGTATCCAGCCAATCCTAGAATGCTACAAATCGGTGGGAGTAAGAGGTGTTCGCAAGTTCTTAATAGCCTCCATCTTGCTGGGGTCCACCTCGACACCCTGATCGGACAAAACATGACCCCAAAGGGTGGCCAATCTAAGCCAGAATCCACACTTGCCGAATTTGGCATTCAACTGATGTTGTTTAAGTACCTGCAAGGTTAGTCTCAAATGATGTTCATACTCTTCCGTGGTCTTAGAGTATATGAGGATATCGTCAATGAATTCTGTGATGAAAGAATCAAGGTATTCATGGAAGACTCGGTTCATGAGGTCCATAAATGCAGATAGCGCATAAATGAGACCAAATGACATGACTAGGAACTCATAATGACCATAACGGGTACGAAAGGCTGTCTTTGGGATATCTTCATCCCTAACCCTAAGCTGATAATACCCAGAATGAAGATCAATCTTCGAGATGAAACTAGACCCTTTAAGCTGATAGAATAAGTCATCTATTCTAGAAAGTGGATACATGTTCTTTATAGTGACTTTGTTGAGCTGCCTATAATTGATACATATCCTAAGGGTTCCATCTTTCTTCTTCACACACAACACTGGAGCGCCCCAAAGGGATATGCTCGGCTGGATGAAACACTTATCATAGATCTTTTAGCTGTTGCTTCAATTATTTGATTTTAGTTGGAGCTTTTGTGTAGGGAGGAATTTAAATTTGTTTGTTATCAGGATCTAGGTTGATACAAAAATCAATCTCTCGAGGGGGGGAGGGTCAATGCAAATTGTCGAGGAAAACATCTTGGAACTCACTTACTGGAAGCACAGAGTCTATGGAAGGAATATCATGATGTAGATCATTGAGAGTCACAAGATAGCATAACCATACCTTGGAAATCATTTTATTAGCTTTTAGGTTTGAAATCAAGGGAATTGAACGACTCAAATTGTACCCCTCCCAAACCTGCTCTACTTAACTAGGGAAACAGAATTTCACAACCCTACTACGTCAATCCATCAAGGCATAACATTTATAGAGCTAGTTCATACCAAGTATAATTTTGAAGCCATTCATTGTTAAATCAATGTGGTCTTCCCACATAGTTATACCACATACTACTATTAGGACCTCTTTACGAACCCTATCAGCTCTTACATTTTATCCTAAGGGAGTACTAACTATGATAGGATCATGCAAAACCTAATGTAGTGTTTCAAAAGTAAGAGCAAGCAAGGGAGTCACAAAAGAAAGCGTAGACCCTGGATCAAGCATACAGAGGTGGAGAAACACATGCAGCATACCTGTGAGCACATCAGCAGACTTCTCCTGCTCCTCCCTTCCCTTCAAGGCATAAAATTTGTTCCTCTTAGGAGGCTCGGCTGCAGCAACACTCTGGGGATTAGGCCTATGCTTAACATTACCTCCAGCCTGACCCCTATTCTGTGGACATTCCCTGACCATATGTGCGCTCTTCCCACAACAAAAGCAGGCATTTGTGCCTATTCTGTTCTCTACACTGTGAATACGGCCACACTTTCCACATTGCTTTCTTGGATGCTAAACATCACCTCTATTGACCTTCTTGGCCTTGGGTCTGCCTCCTCTGGGTGTCGCACTCCTCTTAGAGTAAGATTTGCCTGAACTGTGATGCTCCTTCTTAAACCTGGGCTGATCACGAACTCCTAAAGTGCTATTGAAACCCCCACTACTGGGACCTGCTTGGTCAGAAGGTTTAGGTCTCCTGACCTCACAGACTCTCATTTTCTTCTTACTGTCCTCAACCTGCTTGACATGCACCATAAACCTTGACAACATCATGTTTTCCTGAAGCAACGCAGCTTGACACTCCTCCAAGTCCTCTGAGATTCCTGTAAGGAAACTGCTCGTCTCGTCCCGTTGTTCGACACAAGGGATGTGCCATACCTGGAAAATTTTATGAATTTCATAGAATACTCCCTGAAATTGATCGAGCACTTCTAGAGGTTGATGAAATCCTCAACCTTAGCCTCTTTCATCTCCCTGGTGAAGAACTTCTCCAAAAAGTGTGTCTTAAACAGCTCCCAAGTGATTGAACCTCCGCCCAATTCCCTGCTATCCTGCCTCATATTGCACCTGGTCTGTGCAACATCCTTCTGCTGGTACAAGGCCAGATCAGCTTTCTCATATATGTGTCCCCCATCGCCACCAGAATCTTCTAGACCTTCTCCACAAACTCGTTAAGATCCTCTGCAGTCTTAGATCCTATAAATAATGGAGTATTCGTCCTCGTAAAATACCGCAACCTGTTTGCCATGTTGTGGGTTAGTGAGTTCTCATATTGAACCTCCAGTCCATTGGCATGGGCCGTCATAGCCTGAGCCTGCACATTGATGGCTTTATGCATCTATTCCTAGCAGTCCGCACCTCCACATCAGTCAACCCAGCTAGATTAACTGGAATTGCCACCACTCCTACAACTGGAGCATGGGGTGAAACTTGGTTGCCCCCAACATCTGCTCCTACTTATCCCCGTCCAACGTTCCCTCTTGTGTTCATTTTCTTAAAAAAATAGGAATTGATGTTCGATACACTCATAACACCAAGAATTCAGACATTAAGGAGAGCACGATAAGATAAAAAGAAGGAAAATTTCCTATGCATCCTGTAGTCTCTAGTTCATGATAGAGGTCCACTTTACTACCATAACTTAAAAACTACCCAATGTGGTTGAGGTGAACATTATTATCCTTGGAATTGAATCTAATGCTCTGATACCATGTTTTTCATGACTGAGGTCTAGATCCTAGATGAAATCGGCATCGCTGACCTCTCGGTTGTCGTAGACAAGCCTACATACGTCCAAATTGGATCATTTAGGTTTATTTTAGTGGAAAAATTTAAATCTTTTGTTTTCATTGAAGTATACATAGACTTAATACTAATAATTTCTTTAGAGAACATTAGTTCACAACAACTATCCAATAATACGATATTCAAATGAAGGAAATAGTTTATTACTGCATTAATATAAAGTTGCCAAAACGGAACGTTTGAAATTAAGTATAAAAGAAACACAAGTGGAACATCCTCCACTAGCTCATGCCTACGTCTAAGTTAGAATATAAGAGATAAGCATCCCCGAAAGCATGAGGGTATACCAAGTCCGTATGAATGCTCCACGTCCGGATAGCTTCAACGTAATCTCGTAAGTACTACTGTCCACCTGCACCTACACCTAAAAGTAAAGGATTGTTTGAAATTAGTACACACTCGTAAAAAGTATGGTTGTATGAAAGTAAACACCAAGGACATTCAAGAATAAGAAGAGATCTCTCCTAACGATATGAGTTATGGAAATCCAAGTCATTTGGACGTGCCAAATTAGATTAGGAAAGTCATGTTATGAGAATAACATACATCAACATTCTTCTCATATTGTACACAGAACATAGCACATTTCATTTAGCACATACATATATCACATATCACAAATCTTTCTATCATATACCATGAAACCTTGGAATCACGGACTTATAATTAGGACTTTCGAAATGAGAGCTCAACATATGAGACCTCAACTAAGGAGCCTTCTTTAGCAAACACATAGTCTATTTCATTTAATCATACGTACTTCATTTTCCATTCTTTTGCATACCTAGGATGCTATTTAGGACTCTCATCGGGTTCACTGTGCAATGACCCAGAACGACCTAGTGTCATTAGTTGAGTCTAGTTCACCTCTTTATTATCCTATCAAAAGACTTTTGGTATCATTTATTTCATTGTGTGCATTACATGAGGTTGGCCTCACTGTTTCTTTGGGAACATTAACATAAACAGGCATAGATCATGTGAACATTATGAAATACAGTGTCTACCGCACACCGTAAAGAGGTTAAATCACTGGCAAAGGTGAAACCAAAACATTCTAGCGTATATAGGGAAATCAACCCGTGTAGAACCTTATGTTTGCTGCATAGGTTCAAAGACTAGGAGATATAAGGAGACCATGCCTGCCTAAACGGGAAGTTTCTTCTCATGAGATTTACACGAACCTATGCCTTCCCAAAAGAAGGAATCTTGACTTATAACTAACCTACCGGTGCTCAATATAAAGATCCATTACATTCATCTCACACATCATAGAAAAAGGCTTGTAGCATGAGGGAATAATTGCTCATTAGATGATGTCTCATCTCATCATTAGTATTAAGTGTGCATTTATCTAAATACTTTCATTAAAGTGTTTCTTAGAGACTTGTCTCTTTATAAATTTTACACTCTCACAGGTGAGTATAGTTTCTCGTAACACTTATTAGGCTCATTTGATATTGATATAATCTTTCATATTATCCTCTTATCATATTGTATCCACATTCATTAACGTTAGTATATTATGTCTTCATAATTACTCAAACCATTACGTAGATGTTTATTGTGTCATATGTCAATGCACTTGCCTTATTATATGTTTCACACTCTTACTTAACCCTCCTGGGATCACATCATTTCATCACATACATCTTAGGTTCTGTTATTTTTAAGCTTACGTTGAACTCATGAACCCATACGTACAAGCCATGAGGCTTCGTTCATAATTTTTCTAAGTGACTTATAGTTACCCAAGACTATGTGGTAAAACACTTATGCATCTTATAAGTATGCAAAGGTCTCGATTTTGATTCCTATAGGTGTAAAACTTATGTATCAGTACGAGATTGAGCAAGTGAAACCGATTTCAAATCCCTTGAGCAACAGTTAGTCTTATATTAATTTTTTATTTAAAATTTAGGGACCCGATGTTGAGCCCTATATCCTACACTTCTTGTTTTTTTCTTACTTTTCTTCATTTTCTTTCCTTCCTTTTTCGGTTGAGGCTGAGAAGGTGTGGGATCGGTCCCCCACAACCTCATTTTACTTTTCTCTAATTATTCCCCTAATTTCCTCACCTATGCGTGAGGTTATGGGTTCGATCCCCACACACCTCCCCTCTTTCATTTCTTCATTTGAGCCTTACCCCATTTGGAGTCCTCCTTACCTCATTTTTCTTATTTAATTTTCAGCAGCTCACATATGGTGAGGTCTCGGTTTCAATCACTTATGGCATCACACATTTTAATTTTTTTTTTGTAAACCCAAATCCTCAATGTTGCCTATGCCGAGACCAAATTTCCAGATTTTGTCATATTCTCAGTCCATTTTTCTTATCCTTTGTACGTTAGGTTTTTATGGAAATTCGTTGGACATTTTGTACATTATTAGATGCATTTTCTAAGTAATTTTATACAAAAACATAGGGATTTAACATGACATTTTCACGCTCTAACTCGTGATAAAGAACCACGGCAACACCCCTTTTGTACACTCACTTATCACACTGTTTCAGAAAAACATAATTAATTATCACATAAATCCGAAAATACATACATGAACCTAATCATTACGAAAAGACATTACATCCCTAAATTCTATTATCAAACATACCTAATATACAACTATCGATGGGAGCTAACTATAGGGACATGCAACGGGGAAAATTTCTAGTTTTTGGATTAGATATCAACTGAATCCTAGGGGTCTCTCGGGAAAGGGACTAAGAGGAAGAAACCCATACCCTTTCTGTCGTTGAACACTGTTTCAAAACAACTCCAATTCACTTCCAACTCCCACGAAATCAATGCCTCACCACCAAAACTTTTAGCACAACCCGTCGAGAAATTTGCTTTTTGCTTTTGGTTTTTTTCGACTTGTTTTTCTTTTAAGCTTTAGCGTTCAAGTTCTTCAAGAGTGATAAACTATAATTTTCTGTTGCTTAACTGATAAATAACGTGATAATGAGAGTGGAAAGACGTGAGTATAGGTTTAGAAGTAGGAGTTTTAGGTGATAACTTAGTCAAACTAGGACTCCTTATTTAAATTAAAAATATTATTTTCTAAGGTTTAAGTGAGATATCTAAGCTTCCCTTACATGAATCAGATAATGAAATATCAATTAATTCAATTTAATATTACTTCCACCAAGGATAGAACCTGGGTGAAACTCTTCTCGCGAAAGGTTATGGGTCGACCGAACCTGAACCATCCACTAAAATACATTAATTAATTGATTAATTAAATCCCTTGAATTATTACGATATTACTCTTAGCCTGTAAAAGAATATTTTACACTTAGACCCTCTAAAACCTAAGATTATACCTTTCAATTTATGTTAAGACTCATCTGGGTGAAGGTTAATATTCCGGTGCCCTACATGGCTGGACCCAACCTTGCGTAGCTCAACTAACTCACCAAGTTGGTTGTCTTGGCTGGTGCATACGTTCTGAGGTCTGGTTCCACGCGCATCAAGCCTTGTGAACCCAGTCTAATCTAGGCATTCCAGGTACATTAAGGCATTACTTCGCATAGTCATTTTCGTGTTGTCACATTATCCCTCCTTAGGAACATTCGTCCCCGAGTGACACTTCTAATTATTTAGCACAATGCCAGTCATATCATTACATAAGTACTATAGACAGTCAGCAATGTCCTTCTCCATTCTATCCCACCAATAGATCTTCTTGAGGTCATGATACATCATGGTGGAACCTAGATTTATCGAATGCCTGTAACCATGGGCCTCTGCAACTATCTTGGTCCACAAATCATCCACCTCTGGTACACACAACCTTTCCTGGTACCTAAGTATGCAATCACCTCCTAGAGCAAAGAACTCATTAATCTTTACCAGCACTGAGTCCTTCAACTCCATCAACACAGGATCAAGATGTTGACCCTTCTTGACTTCAGCTACCAATAATGATTCATAATTAAGTTGAACTAAAACACACCCACTAGTAGAGTCAATAAACCGCACACCTAGTCTGGCCAGTTTGTGTACATCCTTCACAAAATCATTCTCATCATCAACGTGGTTTGTACTCCTCATTCTCAACCTGCTCAACGCATCACCTACAACATTTGCCTTCCCTGGATGGTAGTGGACACTCATGTCATAGTCTTTGAAAAACTCCAACCATTTTTGCTGACGTAGGTTCAAATCCCTTTGCGTGAATACGTACTGGAGACTCTTGTGGTCTGTTAACACATCCACATGCACCCCGTACGAGTAATGCCTCTACAACTTCAATGCGAAAACCACGATTGCCAACTCCAAGTCATGAGTGAGATAATTCTTCTCATGAACCTTGATTTATCTGGACGCATATGCTATCACCATACCACCTTGCATAAGAATACAAACAAAACCAATTCTCGATGCGTCAAAATGAATAGTGTAACTCTCACTACATTCAGGAAACGTAAGCACTGGGGCTGAAGTGAGTCTGTAATTGAGCTCCTGGAAACTATTCTCACAAGTCTTTGCCCACTCGAACTTGGATTTCTTCTTAGTTAAAGATGTTAGTGGGGAAGAAATGGAAGAAAAACTCTCACGAACCTACGGTAGTAACCAACTAATCCAGAAACCTACTTATATCTGTGGGAGTAAAAGGTCTTAGCCAGTTCTTAACAGCCTCTATCTTCCTGGGTTCCACCTCCACATCCCTATCAAACACAACATGACCAAGAAAGGTCATCGATCTAAGCCAGAATTAACACTTTCTGAATTTTTCGTACAACTAACGTTGTCTAAGTACCTGCAAGGTTAGTATCAAATATTGTTCATACTTGATAATTTCCTTGTATGGATTAGATATGGTTGATTCTCTCTTATTGATTACTTAATATCTAAAGTCAAATTTTTATAACTTAAACTCGTGAAAAGATTGTCTTGTGAAAGGGAATCTCAGTAAAATCTATCATGATTTGTGCATTATGAGTATGTGGTGGTTAGTTCAATTTCACTTCTGGTGGTAGGTTGTGTTATTCAGAATTTGAGTGTGGTTATCTGCAAAAAAATTATCATGGTGATTATGTTATAGTCCAAAGTGTTTCAGTTTAGATTGAGTTCAGTGGTTATTTTGTGGGTTGATAAGAGTTTTATTCGAAAGTTAAATTTTTAGTATCTAATCTTGATGAAATGGTCATGAGGAAGAGCTGACTTGGAAAGACGAACACTGACTTGTAGGTCATAATTAAGTTTTGATAACGTTGTGTATTCTTCCTTCTTCTTCCATATATTCGAGGACGGATATTGTTTAGTGATGGATAATGTAATGACCTGAAAGGTTATTTTTAGAAATTTTTACTAAATTACCGTTTTACCCATCTCGATAGTTGCACAGAGTAACTTTTGATAATACTAAATCAACATCTCTTTCTTCCGTATGAGTTTGAACTTATAAGCAAAACATTGAGATCAACTTAAATCTATATAAAAAAATTCTTCTTTAGGTGATGAACACGAAAAAAATTGAGATTTCAATGAAAAATTATTATTTTGTGTGACGAAGATCTTGATCAAGAAACTATCAATCTATTAGCATTCTCTCTAACACCGAAGAGTTGGCTATAAGGTTGATAAACTGCATCTCAGACATTCTTCATATAATATTTTTTGCTTAACCTTCCTCGAGGTGATCAAATGTCGTGTCTTACAAACATTCGAGTTCAAGTGATTCTTTAGTATTACTATATACCATCTTCATCGAAAACCTAAAAAAACATAACACGAAGCCAACTCTCAGATCAATGAGAAACTAAAAAAGTACAAAAAATGACCTCTATAAGAAAAAAAAATTTAAAGCACTACATACATTCATATAAAAATATTTCATGTTTGGGAAGCTTCTTTTCAAGGAAAGAACACACGAACGCTTATCTGATTTCACCAACAAAATGTTAGGTAGGTAAAATCATTTGATACTATCAGGATTAAATAGAAGCTTTGATGGTTCTTCATAATCTTCTTCAACTTTGAAGAAGAATATGAAGCACCAACAAGGTTTCCCTTTAATCCTAAAAATGTCAAACGATTTTATCTACCCGATATTTGTTTGGTATTATCATTTAAACTTTCATATGCTGTTTTCTTGATAAGAAGTTTCCTATATTTGGAATATCTCAAAATGTAAGTTTGTATTGTTTTGACTCTTTTTTTTCTTTATTATTTGGTATTGATCTCTCTTATGGGTTCCTCAAAATCTGAGAGCCAGCTTCTTGTTATGTTTCTTAGATTTTTTATGAAGATGATAGTGATATTAAAAAATCATTTGAATTCGAAAGTTTGCCGGACATGACATTTTATTCCTACCTTTTGTTTCACACTAAAAAATAAAACAAAAAAATGATTTTAGAAATTTAAGTCAATCCACTATAACATCGGAAACCTGAATCGAGTTTCACTAACAGATGGTAAAAAACAACTATCTTTTTTTTACCCCTTTGGGCACTGTATTCGCAAACCCAATCAAAAATTAAAATTTTTAAAATCACCCACAAAATGGAAACCTTAATCAAAAGATTTAAATACCTCAAACAATAATGCAACATAGATATCGTTCAAACCCAAAAAGGGTAAAAGAAAATTGAATGCAAATCATAACAATTAACAAACGTATACCTCAAAATTGCAGAAACAATTGGAGAATAATCTTGGAAAGTTAATGTGAATAGAAAGCATTGGGAGAGATCCTTCGGACTGATGGCGTTGAAGCATTTTTGTTGCCTGCAATACCACGTACAAATGGGTGGGGGCTTTCAAAAAAAATTCACCTGCACATTAGTGTACATTAAACGTATTTATCAAATTTTTCTGAAATTCATAGCATGAGAACAAAGATTGAGAGGAATTGAATACCTTCTCATAGCCCTCTCATAGTTAGATTCTAAAAACTTCTTTGTCCACTTCCCGATTGATTTGGAATTGAGAGAGTGGTTAAAATCTACAATTGTAATGGAATACTTTTCAAAATACATGTAGACATTAAGTGTATATAATATCAAATGAGTGCCACCATAAGGGGTCAAATCCTGGAAAAATTCCCTCTTCAGGAAAAGGAAAACAAAGGCAATGAGTTTTTTTTACTTTGTTTTCCTTTTATCCAGAAGAGGGAACTTTTCCAGAAATTATCTCCCTTATTATGCCACTCTTTTGGTACTATCACTGCATTCATACAGATATTTTGAGAACTGTTTTAATATTATTTTAGAATTTATTCGTCTCTCTGATGCACATGATATCTAAGGTATCACTCCACGCTGCAATTTCAATATTTCTTATATCTATTCAAGCACACACTTCTTCAGGGAATATTGATGACCCTTGCTTTACACTCCACCATTAAAATCTATGGATATAAGGAAATATTTTACATTTAACAGTAAGCTATTAAGGAAACATCTTAATTACATATCAATTAGGGTTACTAAGGAATTTAAATAATTAAAATTGAAAATGTCCTGTAGAGTCCTACTTTTTTTTCCATCTTGTGGAGTCTTAGGATGATATCTATGAGAAACTCAACAAATGCTGATAACTTATTTTAATAAGCAAAAACAATAACGTAGTCGAAAGACCCAAAAAACAAAGCACAAATTGAGACGTCAAAACTAAAAAAAGCCATAAAATAGAGGAAAAGACAATGTAATAACTCAAATACCAAATCCCATAAAGTGGTGCGCACAACATTATGTTAACCTCAAATCAAATGTTTTAATAATTAGAAATGCATATACTTAGTATTCAGTTTATGCAGGAAAAGAGCGAGGTACACTCATAATGGAATGTTTCAATAATTAGAAATGCATATACTGAGTAGTCACTTGAAGCGGGAAAAGAACAAGATACATCACCAAAGCATAGACTCTAAATCCAGATGATTGAAGGAATCAAGTGAATCATGAGCAAATCTAATCAATAAAGGAAAGTGAATATTTGATCAATCAGATCAAATTTCACAGTTTGCAAGAAATAAATGAAGACACGAAGGAAGATATTTCACAACTTGCACATATTAATGGAAGACACAAGGAAAATCACTCCAGTTCAACAAGAAGGGCAAGATAATTAAATCAAGGTACAATCAAGGAAGAAATATCTAAACTTAAATCTGGATATTATCAAGGATTTCGAAGAATTTTAAACACTGATTATCGACACTGATCTTTAAAACGAAAAAAGGGAGTGAAAAGACTAAACAAGAAAACATGATGTAATAAGTTAAACACAACCTAATTCACAAAATGTTAAGCTCAAATAAACCTCCATTCTTGAGCATTGAGATCAAAACAAGATACATGATCTAAAACTAACAAAGAGTGCTAAACAACAAAGTTAAATCTAAAAAACATTATTTAGCTCACTAAAACATCTATTCATATCCACGAAAACAAAAACTAAAACCAACACCACATCAAATGAGGATGAACTACGAGTGTTAGCTGGTTATGTGCAGCAAATGGAACTTGATCTTGGACTTGACGAATTCCAACACCAGTTTTACTCAAAATAGTCGCGAATCAACAAAATTTCAGCGACAAAAATAAGAACTCCCAAAAACATAGCTGGATGTTCTTTTTCCCGCCTCAAAAAAATCCTCCCTTGAACATTAAGAGTGAGGTTTTTTTATAGGACTAAATCTGAGTGTCGAAATAAAAGGGAAAACGATGTGGGACTCTGGAAATTTTCAAATCCCAAATTGGGTCTTGGGTCTCTTAATTTTAAATGGGTTTAATGAATTTGGGCCCAAAATTTTTGGTTAAAGGTTATTTGATGGTCCAAATATGGACTAAATAAAAGTCCCAGAACAGAGTTTCAAAGGGAAATGAGATGGATTATAAAGTCAACTAATTACTCGAGCTTCTTAACCTTGCCAACATAAAAATAATTATTTCAAAAGGAAATATCTTAATAAAATTGCTAGTTTTAAAGAAAATTATTTGTGTACTTAATTGAAACTCTGTTTTTGGTAAAATGATTTTATAACTATTCATTCAAATTGAAAAATTATATAAATCTATATAGATTAAGTATAAGGATATATAATCCATATGAAAAAATGTCAAAAAGTTGTTTGGAAGATAATCTTGAAAGTATTTTTGATTTTCAAAAACAATTATTTCCAATTGTTCAATATTTATAAAGCTTAAAAATTAATCGAGTCGTGGAGCTTCAAAATTGGGCGTAAACTGGTATCATCACTATAACATATGTTGATGCTACTTGAATACAAAGTCTAAATAAATCAAACTCTCTAATAGTTTCCTTTTACTATTCTTAATTTACCCATTAAGAAATCAAGCTCTTCAATAATTTAGGAAATCAAAATGACAAAATGAACTCATATATCCACCTAACAAATAGACTACTGGTACAAGATTTAGAATTGTCTTAACATGATATGACAATAAAGTAATAAAATTAATGTTTTAGGTATATCATTTTCTAAGTGTTACCCCCGTATTTGATTTAGGTTGTAGCATATTAACTTAAATATATTCACACATAATAATAAAAAAAATATTCATTTTGGAAATTTTAATCTGTCCACTTCAACATCAAAAATTAAGAACGAGTTTCATAAAAAAAAGGAAAAAAATCAACTATCATCTTTTTACCCCTTTTGTCACTGCAATTCACAAACTCAATAAAAGATAAAAAATTCTAAAATCATCCACATCTCTATGTATAAAACTTAATCAAAATATTTATATGCCGAAAATGGTAAAAGAAAAAATTGAATGCAAATCAAAACAATAAACCAACGTATATATGTCGGAAAATTGCAGCAACATTTGGAGAAAGAGATTTAAAAAATTAGAGTGATAATTAAATTTATACACCACATCTAAAGAATTGGTCCTTTCTGAATACTTCTTCGCCGCCTCTAAATATGAGTGTGTTTGAACGAGAAAGATTTTGATAATTGACAAATCTAGGAATAGATGAAAGGAACCAGTTGCGCCAATATGTGCTTTTCAGACCGAATCTGAGTGGGATTAGGAGAAACGTCATTCAAGCGAATGAAAAGTTATAAAGCTATGGAAGTATAGCTTTTTCGACAAGCAACTATTACATAAAGTTTCAATCTATAAAGGAGTATGCAGGCAAAATAGTTTTCGTAATCAAATAGGAAAAGAAGAAAACTAGGATGCAAAAGTAAAGAAGGAGACAAAAGCCTGAAAGAAGTAGAAAAGTAGAAACTTGCCACATGAACTTCAAAATTCGAAGTAGAAAAGGAAGTTGAAACCAAGTAGAAGAAGGAGTTAGTGATTAATAAAGTTTCTTATTTATTTAAGGTAAACTGTGTGGAAGTATTTCCTTTCAAAGATGAATGCAAGAAGGAGTCCTAACTTGAGAAGGAGTTCGAGTCAAGTTCGATTTAAAGAAGTTTCTTTAAAGTGGCGATGACTAAGTTGTGTGGAAAAAGACTTAGGAGAGTTTGAAAGTATATAATTACCTCAATAGTTCATTGAAGAATTTTGTGCACTTACATAGAGAGAAGATTAAAACACAATCAAGAGTTTGAGAGAGTTTTGAGATTTACCGGGGAGTGTTGCGAGATTGTAAGGAAAAAGATGTAAGATTGTGATTAAGAAATTTGATTGCAATCAAGTTTTTGTGTAGGATTCGTCTAAAAAGTTTGAGAAACTTGAGGGATGTTATAAGAATTAAACATGGGGTTTTTTTTTTTGGTAGCTAGGAATTACAGTTTCTAATTTCTTATCTATGAATTAGAGTGTATAATTCATTAGGTTACATAGGTTTGTAATCTTTTGTTGAGGCTCGGAGTTTATGAAGTGGATTTAAATTCTACAGAGGTGTAGGTCGTGGTTTTTACCCTTTACGAGTTGGGGTTTTTCGCGATAATATATTTTGTCATTGTTTTATTTGCTTTACAAAACACAACTGCTCTAATATGTAAAGGAACATATAGAATGTACATGTTCTTAAGGAAAATTTGGGGGTCAGAATTCCAACAGAGTGAAGATTACTCTAGGACATGGAAGAATGAGAATGGAGAAATGGAAAGACCAGAAGAGAGTAGAAAGAAAAAATAAGTAGTCAACGCCACGTGATTTATTCGAGGACATGTGATTTGTTGAAAACAAGAAATGCTGTGTATGAAAGACCTAGAAGAGAGTAGAAAGAAAAAAAGTAATCAACAACATGTGATCTAGTCGAGGATGACTTATTTGTTATTGAAAAACAAGAAATAGTGTACACATGTTGTGCGTGTTTAGAAAAGTTATTTTTACATGCAGCAAAACTTTTAAATAACATTTTTATTTCTTTTACGTTCTATATGTAAGTAGGACAAAAATTCTAACAATTTATTTACATATTTAAAACAAATAAAGAAAAAAAAGAAAAAGAAAATAAATAAGTTACGAGCAGAGAGTTAGATGAGGTGGAGTATATTTTTGTTTTATTTTATTAAACCGTTATGATTAAATTCATTTGATTGATCACTAGATTACACCCTTAAATGCTAGAATCACTCTTCTTCTTTATCAACATTTAGAAGATACTTATATATTAATATTACTTGTGCGATTTCAAAATAACATTTTATGACACTGTGTGATTTTTGAATCAACTATATAAACTACTAATATATCATCCTATTTGAAGAATAACAAAAATATTATAATATTATAAAATAATGACTGGTTAAAACTGTCATACCTTTCGTTTGATTTCTCACATTTATATGAGAAGTTAATACCACAATAATTGCATATCTAATATAATCTTGTAACCTAGATTTGAGAACAAATATCGATATGTTTGGGTTTGTAATATAGTATCGAGAGAGGTGGACGGGGAATACTAAAAACTCGAAGGTGTCCATTGTAGAGAGTTTTTCCATGGATAGGAGAACCAATGAAGGGTTTTCCATGGTCCATTTGATATAATCCTAAGGATAAAATGCCGTTAGTTGTGGTTTCGATTCTTTTTATTGAACTTATCTCTCCAGATTTGTTTGCAAAGAAGTTGTGTTGTCAATAGCATCGGCAGATGGAAATACAATAGCTATAGATAAACCTACTCAAATCAAGCCAATACCCGGCACAACTAGGGTCAAAGTTATAATTGATCTAATGGAAAAACTTTCAAATCTTATAAGATAGCCGTTTGAGGATGGAAAATCTGGTAAGTTGAATGTGGTTTTTCAAGAGATTGTATATGCTAATCTTCCTTTGTATTCTAATTATTTTAAGCACCAAGATAATGAAAAAGATGATTGTCGTTTGATTTGGAAAAGAAATTATAATAAAAAACAAATTGATGATACAATTGAAGTTTCTTCAAAAGGTACTATCAATAGTGAAAAGTATCAAAGTGATGCGAGAGTAATATTAAATGAATAAGAAGGTTGATCAACAATTGGTTGTTGCCACTTCTCAGTAAAGTCATACACACTCAATAGATGTTGCTACGAGTAATATTGGTGTCCAAGCAAGTACCGAATATAGAGGGAAAACACAAATAGTTGGGGTTGATGCGCCGCGAGTTGGTTAAGGCCAAATGTTAATGGAGACAGGACACAAACTAATGGAGATATCTGATGCTGAAGAAGTTGAAAATTCTGGGCAGCGTGTTTTGCAAATTGAAACCAAGAATGTAACTAAAAATTGGATGCTGGTTGCACACAAAAATTCAACTAGTAGGCGAAGTCTTTCCCCGACTAGTAAAAATAATTCTCCATGTAGTGAAAAGGGTGACACTGAAAATTTTCATGACAGTCAGAAGAGACAAGATATTAGTAATATATGAAGAGACATATTATGTTCAAATAAGTTTTATGCTTCATCGAACTACTAGAAATTCATCGTTTGCCGACTGCAAAAATAGTTAAAATTTAGCAGAAAATGGAGTTTTTTGATGACTTTCTGATTATTTTTGGGTAGTCAGCATATTGAATGTCGTAAAATATTTACCAACTATAGTATTCAGACATTGGCGATTACGATCGTTGAAAAAATATAAAACTAGTCCTGACCATTAAACTCTCTAAATGATCGACTACAGTAGTTGCAAAAATATTAAATAATAGTTTATTAATTAAAAAATCATGACTATAGTTGTCGTAGTATTTAAGTAATTAAATATTTTAATTAATATATCTTCCGACAAAAATAAGTCGTCATATATAACTTTTTTATTATCATTTCAGTATTTTTCTGAGTACTGTGGTCAGAATACATATAAATAATTTATGAAATAACTAATTATGTACTCTCTGATTGTTGAAGTAGAAAATATTTATTTTTTGAAGAAGTTAGGTCATTTTGTTGATTATTGTGGTAAAAAAATTGCATTTTTATGTAGAAAAATTATTTATTTTATACACCACCTGTTAAATTATACTACAATCAATTCGTGAAAATTGAATAATAAAATCAAACATCAATACATTACCAATCATTAAAATTTCCATTCAATATAACTAAGTTTAAAACTTAAGAATCACCTAAAGTAAGTCTAATAAGTATTCAGTTGTTATTCAAAACGAAAGAAAATATTTAAAAACAAGTATAAATCACATAGAAAATATTGAAACATACTAAATAAATTTCTTCTGAAGAGTGAGAAGTAGAAACACCAAACAACAATCAAAATGAATGAGTTGAGGAAGGTTGTACTCCCAAGTCCGTAAGAATTACCTTACTTCACACCTTCTGCCATATTCATCCAAATATATCATTATATGATAGTTGTGTCGTGGAACAATCTTCAGAAAGAAGTTGTGTTTCACTCCGATCATGCAAGCCTCTTTCAAATGAACCAAATCACTAGAAAACTACTATTCATGCATCATAACATATTAACCAAAACATTACTTGAGAACAAACAAAACAATTTAACCATAGGGCATAGACTTTCTTTACAAATTAATAATGACCTCTGTAATAAATTGGGAACAAAATATCAAATAAGCAACAGAAGGACAAATTATGCTATCATCGTATCCGATTGACAAATTCTATAACAAGTTGAAATAGTTAATTTTTAAAAAGATGCGTCTAAATCTCTCTACTTTTTATTAACTGAGTGATATATATATATATATATATATATATATATATATCAAATAAGCAACAGAAGGACAAATTTTTCTATCATCGTATCCGATTGACAAATTCTATAATAAGTTGAAATAGTTAATTTTGGAAAAGAAGCGTCTAAATCTCTCTACTTTTTATTAAATGAGTGATTTATATATATATATATATATATATATATATATATATATATATATATATATATATATATATATATATATATATATATATATATATATTATATATATATATATATATATATATATATATATATATATATATATATATACACACACACACACACACACACGTGAGTTTCTTGTTGAGTAGGACTCCAAGGTTGTCATAGTTAAGGACTCTTAATCTAAAAAAAATTTCTATACAGGGATTGCTATCTGATTCCCATTGTCTAGTCTTATAAGATCAACAAATTTTCTAAACAAATAACAAAAGAGGATAGAATGTGAGTATCAACATAATTAACTTTAGACTAGTCTCTGTAATGATTTTTTACTTTGATTCATGAAATTCCTTTGATTACCAAAAACAAAAAGAATGAATAACATTTTGGTCAAACATATTTAATGAGGTAGTCGCAAAATAATAGAGATGTCTTGATGTCCTAACTTGACATTGAAGCTGATGAAGACACCGGAATAATAAGATCATGATATATTTGAGATATTGTTCCACTGCATTTGAAACAATGTGTGTTAGAAAGAAGGCAAGTAGTTGTTGACTGCCAATTAATCTTTTAGGCCCCTATCCAACAACGTTAATTCTATTGGATTGATTTCTAAACAACACAATGCAAAAAACCAAAACCAAAACAATGTTGTACTAGTAAGACCAATAACGGAAAGATGAATTGAGAAGCCATGATTTTTTTTGTAGGCAAAGCAACGACAATAGTTATTTAGAGATAAGTATTTGGAAAAGATGTAAAACATTTCCTGTAAATCTCATTGACTGGAAGTTCCTCACATTCCCCTTATAGTAGTAATGTTGAGTCGTGAATTTTACTAAGTTTCAACTTTATCTAATTCGAGAGATAAAAGATACCTAGTATAAAACATTCAGTTGGTTTAATTAATATTGTGTAGTAGTAAATTTATTACGCAGTTACCTATCATATTGTTTCTTTTTAAGAAATAACTCACAGTTTTTAGTGCAAATTAACAACATATTAAAACATATAAGAATACACGAAAAACTAACAAGAGACAAAGTCTTCTAGAATATATTTGAAAAAGACTGAAAGTTATTATGTTCCTTTCTATCTCATTTAATAGGAATTTTGTTTTAAGTTTTCTTCTTATGACCAGAAGATCCCTTTTTAGTGAGTCAATTTTGTAGATTAATTGTTATGAGCCATATGTTGGTATCATCACAGTGACATATATTGACACTAATTAAACATAAGGCCTAAATAAAATCAAACTCCCTTCTACATATTCTTCTATTGTCATACTACTATACTTAATTTGCCCATTAAGAAATAGACTTCTTTAATATTTTTAACACAAAAGAACAAAGATCAAAATCATCAGCAAGAACAAATACAATCAACTAAAAATGACAAAATGAACTCATATATCAACCCAACTAAAAGACTCTCTCCGTAAAAGATTTTGAATCGCCTTTACATGATATGCCAACAAAGTAATAAATTAATATTCTAGGTATATCATCTTCTCAGTACTATCCCCTTATTTGATTTTAATGGTGTGTTAGCAGATTCATTTGCATATTCACATATAAGGCTAATAAAATATAAAAGAAAATATTGATTTTAGAATTTAAAGTCAGTCCACTTTAACATCGGAAACCAGAATCGAGTTTCACAAAGAAATGGAATAAAACAACTATCTTATTTGACCCCTTTGGTCACTGCATTCGCAAACCCAATAAAAGATCAAAATTTTGACAATCATCCACAAAATAGAAACCCTAATAAAAATATTTAAATAATTAAAATAATAAATGCAAAATAGATATCGTTTCAAACCCTGAAGGGTAATAGAAAATTGAATGAAAATCATAACAATTAACCAACATATACCTGAAAATTGCATGAACAATTCGAGAAGAAGATTGGAAAGTTAATGTGAAATGAAAGCATTGAGAGAGATCCTTTGGACTAATGGCGTTAAAGCCTTTTTTTCTGCCTGCAATGCCACGTATAAAAGGAATACCTTAGTGAGAGGAATAGAATACCTTCTCATAGCCCCCTTGTAGTTAGATTCTAAAAATTCCTTTGTCCATTTGCCGATTGATTTGCAGTTGAGAGAGGAATAAAATTAGCAATTGTAACGGAATACTTTTCAAAATACATGTTGACATGAAGTGTATATAATATAAAATGAGTGCCACAAATAAAGGGATCAAATCCTAGAAAGTTCACTCTTCTGGAAATTAAAAAGAAAGGCAATAAGTTATTTGACTTTGTTTTCCTTTTTTTCTAGAAGAGGGAACTTTTTAAGGAATTAGCTCGCTTATTATGGTACTCGTTTGGTACTATTATTGCATTCATCAGATATTTTGAAAAGTGTTTCCGTATAATTCTAGCGTTTATTCTTCTCTTATATGCACATGATTGCTAAGGTATCACTCCACGCTGCAATTCCAATATTTCTTATATCTGTTCAAACAGACATTTCTTCAGTGATTATTGAATACCCTTGCTTCACACTGCACCACTAAAATCTACGAATATAAGATACATTTCTACCTTTTACGTCAAGCCATTAAGGAAACATCTTAATGACATATCAACTAGGGTTACTAAGTAATTCAAATGGTTCAAATGGAAATGTCCTGTAGAGTCCAATTTTTTTTCTTTTCATCTTGTGGAGTCTTAGGATAATATTTACGAGAAATTCAAAAAATGCTGATGAAAGAATAAATGATTATAATTAGTCAAAACAACACAATGCAAAGTGTAAAAACAAAAAAATATTGCCACGAGAAACAACACAGTAGTAGAAAGACCCAAAAAACAAAGCGGAAATTGAGACGTCACAACTAAGAAAAGCCACGAAAGAGAGGAAATGATAATGATATAGCTCATATACAAAATCTGATAAAGAGGTGCGCACACCATTGTGTTAACATCATAATCGAATATTTTAACAATGAAAAATGCATATACTGACTAAGAACTTGATGCAAGAAAGGAACGAGATACATCACTAAAGCATAGATTTTCTTATGATTGCAGGAATCAACTGAATCATGAGTAAATCAAGTAAAGAACAAAAAGTGAATAATTGATCAATCAGATCAAATTCAGAGCTTGCAAGAATTAAAGGAAGACACACAATGAAAATATTTCACACCTTACACAAATTAAAGGAAGACACACAATGAAAATCTTTCAAGTAAATCAAGAAGGACAAGATAATTAAATCAAAGTACAATCAAGGAAGAGATATCGGTCCAGTAGTCAAGATCACAATTTGAATAATGTACTTAATTCTAGATAGTATCAAGGCTCTGAAACTAATTTAAAAGCTGATTATCAACGACGATCTTTAAAACAAAGAAACAAATGAAAAGACTAAACAACACAGCTTGATGTAATTAGTTAAACACAACCTAATTCACAAAATGTTAAGCGAAAATAAACCTCCATTCTTGTGCATTGAAATCAAAACAAGAGACAAGACCTAAAAGTAACAAAGAGTGCTAACCAACGAAGTTAAATCTAAACTCCTTTATTTAGTTAACTAAAATACGTATACAAAATTGCTAAAAAAAATAAAACCAGCACTTCATTTTAAATGAGGAAGGAATACGAGTGTTACTTGGTGCTGGTCAGCGATTGGAACTTGAGCCTGGACGTGACAAAATCCAACAACACTCTGACTCAAAAGAGCGTATGAAAAAAATTTCAGTGACCAACATAAGGGCTGCCAAAAACATAGCGGGGTGTTCTCTTTCTCGCCTCCGAAAACTCCTCCCCATAACAATAGGAGTAAAAGGTTTATATAGGAAAAACTCTAGGTTGAAATAAAGGGGAAAACGATGTGGGACTCTGAAGTTTTTAGATCACGAATTGGGACTTGGGTCTCTTAATGTGTAATGGGTTTAAAGAATTTGGGCCAAAATTTTAGGTTGAAGGTTATCTGATGATACAAATATGGACTAAATAAAGTCCCTTAAAGAGAATTTCAAAGAGATATGAGATACATTATTAAGTCAACTAATTACTCGAGCTTCTTATCTTTAACAACATAAAAATAATTATTTCAAAAGAAAAGATCTTAATTAAATTGCCTGTTTTAACGAAAATAAGTTGCTTACTTAATTGAAACTCTATTTTTTTGCAAAACGATTTTCTAAAAATTTATTCAAATTGAAAATTTATATAAATATATATATTTTTGAAGTATAAAGATATATAATCCATATGAAAAAAAAAAGGCAAAAAGAGTTTGGAAGATAATCTTGAAAATATTTTTGATTTTCAAACACAATTATTTCCAATTGATCAATATTTAAGAAGCTTAAAAATTAATCAAATTGTGGAGGGTTAAAATTGGGTGTCAACCGGTATTATCACTATATCGTATATTGACGCTACTTCAACCGAAATCCTAATAAATCGAACTCTATAATAGTATATTTCTACTATTCTTAATTTACCAATTCACAAATCAAGCTCGTCAATAATTTTATAACAAAAGGAACAAAGAAGATTAAATGAAAATGACAAAATGAACTCATATATTAACACATAAATATAAAATATAAAACAAATAGAAATTTAAATCAGTCCACTTCAACATGAGATGCCGAGAACGAGTTTCACAAAAAAGGAAAAAATCCAACTACCTTCTTTATGCCCCTCTGGTCACTGCAATTCACAAACCCAATCAAAGATCAAAACTTTGAAAATTATCCACAGCTCTATATATAAATCTTGATCAAAATTTTTAAATACCAATAAGAGTAAAAAATTAAATGCAAATTGATACGCTTAAACTTACTTCTCAAATAAGAAGTAAAGAGGTCGTATCGAGTAAAAAACCCAAGTAATGAGGTTGTGATCGTTCCCACGAGGAAAATAGTTTAGACTTAACTTCAATCTATTATTACTACTATTTAGTCAATTATTTCCTTGGAAAGCAAAAACAATAAAAAAGGATTTTTTTTTACTTCTAAATGAATGAAAATAACTAGCTAAATTAAAGGAGACAACTAACAGCTTCAAATGTTGGAGGTTAATCAATAAATCAAAGTAACTAGGGTTTACGTCTTCCTCACAGGTTCATAACTTGAAAATTCTAAAAATAACAATTCTTTCCTAGTATCTCGCATGCAAAGTAATAAGTTATGTATTTCTAAATCCTTTATCCGGCATCTAGTAAATTTCACTCCGCACCTTGGTCTGGCTACTTGTGTTGCTATACTAATCCTTACATTTACCTCATATTAAGCATCGTATTAGATATCTGACAAAGTTATTACCTCGTACCAATAAATACTAGTCTATTAGATAGTATTCACTAAATCTATGTTGATAATTCTTTCCTATTATCTACCTCCTTGATCCGCCAAGTAGCATACAGGCGAGTTCTAACGTTTGCCATCCGTTAAAAATACTTCTAAACGAAAGAATTATCAATACATGCAAGACACTATTCTAGAATTATTATTTTAGTTAGGTTTTACCTCATTATTCGCCTATGGTTCCCACAACCCTATTATGGAGTTTAGTTACCCATAGTCATAATCACAATATTCATATATATGATATATGAATTCATGCACTTACTTCAATGAGAAAGAATAAAATCCAGAAATTTACTTGATTAATCGACAAAATCACCAACAATAAACTCTAGAGAAACGTGTAACATCCAAAGTGTAATAATCAAAATAATCTCCTCACAAAGAATATAACATAAAAGTGTCTAATAACCTAGAGTCTAACAAAGATTCTAAAAATAATCAAGAGTCTAACCCCAAAAACGAGGTATTTCGAACTATTTATAAAAAATAAACACCTAATTAAATAAGGACTCTATTTGCTCAAAATCTTTCAAAATGCGACTGGGTCAACGGACCTCGCGACGGATCGTCGTGGTCACGATGGGCCGTCGTGGATTCTGTCTACCTATACTTGTGCAATTTCTTCTTCTGCTCTCTTCATTACCCTCGACGGCAGGTATGACGGATCGTCACAGGCACAATGGTCCATTGAGGGTCTCTACTCCTAACACTTGAACTCATGGAATTTGGGTACTGTGACTACTTCTCTGATCTTCTTGGCGAACGAGCAGAACGGACCGTCATGGCTACGACGGTCCGTCATGGCTACGACGCTCCGTCATGCACTCTGTAACAACCACTTGGTCAGAATTCCCATTCTTCCTTCAGCAGCTGCTCTACGATGCCACCTACGGACCGTCACGAGCACGACGAACCGTCACAAGCTCCGTAGGTGGTACTTTTCTATATTTCTTGCTTAAAACTGCATTCATTTTTTAGACAAACTTCCTACAAATAAAGAGAAACTTACATAAAAATTAGTACAAAAAGGCTTTTTGACACACTTAACTTAAGTCAAAAGTATTAATAATACCGTGAAACCACAATATATCAATACCCTCAACTTAAATTTGTTGTTTGTCCTCAAGCGACGCACGATGACTCAATACAAAATCTTTGTACAATAGTATCAATGTTTTATCTTTCGCAATCATTAGGCTATCATTCCCGATAAGTCTCATCATGTTTATGCATGCTATCACTATTAGGCTTGAATTATGTGGAATAAGACCATAACACAGACTCACCATGCACTAAAACCTATCCTCTTCAATTTCTCACCGAGGTGCTAATATTTCCGGTATTGCAACTAGTGTCCTCACTTCCAAACAAAATCCTCATTTTTCACACAATGATTTCAGTTTGAGTATAAGGATAACTTTTCAACACTCACTCTCAGAACAAATTCACACTCATTCATACATATTGCCTTAAGCTTGCCCTTATTTTAAGTGCTTTAAGTTCGCTATACAACTCTTAGGATCACGATAGGACTTTTTTAGCTTGTAACATAGGCTCAGGGTTAGGTATGATATATTTAGGTATATTTTAGTGACTTTTTGCCCTCCTTTACATATCGGCTAAACATACCACTTTGTTATTATTTTATTTCGCCCAGTTTCTCATATCTTTCACCTTGCTATTTTCCCTTCTTTCTTCATTTGTGTAAGTGACTCTCTTTTTTTCTTGTTTCTATTTCTTGTATTTTTTTTTAAATTTTTTTTCACTTCTATTTCAACGATTCTTGAGTCACTTTACTTTTGTTCTTTCTCTCTCTTTGTTCTTTCAACCCCACTTTCCATAGAATTCCTCATAATAGCCACCCTAAACTCATGGCTTTACCATGAGTCAAAGTACACAATACCCAAAGTTGGGTCAAGGCCATAAAAAGGGTTGTTTACTATATTAGCCACCTTCAACTTATACTTTTTGCATAAGTTGAGGTGCACATGTCCAAGGAGGGATCAGGCCAACACATTATTCTCAGAAAAGATTAGTTGGGTGAAAAAGAAAGGTCTAGTTTAAGCTCAAATCATTTGGATCAAAGAAGGATTAATTTCATTTGGTTTTCTTTTATTTAGGCTAAAAATGGGCTATATTGAACAAGAGCCTATGATCCTTTCCTAATTGTCTATTACAAATTACTTTTAGCAGGACTAACCAGGCAAGTTCTAGCTCAGTAAAAAAAGTGGACTATTCAAATCTTCCTCACCTCACTTGACATCTCATTACTCTACCATATTATCAGACACCTAGTTCGAATTTTAGACTTAGGGTCATGCAATGGTGTACCTCTATGTCATGCTTAGAGCCACACATTTATCAATTATTATGCTAGTCATGCATCATTTTCCATTTTATCATGATATCATTTTAGCCATCATGCTTCAGAATTTAACCATGTACACAAGATATACACATGCCGGTTCAACAGAAAAATTAATCAATCTCTTGGGGAAAAAGAACGCAGGCAAGAAAACCCCTAAAGAGGATAGTGAATTGGGGTACTCAGACTTCACCCTAGCACTCACTTTCCATTTACCCCATCCCCAAAAAAAAAGTCACAATTGTCCCCAATTCATAAAAAAATTGAAATACAAGAGTGGTAGGTGAAGCAAACTTGGGCACAAAGCGCCGACGATCAGCAAGCTTGTGGGTCCGATTCCCTGGAACCCACTACCTCTGTAATCTGGACACCCTCAGTAGTGTCCACAGCATCGATAGCACTATCAGTAGTGCCTCCCGCTATCTCCAAATTTTTGGAGCTAGATTACCCAGCATCTAACTTTACTACCCTCATCTAACTTGCCTCCTCATCAGCAAGCGAGGCTCTCCTCGCAACCTCCATCTCACGACACTCCTTCTTCCGTGCTTGAGCCTCATCCTCCTCTCGAACCCTATGCCTTTTGGCATGCTCTCGATGGGGAGGTGGTGGAATCTCAAATGTGGCGAAAAAGGCCGCCATCACTGTGTCTTTTGTAGGCTCTGCAGAAGGGACCTCAGACATAGGCTCCCTAGCCTCTAAAATCATATCGATGTCTGCGCGAAGACTGTCAACCGAAGCCTGACGGGTCAACACATCCACCTGAGGGGCTGGTGGGGCAAACACCCGCAACTCAAAAGCGTCCAAGCGCTGATGAACCTTAGCGATCTTCCACTCTGTGTGCTGGACCATTATCTTCTCAAAGCGCTCTTCTGCCTCAGCAATAGACCTCTACATCCAAGGCTGGATGTGATACAAAAGTGTAGCCATTTGTGCCTCTAATTTCTTGAACAGCAAGGGGCACAATAGCGCGTAAAGGGGCTGAGCGAGAGGAGCTCGGGGCAGTGCTACTACCCGGGATAGACTCAACCGGGGTAGTGTCAGTGGAAGCCGCCTGCATAGCCGTGCTATCCTGTTTTACCGTATCAGGCAGATTGCCATAATATGGAGGCAACTCTGGACGGGGCCCTCTTCGTGGAGCCAACTCATTGCCCTCATCCCTGATGAGGCCGATATCAACAGTGCCTAGCGGGGTCTTGAGCTGATCAAAGTGCCATATAGGCACACCTGTGGACATGCATAGAGAAAATATCATGCAAGAGAAAGGGTAAGTAGTTGTGACCTTAAAATCCGTCTCGTTCATGACCACCTGTAAAAGCCTAGAAAAATCCACCTCATACCCAGCTATTATCGCCGCCAATAGTACTGCTCGATGCCGTGTTGCTATATTATCAGCGGCGATAGGGGAAAGGCAGTGGCAGACGATCAACCACAAAGACATCATCGTGAAGGTCAGGTCATCCTTCTTGATGGCTCCCTTCGGCTGGGTCACGCAGTCAGCACCCTCTCCATCAACGGAAAAGTGCAGGTCCATCCACCTCTTGGTGGTCTCTCCCAGCGATGGCTCACGCAGGAATTGGCCATCTTTGCAATTTTCCACCAATAGTCGAACTCGGCAGTGAGAGGGGTCCGGTTGGCATCAACATTCTTACCGTATAGATATCGGTGGATGGCAGGTAGGGAGAGATCAACTTGAATGACACGTATTCGGACATGCTCCAGTGGGGCCTGTTTGGCGGGAGCAGTCCGCCTCTCAATCTATGATCTGAGAGTAGCTACGTAGGAGTCGTTGAACTCTCGAACGACCTATTCACTATATTGTCCCAACGAATGCGCATTCTACTCAAGTAGATGTTTGGTTAAGAGATTGTGGATCTCTGTCATAGTTGGGAGACTTCCCATAAGGACCCGCCGCACCAAAATAAGTGTCTGTGTCATGACTCCTTTGTCATTCAGAAACTTTGCATATTAATAGAGTTGATACTTCCCGTTGACACACCACCGGTTGGGCTAGTCAGCAACCGGGGTGAGAGCACGAGTCGCTGAACCTGTGTGGATTCCGAAGTGTCAACCTTATCAGACGAGACAGACTGTGCAGTGGTGGCGGGTGTAGGGACCTCAGCTGATCCAGAGGATTCCTCTGACTACGAAACTCTTAATGAGACAAACACTCCTTCTTCATTAGTAGCTGATCCAGATGGTGTGCTAGTCAATGTGCGCTTCTCATCAGACTCGGAGGCAGTGACTACGCTGGACGCCACCTTTTTGGGTGTGGATCTGGGAGAACGTGCAGCTCACGATGGGGTGCAAGTGCCTAGGGGCACGTACTCGGGTTCACACTCATCATCACAGCCAAGGACCAGGCGGGCAGACAGGGCGACAGACATCGATCGCCCGCATGCGTAGGCTCGATCTTGTTTCGGTGTCATAATAGATAGTACCTGTAAAGAATCATTACTAGTACTAGAAGGAGCTAAATAGACAAGCAAAACGACACAAAATAAATAAAAGAGTTCAGATGTAATGACATTTCCATAGTAACAGTGAAACACGACGGAAAAGGTGACAGCTTGTCGTGAGTATGGCGGACCGTCATGGGGTCCGTCATGTCTTTCTTAAACTATGTTTATGTGGAGATCCCTGAAGTAAAGTCTCTTATAAGTATGACGGTAAATAAAGGAAAGACCGTTGTGATTATGACGGTCCATCGTCGATGTCCGTCGTGAGACACTAGGGAAAAAATTGGAGACCCTTAGGAGAGGGGTCTCTAACCGTCATGACAGTTATGCAGCATGGACCGTCGAGGGTATGATGATCCATTGTAGGTGTCTGTTAGGGGATACTTGGAAAAAGTATGGAGACCCTAAGGAGAGGGGTCTCTGACCGTCATATTGGTTATGTAGGACGAACCGTCGTATATGTCTGTTTGAGGACACTTAGAAAAAGTGAGAGACTCTGCGGAATAGGGTCTCTGACCGTCATGACGGTATGTGCAGGACGGACCGTCATGGGAATGATGGTCCGTTGCATGTGTCCGTTGGTGAACACTTGGAGAAAATTATACAGTGGGGTGTTAGGGATGTTGGAACGGACCCAATGATAGTCCGTCGTGGGTACGACGGTCCGTCATTGGAGTCTTGTTCTGTCATTTACCGACAGAACTGGGGATGCCCCATTCATCCCCTATAACCCAAATGGAATTGTTAGTGTTTTAACCTACATTTATCTAACCCACATACCTAGTAAACTAGAAATGGTAAAGCACTTATTTCTAGAGTGTTAAAACGACAATTTTGAGGATTCTCAACCTAAGTCAGACAGAATTTGTATTAAAGACTGAACCCATCAAGAAGAACTAGGCTAATACTAATTGATAAAAAAAAATGCACTGTAAATGGGTAGAAATAAGAGACACATACCTGAGAACTTGAGAAAAACAAGCGAGGAAGGTACTTGGTGATCAAGTAAAGAACCACAGCAGAAGACTCTGACAAGTAGATAGTGAATTTTAGAAATTGAGGAACTTGAGAAAATGATCGGTTGTAAGAGAGAGGAATTATGAACTTTGAGTTTAAAATGGAGGGAAATGGGAGGAAAAGGGAAGGAAATGGGTGAAATGAAGGGTGTGCGGTTTCTTCATGTTAAGAATTTTTAAAAAAACCCAGCCGAGTCGAGTCGGGTACGCTTCATTAATGACGCAATGAGTCCCCGACGACAGTCCCTCACAGCTGAGACGGTCCACCATTGGTTCCGTCGTGTGTGCCCTAGTATTAAAGATAATAGAAAAACGTACCTGGCATGATGAATTCATGCGACGGTCCATCGATGTATCCGTCCCTGACTGTTGTGGAGTGATTTTCTGAAGAATTTCTTTGTGATGTGCCTAAAAAGTGAAAACTCATTAGTAGAAAATGCTACAATTACTAAAAATAAAAACTATAAGCATTGGGTTGCCTCTCAACAAGCACCGATTTAACGTCGCGGCACGACTGAGGACACTTGATTACTCAACCTTCATCAAGATGGTATGCGTCTATCACTTCATTCACTGATGCAGTATGCCCAAAATAGAGTTTTATTCGTTCTCCATTCACCTTAAAACGCACTCCCTGCTTGGTTTCTAACTCAACTTCTCCATGAGGGAATACTTGGGTAATCAAGTAAGGACCAGTCCGTTTGGACTTGACCTTGTCCGTAAGCCAATGCAACCTAGGACTATATAAAAGTAGCCAATCCCTAACAAGTAACTCTTGTTTGTAACTTTTTAGGTTATTATCCTTCTTCATCTTTTCTTTGTAGGACATAGCAGTTACCAATTGTATCTCACCACTCTGTCTCATGGACCTACAAATGTTGAAGGTCGCTTGTTCATTGTTCAATTGGGAATTACCTTTATAGGGACTTCTGCATCTTTTCCAGTGCTATCTTCTGCTTCACCACTACCCTCTACCACCTTATCATTATCCTTTCTCACTTTTTCCTCATTAGACAACATAGGTGGGTCAATGGTTTGTCTTACCCCCGCGAGTAGTTATTGCCATACAGTTTGCATCATTTTTCGGGTTTTGGATAGTGTTGCTAGGAAGAGTGCCCGGTTGCCGTGTGTTCATAGTCGCAGATAATTGCGCCATTTGCAACTCGATCTGCTTAATCGATATTGCATGTGTATCGACTTTCTGACCAATACCTGCTAAATCACTCCTTATATCTTTAATGTGATCATCATTACCATCAAACCTCCTAATTATTTTGTGCAACATATGGTCAACTCACGACATAATATCTCCACCATCCCTAGGAGTAACTTCACAATTTTGAGGAGGAACATATGGCCCATTCCTATCATTTTTATTACCATAGTTACCCTTGTTGAAGTTTTTGTCGCAGTTGTAGTTTCCATCTCGCACATAATGACGTTCACAGTAATAGTTACCATAGATCCGGCCTTGGTTCCCTTGACCTTCGCGCCAATTCTCCTTATTAGAGACTTGGGCACTCGGTCGGAAACCCCCCGTCTTCTCATTTACTGCATAGGAATCCTTCTAATAATAGCACTCATCATTTTATGGCGGTGGTTTCAAGAAGTAGTTGACTGCATGTATCTTCTCTGCACCCCCAATGACATGTTTTAATACCAACCCAAGCTTAGTTCTCATCTGATCCATCTCTTTGGGAATCTCATTTGTGGCCGAGTTGTGAGTGGATTGCACTGTGAAGGTATTTCTCCTTGTATCTGACTTCCTAGTACTTCAAGCTTTACTGTTCCGGGAGATTTTCTGTAACTTTTCAATAATCTCAGCATAAGGACACTCCCCATAAGAGCCACCCGCTTTAGTATCCAACACCGCTTTATTATTATCATCTTGTCCCCGATAGAAGTATTCCTTTAGTGACTCATCATCTATGCGGTGATTTGGGATGCTTCTAATAAACGAGGTGAATCTATCCCACGAACTACTAACTGACTCTCCTGGTAGTGCCACAAAGTTGTTTACTCTGTCTTTGTGGTTTCGTTTCTTGGACACCGGGTAGTAGCGTGCTAAGAAAACATCCCTTAGTTGGTTCCAAGTGAAAATTGAGTTGTAAGGGAGCTTAGTGAACCAAATAGCAGCCTCTCCCATCACTGAGAGAGGAAACACTCTTAGCCCTATTACATCCACGTCCAAGTCAGGCCTACCTACACAACTTTTACACACTACCCTTACCTTAGGTATATGGGCATGTGGATCCTCATAAGGTAGCTCTGAAAACAAACCTCTGGCAGTGAGCATTTGCATCAGGATACTATTTACCACAAAGGTGTGGCCTGGTGGTAAAGGGAGCAAGAAAAGTGGCCCATCGGAGTCTGCTATATTGTCATAACCTCTGTACTATTCTAGGGACCGTGGAGCGGAATTTTGTCCCCTCTGTTTGTTTTCACCCAGAGCATCCGGTAACAACTGACCATGAACATCAACCGGAGCTGGGATGTTCTGGTTTGGAATATCATAATTAATTCCCAAGTTTCGCTTCATGTTGCATAGTGTACGCTCTAATTCGTGATCGTAGTGAAACAAGAGTTCTTCTCTTCCTCTCCGTGTATTTGGCATACAAGGAAGATGGTTCTGCAATAATAAAAAACAATGAACAAAGTAAAATCAAGAAAATATGAACTAAATTATAGTAATAAGGTTAACTTAATCTAAAAGCTACTTTCCCCCGTAGAAGCGCCAAAATTTGATACGCTCAAAATTACTTCTCAAATAAGAAGTAAAGCGGTCGTATCAAGTAAAGAACCCAACTAATGAGGTTGGGATCGTTCCCATAAGGAAAATAGTTCAGACTTAACTTCAATCTATTATTACTACTATTTAGTCAATTATATCCTTGGAAAGCAAAAACAATAAAAAGGGGGGTTTTTTACTTCTAAATGAATGAAAATAACTAGCTATATAAATGGAGACAACAAAGTGTTTCAAATGTTGGAGTTTAATCAATTAATCAAGGTAACTATGGTTTATGTGTTCCCCCACAGGTTCATAACTTGATAATTCTAACTATAACAATTCTTGCCTAGTATCTCGCATGCAAAGTGATAAGTTATGCATTTCTAAATCCTTGGTCCGGCATCTAGAAAATTTTACACCGAAACTTGGTCCTTCTACCTGTGTTGCTATACTAACCCTTACCTTTTCCTCATATTAAGCATCTTATTCGATATTTTACTAAGTTATTACCTCGTACCAATCAATACTATCCTATTAGATAGTATACAGTAAATCTATGTTGATAATTCTTTTCCTATTATCTACCTCCTTGGTCTGGCAAGTAGCATTAAGGCGAGTTCTAACGTTGGCCATCCGTTAAAAATAATTCTAAACAAAAGAATTATCAATACATGCAAGACACTATTCTAGAATTGTTATTTTAGTTAGGTTTTACCTCATTAGTCACCTATGGTTCCCACAACCCTAGTTATGGAGTTTAGTTACCCATAGTCATAATCACAATATTCATAAATATGATATAAGAATTCATGCACTTACTTCAATGAGAAAGAATAAATTCCATAAATTTACTTGATTAATCGACAAAATCATAAACAAACAACTCTAGAGAAAAATGTAACAATCCAAAGTGTAATAATCAAAATAATCTCCTCACAAATAATATAACATAAAAGTGTCTAATAACCCTGAGTCTAAAAATGATCAAGAGTCTAACCCCAAAAAATGAGATTTTTCGAACCATTTATAAGAAATAAACACCTAATTAAATAAGGACTCTATTTGCTCGAAATCTTTCAAAACGCGGCTTGGTCGACGGACCTCGCGGTGGATTGGCTTGGTAACAATGGGCCTTCATGGATTCCGTCATCCCATACTTGTGAAATTTCTTCTGCTGCTCTCTTCATACGGCAGGTATGACGGATCGTCACACGCACAACAGTCCGTCGAGGGTCTCTGCTCCAATACACTTGAACTCTTGGAATTTCATTACTCGGACTACTATTCTGATCTTTATAATGAAAAGCAGGACGGACCGTCATGTCTACACGGTCCGTCATGCACTCCGTAACCCCACACTTTGTCAATATTCCCCATCTTCCTTCAGCATCTGCACTACGATGCCACCTACGGACCGTCACGAGCACGACGAACCGTCACAAGCTCCGTAGGTGGTACTTTTATGTATTTCTTGCCCAAATACATCCCCATTCATCTTTTAGAAGATTTACTGCAAATAAACAGAAACTTACATAAAAATTAGTACAAAAAGGTTTTTGGACACACTAAACTTAAGGAAAAAGTATTTAAAATACCATGAAACCATGGTATATCACAAATCAAAATAATTAACCAACATATATATGCCCGAAAATTGCACCAATAATTGAAGAACGAAAATTAGAGTGATAATTAAAGTTACACACCTCGTCTAAAGAATTGGTTGTTTCTGAATACTTCCTCGCCCCCTCAAATTTTGACTGTGTTAGAACTAGAAAAATTTTGATAATTGACAAATAGATCAATAGATTAAAAGAACCGGTTGGGCCAACATGTACTTTTCGGACTGAATCCGACTGGAATAGGAGAATGTTAACCACAAAAATTAGAAGTTCTAAAGTTGTGGAAGTCTTGTTTTTTCAACATGCAACCAGTACAAAAAGTTTCCTTTTATAAAGAAGTACAAAGACAATAGAGTTTTCTTAATGAAATAGAAAAACTAGGAAAATTAGGAAGTTGATGTAAAGAAGAAGACAAAAGCCTGAAATAAGTAGAAAAGTAGAAACTTGCCACGTGAACTTGAAAATTCGAAGTAGAAAAGGAAGTCGAAACCATGTAGAAGAAGGAGTTAGTGATTAATAAATATTATTCTTTAGTTAAGGTAAATTGTGTGGATGTTTTTCCTTTCAAAGAAGAATACAAGGAGGTGTCCTAACGTGAGAAGGAGTTCAAGTTTAGTTCTGTTTAAAGACGCTATTTTAAAGAGACGAAGACTAAGTTTTGTTGAACAATACTTAGGAGAGTTTAAAAGTCTATAAATACCGCAATAGTGTTGGGTTTGTACTGTGTAGCAAGAGACGATGGGAAATAGAGGGAAACACAGGAATTTGAAAAGTTGAGAACTTGAAAAGTCCTCTTATGCTTTAACCAAAAGACATTTGTCCATCATCGGTCGTGGAAAGAAAAAAGGAAATGTTTAAATAAAGAAAGACTCCTATTAACTGTTAAAAGGGTTGAGAAGAGGGACCCCCCTCGCGCCGTCCTCGTCGCTTGCTCGTCTCGGCTTCGGCTTCGGCTTCGACTTTGGTAATTGATCGAGTGATTTTTTGTATAAAGTTTATTTTAATTATTTAATTAATTATTAAATTAAATGGCCAAAAAATATTTTCTATTAATTAGTTGATAATAGAAGTTTAAAATTAACCGAAATGTTTCAACTTTTTAGTTGACTAACCCGACCCAACTTTGATCCGCGCGACCCATTTTATTTTAACTTTCCCATTTTATTGAAATTTCCCGCCATAATTGTTCTGAAAGGTTGCAACTTTCAGGAATAGTCAGTACCATTTGAAAGGTTGCATACTTTCTTTAATGGTTGTGTGAATTCTGAAAGGGTTGCAACCTTTCAAAACCTATTCTTTTTGCCTATAAATACCACTCATTCTTCAGAAAATTTCCTTACAAATTTTCGGATCTTCTTCTTCTTCTTTTGCTCACATTTTTCTTCGTGTACTTTCCTGTTGTGGATTGGTTCACTAACAGTAGATTTTTTGGTATCTACACTCTGCTGATTAAGATCATTTTACCCTGGGATGTTATATTACAAATCAAACCTCGGATACTAGAGGGGAATAATTTCCTTAAGGGAACACTGTGAGTTCAGTGGACTTGATCTCTTTCCGATTTAAACATTTTTTTTTAGATTCTCTTACATATTTTTTTTTTACAGATTTTAGTTTTTGTAAATTAAATTTCTGTTCATCTCTCTTTCTGAACAATTTATTAGAATTGGTAATTTCTTGTTTATACACAGATTGGCAACAATATTAAGGAATTTTTTTTTTCAATCTTTGTTTCTGGTGGAGACAAAAATCTTCGTGATTTTATAATTCGTAAAGTATGCAATTATAATTTCTTTTTTACTAAGACCATATCATTTTATATTTATTAGAAATGACAAACAATGGTGTTAGAGTGGCTGTTGTTGCACCAACCCGAACTATTGTACCACAGGCAAAAAAATGGGGTAAATTCACAAGTGTGAATTTCGAAGGATTGAAGCAACGAGTATTTTATAGCTTACCACTCTTGGCCTTTAGAAATTTACAAGTGAAGATACTCCAGTGCCTTCTAATGATATGCCAGAGAGAGAAATATTCATGATTATTGAAGCATGGAAACATGCAGACTTCCTATGTAAAGGCTACATTTTGAGTGCTTTATAGGACGACTTATATAATGTCGATAGTGCAATAACAACTTCAAAAGAGTTGTGGGATGCACTTGAGAATAAATATAAGATAAAAAATGCATGCTTGAAAAATTTTGTGATCACAAAGTGTTTAGACTAAAAAAAGCATAGATAAAGTTGTTGGATCACAAGTACAAGAACTTCAACTTATTCTCCATTATCTGATTGCTGAAGATATTGTAGTAAATGAAGCTTTTCAAGTGGCTGAAATGATTGCCTCCTTCATGGAATAATTTCAAGAATTACCTAAAGCACATGCGTAAAGAAATAAAGCTTGAAGATCTTGTGTTTCGGCTCACGATTGAGAAAGATAACAAAACACTGAAAAGAAGTTGCGCAAGAGCTCATTAATCATTTGAGCTAATATTGTTGAAGAAAATCTTACCAAAGACAAAAAGATAAAGAAGTCAAACGGGCAGAAAGTCAGAACAGGACAAGAAGAAAATCAAAGGCAACTATTTCAATTGTAGCAAGGCTGGTCATAGGTCTTCTGATTGTCGTGCTCCAAGAAAGGACAATGAAAAAGGCAAAGGTAAAATTCAAACAAACATTGTGGAGAATGAAGATGTAGATGACTTAAGTACAATGATCTCGGAGTCTAACTTAATTTGAAATCCCAAGGCGTGGTTTCTCGACCCTGGTGCCACTAGACATATTTGCTCTGCGAAATAAGCCTTTGCAACATACACTCCTGCTGAGTACGATGAAGATTTGTTCATGGGAAACACAACAACAACAAGGATTGCAGGAACTGAGAAAGTAATGTTGAAAATGACATCCGATAAGGTGTTGACTTTTAACAATGTTCAGCATGTCGCTATTATTAGGAAGAATTTAGTTTGTTTGCACTACTCGTTAAGAACAGATTTAAGTGTGTCCTAGTTAGTGATAAAGCTGTAATACGTAAGAATGAAATGTTCATAGGAAAGGGCTAAGTCAATGAGGGTCTTTTCAAACTGAATGTAATGGTTCTCGAGAGTATTAATAAAAATTTTGCTTCTGTTTACTTATTGGGGTTAAATTATTTATGGCATACCCGTTTGGACATGTAAATTACAAAGCCTTGCAAAAATTGGTTAATCTAGAAATATTGCCTGATTTTAAATAAGATAAATCGAAATGCGAAATCTATATGGAAAGTAAGTTTGTTAAACATCCTTTTAATTCTGATGAAAGAAATTTTAAAACTTAAGACTTAATTCACATTAATATATCCGATATGAATTCAACACCATCTCATGGTGGGAAAAAATATTTTATAACTTTTATTGATGACTGCAGTAGATTTTGTTATGTATATTTTCTTAATAGTATGAATGAAGCAATGGATGCATTTAAGCAATACAAAAATGAAGTGGAAAACCAATTAAATCTAATGATAAAAATAATTCAAAGTGATAGGGGTGGAGAATATGAATCTTCTTTTGCAGTGTTATGTTTGGAATATGGTATTATTCATCAAACTACGACACTTTATACACCACAGTCAAATGGTTTGGCAGAATGGAAGAACTGAACATTAAAGGAAATGATGAATGCTTTAATGATAAATTTTGGTACACTGCGAAACCTTTGGGGGGAAGCCATCCCTACAGCTAATAAAATACTTTATAGAGTACGTTACCGAAAAATACAATCATTTCCATATGAGTTGTGGAAAGGACGAAACCCAACTTCAAATATTTGAAAGTGTGGGGGTGTTTAGCCAAGAAAAAGGCTTTACCGAAGAGGGTTAAAATTGGATCCAAAATAGTAGATTGTGTCTTTATTGGGTATGTTGTGAACTTTAAAGCCGGTCAATTTTTGGTTCACAAATTTTATATTCCTGAGATTCATGTTATTACGATAATTGAATCAAATAATGCAGGGTTTTTTGAAAATATTTTTCCGTATAAAACTTAAAGTGAGTCAACAAGTGAAAGACCTTAACAACCACGATAAGAATCAATGGGAAACACTCTAACTAGTTAGGAACCTAGGGGTAGTACTCGCTAATGATAATCTGCTTCTTTCGGACAAGATTTATAGCACTATTGCTTGAAAATGAGCCTCAAACAAGTTAAGCAGCTATGTCTTCATCTAAATAATCTTATTGGAAAGAAGCAGTCAATAGTGAGATCGAATCAATTTTAAGCAATCACACTTGTGAATTGGTTGATCTTCCTCAAGGAAATAAACCTTAAGGATCAAAGTGGATCTTTAAAGGGAAAATGAAACCTGATGGGACTATTCACAAATATAAGGCTAGATTGGTAGTCAAAGGGTACAGACAAAAGGAAGCTTTGGACTACTTTGAAACATACTCTCCAATAACAAGGATAACATCAATTAGGATGTGTATATCACTAGCAGCAGTGCATGATCTTAAAATCCACCAAATGGATGTGAAGAAAGCCTTATTAAATGGAGAGTTGGAGGAAAAAAATCACTTAATGGACTCAAACAAGCACCCAAGCAATGACAGACTAAATTTGACCAAACAATGTTGGCAAATGGATTCAAGATTAATGAATGTGATAAATGTGTTTACGTTAAAAATATTATGAATCATGAGGTCATTGTTTGTTTGTATGTTGATGACATGTTAATAATGAGTAAAAACATTGAAGATATAATTGCTACTAAGTGCATGTTGTCCAGCAACTTCGATATGAAGGACTTAAGAGTTGGTGATTTGATCATAGGGTCAGGATTATCACAATTTCCTAGGGACTAGCAATATCTCAATCTCATTATATTGAAAAAGTATTGAATAAGTTCTAAACTCGAATTGATTTAAGTTTTACATTTAAAAAGAATGAAGGTCAATGTTTGTCACGATCAAAATCTAGACCCCAGATGAGACCGGCGTCATTGACCCCTCAGAGGTCGCAGACAAGCCTACATACGTCATTATTACTTCATCTAGGTTAATTTTAGCGGAAAATTTGAACTTTTTGTTACTTAACATTTATGTAATTCATTCTACGGAAACTCATAAACATTCAAAATCACCTATCTAATATTAAGATTGTCAAATAAAAGAAATAATTCATAATTGCCTTAAAAACATTTTTTCCAAAACAGCACCAATACAAAGTCTGAAAAGAAAGTGGAAATGAAATACTAGTAGATATTGTATGGGATTAGTACACACTTTTACTAAGTATGTATATATGCAATCACACACCAAGGACATGCATGAGTAAGAATATCTCTTTCGGAACAACATGATATATGGAAAGTCAAGTCGGTGGACATGCCTAATTTGGATTAGGAAGTCAGTGGAATTGCCAGATTTGGATTAGAAAAGTCAGTGGACTTGCCAAATTGTATTTAGGAAAGTCATGCCATGAGGTAACATGCATAATCATACGTATCATATTGCACACAGTATATAACATATTACTTATAGCACATACATATTTCATTAAGCACATAACATATTTCATATCATACGATTATATGCCATGAGACCTTGGAATCATCGAATTGATATTAACACTTCCCAAAATGAGGGCTCAACATATGGGACCTCAACTAGGGATCCTTCTTTAGCAAATATAGAGTATGATTCATTGATCCATACGTACTTCATTTCATTTATTCATATACTAGTGCAACCACTATTCATACCTAGGATGTAGTTTTAAGACTCTCATCGGGTTTGCTGTGCAATGATCTAGAATAACCTAGTATCATTAATTCAGTATAGCTCACCTCTTGATTATCCTATCCTAACACCTTTGGTATCGTTCATCTAATTATGTGCATCATTTAAGGATGGCCTCATTCTTTCTTTGGAAACTTTAACCTTAACCGACATAGATCATGTAAGCATCACGAAATCCAGTGTGTCATCCCCACACCGAAAATGGGTGGAATCACCGCCGAAGGTGAACCAAAACATGCTAGCATATATAGGGAATTGAACCCTGTTAGATCCCTATATTGGTAGTATAGGTTCAAAAAATAGGAGATATAAGGAAACCCATACTCGGCATGCGAGACATTCTCATCTCATTACGTGAACCTTCGCGCTTTTTGAAAACCGCATCACCACTCATAACTAGCCTATCGGTGCTCAATATAAAGTTCCATTACATTCAACTAATATATCATGGAAGCTGACTACTAGTATGAGGACAACATAGCTCATTAGATTATTTCTCATCTCATCATCAATATTAAGTATACATTAATCTCAGTACTTTCATTAGAGTGTTCATAGAGACTGGTCTCTTCAATAACTTTACACTCTCATAGGTGAGTACGTTTTTGTCACATTTACTTAGGCTCATTTGAGATTGCTCTCATCTTTCACATTAGCCTCTTATAATATTGTCACCACATTCATTAACTTTAGCATATTTGCTTTTCATAATTACTCACCCCTTTTTCGTGAATATTCATATCATCATATGCCAATGCACTTGCCATATTTAGTGTGTTTCACACACTTACTTAACCCTTCTAGGGTTAAATCTTTTCATTTCATATATATTAGGTTCACTTACTTTTAAACGTATGCTAGACTTATGGGTCTATACATACAATCTATGAGGCTTCATTCATAATTATTTTACGTGATTCATATCTTCCTATGATTTTGTGATACAAGAAATTCATCTTGTATGTATGCCAAGATCATCGATTTCGATCTATGTAGGCAGCATTAGTTTAAACATTTATTCACGTATGACTTATGTATCAATACAGAAATTGGGCAAGGAAACCCAATTTTGAATCCCTTGGGAAACACTTATATTTTTATTTATTTTAGTTTGATCCACTAGGCTTGGAGACCCAATATTGAGCCGCAATGCCTTCTCTTCATTTTCCATTAATTTCTTTATTTTTTTTTGTTCATTTGGGACCAAGAGAATGTTGTATTGACCCCCACAACCTCATTTCATTTTATTCTCTTTTTCCTTAAACCATTTTCGTTTGACCGAGAGGGTGTGGTATCGAACCCCCACAACCCCACTTTATTTATCTTCTTAATTTCCTTTTTTCATCTAAGAGGCCGTGGGTTCGATTCCCACATGCCTCAACTTTTATTTTTCTTTTAATTTTTACTTATGTCTGACTGAGAGGTTGTGAGTTCGAACCCCACACCTCTCATTTTTATTTTGCATTATCTTTTTCATGTTTTGGTCAAGGCACACGGGTTCGAATCCCACATGCCACATTCTTTTTCTATCACTTTATTTCTAAGATTTTTAACATGTGAGGTCACGGGTTCGTTTCTGAGTGACCTCACTTATTTTTAATTCATTTAACATATCATTATAAACCACTAAGCTTGGCCAAAACACATCAACAAGATGCTTGAAATTATGTACGTTTTTCAGCTCATTTTCATCAACATTTACATTTTAGTTCTTAGGGTAATTCATGGATCATTTAGTACATCTTTTGGTGCATTTTAATGGATTCACTTAGCTAATAGTTTCCATTCAAATCAGTCACATTATACTTAATATGAACATCACGATTTATACAAGTTTTTGCACGTAAGAATACAACCATAACATGTCATTTTAGAACTTCAAACCAAGAGTATAAGTCATAGCTAAACAATGTACACACATAAACACATAGTTTCGGACATCATGCCTAATATTCACATAACTCCAAACATATATACATGAACTTATTCATCATGAAAACATATTACATCCCTAATTTCTACCAGCAAACATACCCAACCTACAAATCGAGTGGAGCTAGTGACAGGGATATGCAATGGGAAACAACCCTAGTTTTTGGGATAGATTCATCTGAGTCCTAAGGGTCTCTTTGAAAAGGGACCAAGAGTAAGAAAACTCATACCTTATTTTGACGTTCAAACCTTGAACTTCCTGCCCAAATAACCTCTCAAAAATCACGTCCAAGTACGAAAGCTTCAGTACCAACTCGACGGAAAAACCCCTCATTTTTTCTTAATGTTTTTGGTTATGTTTTGTATATGTTTTAAACATGAACTTTAAGTATGAAGACCTTTTGGTTTCTAAAAATTCTTGTGTTTATACAGCAAGAACGTGAAAAGATAAGAGAGATATTGACGTGAAAGAGAGAGTTAAAACATGAAAGGTAGTTTAGGATTAGGTGGAGTAGTTTAGACTTAGTCAACTAGGACTTATTCAAACCTTTAAAAGTCTGATTTTACTTTTTATTAAATCATCTAATAAATCTTAATTAATTAAATTAATTTACCAATTTAAATAAAAAGATTTAAATCATTGTTCCCACCTAGGTTCGAACCTTGGTGAGCAAGATTTTGCTAAAAGGGAAATTTCGGCCCTCTCTCCCAAAATACCCCTCCATATTGTTTATTAAATAATTAATTAAACACTTGGGGTAATAAAGATACTACCTTATCTTGGAAAAAGACTATTTTACCTCTAGACCCTCAAAACTTAAGATTTCCCCTTTTTAAGTCTGGTAAAAATTTACCGAGTGAATATTCATATTCGAGAGGCCTACCTGGTTGGACCCAACCATTCCTAGCTCAACTAACTCCACAAGTAAGTCATCTTGGATGTAGAAAGGGTTCAAAGGTCTGGTTTCATGCGCATAAGTTCCATGTGAACCCGATATAATCGTAGGCATTCTGAATAGATTATTCATTACTTATCATATCCATTTTTTGGGTTTTTACAAAGTGACTCTCAATTGGAATATGCTAGAGTTTTGGGAAATTTGATATATATTATGAATTATATGCAACCAGATATAGCATGTACTATTAGTAAACGGAGTCGGTTCAATAGTAATCTGAATCAAACTCAGTGGATGGCAATGAAACGTGTGTTTGGTTATCTAAAATATACACAACATTATAATTTGCATTATAATAAATATTCTTCTGTGATTAAAGGGTATAGTGTGCAAATTGGATCAACGGGTCATATGATGTAATATCTACGAGTGATTATGTGTTCATACTTGGTGGAGGAGCAGTCTCTTGCAAATCCTCCAAATAGACATGTATTACTCGCTCCACAATGGAATATGAATTCATTGCTTTGGATAAGGCTTGTGAAGAAGATGAATGGCTCTTGAATTTCCTAGAGGATATTTCATTCTGGCCCAATCCTGTTTGACCTGTTTGCGTACATTGCGATAGTCAAGAAGCACTAAGTAGGGCAGGGAGCATTAAGTACAATGGGAAGTCTCGTCATATACGACGGAGACATAACACCATAAGAAAACTACTCTCTAGTGGAATTATTACAATTGACTACGTAAAGTCAAGCGATAATGTGTCAGATCCACTAACAAAAGTCCTAGTGAGAGAGGCAGTTGAAAGATCATCTTAGGGATGGGTTTACAACTTAGGACAAGTCAGCATGACGGTAACTCTATTTAATGTACTGGAGACCCAAGAGCTATACTAAAGGATAAAAACAAAATTGTGGCTGACAGTTCGACATTGTTAATTAACTCAATCCATTCTAATGATGAAGACAATGTTAAGGAACAAGGTTTAGACTTTAAGGCTAGTTAATAAGGTAACAAAGCTTAAAGTTTTTAATGATTTGCTAAGTTTTGTAGATTTGACCAAATAGTGTATCTAGAAGATGACACGGTTAGAAATCACCTATTTGAGTGTGAAGTGGAAGCCGCTTCAAAAAGAATTTAATGTCATAAGCGTATTCTCTATACACTCATGAAACCAGGAGGTGTTCATGGCTGAAACGAACACAACTGTAAGAACCATAAACAGTAAAGGGTTAATTGTCTGATATATTATTATCGGGGTATACACCTAAGCTCCACGTTTCAAAGATAACACATCTACGGATTGACCAAGTATGTCCGACATATGTTCACTAAGGAAAGTCAAAGAGAAAACCTACTTATATAGATGCAATTAATCCTCGACTGTAAAGTACACAATTGTCTGTACATTACGATGTTATAACCGTTCCCTATGAATGTCGGCGATTGTTGGGTATGTAGTATGTAGAAATAATTGATGGGAAATTGTCACGACCCAAAATGGGCCGCGAGTGGCACCCACACGTATCTTACTATGTGAGCGAACCAACAAATCTAAAACCCAACATTTACCAATATTTCAACCATAATGAACAAAATATAATGCGGAAGACTCAAAATATTATTAATATAACCAATAAACAAGCTTCTAAAGTTTATCAACTATTATCACCAAAATCTGGAAGTCATCACACCAAGAACATCTATCCTCAAATTTCTAAATCTAAGAGTATGTAAGAAGCTTAAATAAGTAAAAGGGATGGTCCATGTCCGAACTTCAAGACATCAAGACGTGAAGGAGAGAATCCAGTCCGAGCTAGGAATAATAGCTCACCCATAAATTTGATACGCTGGAGACTGTCTAGAGTTGCGGACGAGTCGAAGTCGATGGCACGTTTGCTGCACTCCACGAATAACAAAGAGAAAAATACAAGTAGGGGTCAGTACAAGGAACACGTACTGAGTAGATATCATCGTCCAACTCAAAATAGAAAGCAATATATATCGAATAATAATATAAAATCAACTACAATACTCATTAGGTGACAACAACAAGTACAAGAACCATTGGCCACAACACCAAGCACACCAATAAGGACTCAAGCCTCCATACCATACTCATTTGGGAAATAGGTTCTTTAAATTTGAGTATATTAACATAATTCAAGATTCATTCTCTTATTCTTCTTGTGTCGGAACGTGACACTCCGATCCCCTACTACTACGTGTCGGTACGTGACACTCCGATCCCCTAATACTACGTGTCGGTACGTGACACCCGATCCCCTAATACTACGTGTCAGTATGTGACACTCGATCCCCTAATACTACGTGTCGGTACGTGACACCCGATCCCCTAATACTACGTGTCGGTACGTGACACCCGATCCCCTAATCTCATTATTTTAGTTCATCAAGCCTCTTTTTATGTCAAGGCATCATCATTAATAGAGAGGATTTAAGGTTTAAGATTCAACAGCCTCATCTTTCTAATCCATCACAATTACATAATCACATCATGCAACCACACAATTAATCATATAGAATATTTTACAATACCACCCAATACATATCAATCGCTATTTAGAGTTTACAATGAAATACCTTAAACCATAACCTACATCCACCAAAGAATCGTGATCAAGCAAGCTACTTCCCAATGCCTTTGCTTTCCTCTTCGCTTCTCCCTTCTCTCGCTCGTTCTTTCTATTTTTCCTTCTCCAGATTCTTTTTCTTTTTCCCTAATTATCATATAATTCATTATGATGGAAGTAACCCATTATTTATTTTAAAGTTATCTCCTTTAACCCCCAAGTAGATACATTATTAAACTTACCCCAATAATTTCATAATTATAAGCATGAATAGTCCAAAACACCCCTTAAAAACTTTTAGCAGAAATCCGACCCAGTCGGGGTTACGCAGCTCATGAAGGCCCGTCGTACCTACGACGGTCCGTCACAAAGTCCAGAGAGTCAAATTCAGTAACGAGGTTGTCACGACCCAAATCGAGCCGCATGTGGCACCCACACTTACCCTCCTATGTGAGCGAACCAACCAATCTAAGCCCAAACATATTGAACAAAATACAATGCGGAAGACTTAACTCATTAATAAAAATCAATTCAATAACTTCTAAAATTCAACAACTATTATTCCCCACAATATGGAAGTCATCATCACAAGAACATCTATCCTCCAATTACTAAACTAAGAGTATTCTCAGAAGCTAAATAAATAAAAATCTAGTCCATGCCGGAAGTTCAAGGCATCAAGACGTGAAGAAGAAGATCCAGTCCAAGCTAGAAGCATTAGCTCACCCTGAAATCCGGTGTAATGAAGACTGGCTAGAGTTGCAGTTGAGTTGAAGACGACGGCACGTTTGCTGCACTCCACAAATAACAAAGAAAGAAACATACAAGTAGGGGTTTGTACAAAACACAAGTACTGAGTAGGTATCATCGGCCAACTCAAAATAGAAAACAGTATATATCAGATAATATCATAAATCAACTATAATACTCAACATGTAGCAACAACAAGTACTATAATCATAAATAAGTATCGCCAAGTTCACCCATGAGGACTCAAGCCTCAATACCATACTCATTTGGGAATTAGGTTCATTAGATTAAGTATATTAACATCTGTCAAGATTCATCATCTTTATTTCTCTCGTGTCGGTACGTGACACTCCACTCCCCTACTACTATGTGTCGGAACGTGACACACCGATCCCCTACTACTATGTGCCGGAACGTGACACTCCGATCCCCTAATTCTACGTGTCTGTTCGTGACACCCGATCCCCTAATTCTACGTGTCGGTTCGTGACACCCGATCCCCTAATTCTACGTGTCGGTTCGTGACACCCGATCCCCTGATTCTACGTGTCGGTTCGTGACACCCGATCCCCTAATTCTACGTGTCAGTTCGTGACACCCGATCCCCTAATTCTACGTGTCGGTTTGTGACACCCGCTGCACTAATCTCATTCTCTTAATTCATCAATCCTTCTTTTATACCAAGGCATCATCAATCTCATTACTTTAGTTCATCAAGCCTTCTCTTATACCAAGGCATCATCAATAACAAACAGATTAGGGTTTTTCAAGATTTATGATTCAATAGCTTCATCATGCTTATTTTATCACAATTATATAATCACATTCATGCAAGCATACAATTAAGCATATAGCAGGGTTTACAATACTACCAATACATATCATTCGCTATTAAGAGTTTACTACGAATAGCATAAAAACCATAACCTACCTCCACCGAAGATTCGTGATCAAGCAAGCAAATTCCCAAAGCTTTGTTTCCTCTTCGTTTCTCCTCTTTCTCGTTCGTCTCTCCCTCTTCTTGTTCTTTATATTTTTCTAATTCAAACCCTCTTTCTTTTACCCTCATTAGCATATAATTAAGTATAAAAGATGGCAATAGTAACCCACTAATTAACTCAAGGTTACCTCTTTTAACCCTCAAGTAGTTAAATTATTAACATTAACCCACTAACTTTATAATTAAAGCAGGAATAGTCCAAAACGCCCCTTAAATTACTTAACAGAAATTCGACCCAGCCTGGGATTACGCAACCTGTGACGGTCCGTCATGGCTGGGACGGTCCGTCCTGCAGGTCCATCACAAAGTTCAGAGACTTAATTTCTGTGGAAGATGTGTGACGATCCGTCGTGCCCACGACAGTCAGTCCTGCCATTCCGTTACGAAGTTCAGAGACTCAATTTCCTTGAGTAGTCTGTGACGGTCCGTCGTGCCCACGACGGTCCGTCCTGCCATGTCGTCACGGAGTTCAGAGAGTCGATTTCAGTACCCAAATTTCAGAATTCTAAGTGTTTTGGAACGAGACCCCCTCGACGGTCTGTCGTGCCCATGACGGTCCGTCGTGGGATCCGTCGTCTCAGCCAGTTTTCTAGAAATAAAATTTGCTTCTCAAAATGACTAAATAGGTCGTTATAGAGGCTTGTGATGGTCCGTCGTGTCTACGACGGTCCGTGCTACAATTCCGTCGCGAAGTTCAGAGAGTTGATCCCTGTACCAAGATTTTAGAGTTTAAGTGTTTCGGAACGGAGATCCTCGACGAACCGTTGTGCTTATGACGGTTCGTCCTACCTGTCGTAGAGAGTAATGAGGAGAGCAGCAGGAGAATTACACAAGTGTGGGACAACGGAGTCCGTCACGGTCCGTCGAGACCATGATGGTCCGTCGCGTGATCCGTAGGCCTAGTCAGTTTTTATCAGAAATGATTCTACTGCTCGAAACGACTAAACAGGTCGTTACAATAGATACCAATTTACCCATCGTTCATCCTCGAACGATCACAAGAAGAAAAACGAGGGCGAGAAAGGGTACTTGAATCTGTAAAAAGATGTGGGTATCTTTCTTGCATATCCGCCTACTTCTCCCAAGTGGACTCTTCAACTGGCCGATTCTTCCATTGAACCTTGATGGATGCAATCTTTCTTGATCTCAACTTGCGGATTTCTCTATCTAAAATAGCAACAGGCTCCTCCTCATAAGACAAATTCTCATCAAGAAGAACTGAATCCCAACGAATAATGTAGTTTCCATCCCCATGGTATCTTTTCAGCATAGACATATGAAATACCGGTTGTACTCCTTAGAGTCCTGGAGGTAATGCCTATTCATAAGCCACCTCCCCCACGCACTTCAGAACTTCATATGGACTGATATACCTCGGACTAAGCTTACCTCGCTTAACAAACCACATTACCCCCTTCATGGGTGAAACCTTCAGCAAGACTTGTTCACCCTCCATTAAATCCAAACCTCTAACCTTTCGATCTGCATAATCCTTCTACCTACTTTGAGCCGCTAAAAGCTTTTCTTGAATGAATTTCACTTTCTCTAATGATTCCCTCAAGATATTGGTACCCCATGGTCTTACCTCAAATGCATCAAACCAACCAATGGGAGACCTACATCTCCTTCCATACAGTGCCTCAAATGGGGCCATATCAATACATGAGTGATAGCAATTATTGTATGAAAACTCTGCTAAGGGTAAGAAGTTATCCCAATGACCACCAAATTCTATCACACATGCACGAAGCATATCCTCCAACATCTGAATTGTTCGCTCAGACTGACCATCGGTCTGAGGGTGAAATGCAGTACTAAGATCCAACCTGGTATCTAATTCAGCATGCAATGTTTTCCAAAACTTAGAAGTAAATTGCGTACCTCTATCTAATATGATGGAAAGTAGAACTCCATGGAATCAAACAATTTCTGAGATATAGAGTTTGGCTAACTTCTCTGCATTGTAAGTCACCTTAACCGGAATGAAGTGAGCAGACTTAGTTAATCTATCATCAATTACCCAAATAGAATCAAACTTACCCAATGTCTTTGGAAGACCAACCATAAAATCCATTATAATTCTTTCCCATTTCCATTAAGGAATGAGCATTTTTTGAAGTGTTCCTCCGGGCCTCTAGTGTTCATACTTTACCTGCTGACAATTCGGGCATTGGGCAACAAAATCAGCAATGTCACGCATCATCCTACTCCACCAGAAATGTTGCTTTAGGTCACGATACATCTTGGTTGCACCACGATGTATAGATTACCTTGAACTATGAGCCTATGTAAGAATACTGTGAATGAAATCATCAACACGGGGCACACATACCCTCCCCTTAGTTCTCAAAATACATTCCTCATCAATTTTTGCCTCTTTAGCCTCTTTTTGTAGTACCATCTCCCGAATCCGACTCAGCTTCTCATCAACAAACTGCCTTCCCTTAATCTTGTCAAGAAAAGAAGATCTATCCTCCACGCAAGCCAAAAATCCTCCCTACTCTAGTACTTCCAGCCTCATAAAGTCATTAGCAAGAGTCTGAACCTCTCTAGTCAACGGGCGTCTAGAAATCTTTAGGTGGGCTAAACTTCCCATGCTTCCTGTTTTTCTTCTTAAGGCATCTGCCACAACATTAGCTTTTCCTGGGTGATACAAAATAGTTATGTCATAGTCCTTCAGTAGTTCCATCCACCTCCTCTGCCTCAAATTCAAATATTTCAGAGTAAAGACGTACTGTAAACTACGATGATCTGTATAGGCTTCACACTTAACCCCATATAGATAATGTCTCCATTGCTTTAATGCAAACACGGCTGCAGCCAAATCCAAATCATGGGTCGGTTACGTTCATGCACTTTTAATTGCCTCGAAGCATAAGCAATTACATTCCTCTCTTGCATTAGCACTGCACCCAACCCAGAATAAGATGCATCACAATAAACAATGAAATTCTTACCATCCACTGGCAAGGTAAGAATTGGTGCAGTAGTCAACAAGGTTTTGAGCATCTGAAAGCTTTCTTCACATTTGTCCGACCATACAAATGGAACACTTTGCTTAGTCAAATTTGTCAGTTGGGAAGCAACCTAAGAAAATCCCTTGATAAATCGACGGTAGTAGCTAGCTAAACCAACAAAGCTCCTTACCTCTGTAACATTAGTAGGTCTTCTCCAACTCTTCACCGCTTCAATATTAGAAGGATCACCATCACTCAATCCATAGAAACTACGTGCCCCAAGAAGGACACTGAATCTAGCCAAAACTCACACTTGGAGAATTTGGCATAAATCCTTTTCTCCCAACACTTCCAATACAATTCTCAAATGCTCCTCATGTTCTTTCCTGCTCTTTGAGTATTTCAGTATATCATCAATGAACACAATGACAAAGAGATCCAGATATGGCTTAGAAATCCCGTTCATCAAGCTCATGAAAGCAGCAGGGGCATTCGTAAGCCCAAAAGACATTACTAAGAATTCATAATGCCCATACCTGGTCCGAAAAGCATTCATTGGCACATTCGTTGCCCTTATTTTCAATTGATGATAACTAGATCTCAAATCGATTTTTGGGAAGGTGCAAGCACCTTGTAACTGATCGAACAAATCATCAATGCGGGGAAGAGGATACTTGTTCTTAACAGTTACCTTATTCAGTTGCCTGTAGTCTATGCACATCCGAAAACTTCCATCCTTTTTCTTCACAAATAAAACAGGACCACCCCAAGGGGATGCACTTGGTCTAATAAATCCTTTACCTAACAACTCTTGAAGTTGGGCCTTTAACTCGCTTAACTCAGCTGGAGCCATTCAATAAGGGGGTATCCAAAAAGGGCGAGTACCTGCTCCAGATCAATACAAAAATCAATATCCCTATCCGGTGGCATACCAGGAAGGTCTGCATGAAACACATCCAGAAACTCACGGACTATCGAAACAGACTCAATCGAAGGTACTTGGGAAGTACCATCCCTGAGATGTGCCAAGAAAGCTAAAAAACCCTTACTAACCATTCTCTTAGCACAAAGAAAGGAGATGATACGAACTGGGGTGGAAGTATAGTCACCCTCCCACACTAGCGGATCTGTCCCAGGCTTGGCCAATGTCACAGTTTTAGCATTACAATCTAAGATTGCAAAATTTGGAGAAAGCCAAGTCATACCCAGAATTACATCGAAATCAACCATCTCTAGAATAATCAAGTCTACATGAGTATTGTTCCCCACAAAAGTCACAAGACAAGACCTATACACCTTCTCAACTATCACGGACTCACCCACAGGAGTAGAGACATGAATAAACATGTCAAGCAATTCACAATGTAAATCAAGATCAGTAGCAAATGAGGAAGATACATATGAAAATGTGGATCAAGGAATAAATAATACAGAAGCAATGCAATCACAAACAAAAAGATTACCTATGATAACAACATCAGATGTCTCCGCTTCAGACCTCCCGGGGAAAGCATAACAATGGGCTCTATCACCTGTCTACCCGTTGCCCCTACCATGTTGCACTGCAGTAGCTCCAGTTTGCCCGTCACCCTGGTTGATTTGGTGACCGCCATTACCTTGGACACCACATCCTCCAGAATGGTTGCCTCTTCCATGACCACCACTACCTCTGACTATTGGGGGTCTGTAACTCTGTTTTGGACAATATCTCCTAATATGTCCAGTCTCCCCACATCCATAACACTCTCTGGGGCCAAGCACAGGCCTCTGTGAGAACGACTAAGTCTGGGGATAACCTCCAAACTCAGAGAAATGTTGGCTGGTCTGGGATGGACCCCCAGCTACAGCCTGCAGTGAAGACTGAATAGGTTGGGCTGGGTAACCTCCTGAACTCTGCCCCCTGGATTAAGAACCACTAAACTCACCTCCCTTACGAAACTTCTTAGATGTCGAGGCCATGGTAAAGTCGTCTGGCTTCACCCCCTCCACCTCTTTCACAAAATCTACCAATTCCTGAAAGGATTTTGCTGCAGCAGCTACCTGTAAGGCTGGGATCTGCAAATCTAACCTCAATCCCTTCACAAAATGACGAATCCGCTCTTGTGGACTGAAGCAAAGCTGGGTGGCATACGTGGATAGTGCACGAAACTTAGCCTCATAAGCAGTAACCGACATTCTGTCTTACTAGGCTCAGGAACTCATCTCTCCTTCTATCCCTTAAAGTCCGGGGTATATACTTCTCCATAAATAAGCTAGAGAATGATGCCCAAGTCATAGGTGGTGCCTGTGCTGGTTGACACTCAACATATGACCACCACCACATTTTGGCGTTCCCCTGAAACTGATAGGTCAAAAACTCCATGCCAAATCGTTCTACTATGCCCATTTTATGTACCAGCTCATGACAATCAACCACAAAAATCATAGGCATCCTCAGATTCAGCACCCTTGAAGACTGGAGGTTTCAACTTTAAGAATTTAGTGAAAAGTTCATGCTGATCACTCGTTATTATAGGCCCTGTAGTCAATCGAGGAAACGTGCGTACTTCCAAAGAGGCATCCATGCGGGCAGCCTCAGCAGCTACATGTTGTACTCCCAGAACTTGAGGTGCTGGTGCAGAAAACACTGGAGGTGCCTGGCCCTGGTCAGATAACCCGCTAAGATAAGCAAGAACATGGTTAGTCATCTCTGGGTAGGTTGGGGTGGTAATCCCTCATCTTGAACTTGCTCATTTTCCCCTTCCTCACCCTCTCTTACTACCTCATCAGTCGGTTGAGGAGTCACCATCCTAGTACTAGCTGGACCAGGTGTTTGTCCTCTAGCTCTAGAGGACGTCCTCCCGCGACCTCTACCACGGCCTCTTGCCACTGATCCTCTTCGAGCTACAGCCCCAGTGGCTGGCTTAGACGCATCCTGTCTTGCCGGTGTTGGTTTTTGCACAATTGTTGCTCTAGTTCTAACCATCGGCGAAATAGAGCGAGGATGTCAGATACCAATTTGTATCACCTAGATACCAATGGATCCAAGTAATAGCACGAAATAAAGAAAGAATGGAATTTTCCTAAAGTCCTATAGACTCTCAAAGAAAAGAAAAGGCGTCCCCCTACAGTTCCTCAAGACTCTACTACACTCGTTCTTGTGTGATAAGACCAACGAACCTAATGCTCTGATACCAAGTTTGTCACGACCCAAAATGAGCCGCGAGTGGCACCCACACTTATCCTACTATGTGAGCGAACCAACAAATCTAAACCCCAACATTTACAAATATATCAACCATAATGAACAAAATATAATGCGGAAGACTCAAAATCTTATTAATATAACCAATAAACAAGCTTCTAAAGTTTATCAACTATTACCGCCAAAATCTGGAAGTCATCACACAAAGAACATCTATCCTCAAATTTCTAAATCTAAGAGTATGTAAGAAGCTAAAATAAGTAAAAGAGATAGTCCATGTCCGAACTTGAAGACATCAAGACATGAAGGAGAGAATCCAGTCTGAGCTAGAAATAATAGCTCACCCTGAAATCTGATACGCTGGAGACTGGCTAGTGTTGCAGACGAGTCGAAGTCGATGGCACATTTGCTGCACTCCACAAATAACAAAGAGAAAAATACAAGTAGGGGTCAGTACAAGGAACACGTACTGAGTAGATATCATTGGCCAACTAAAAATAGAAAGCAATATATATCAAATAATAATATAAAATAAACTACAATACTCAACAAGTGACAACAACAAGTACAAGAACCATTGTCCACAACACCAAGCACACCAATAAGGACTCAAGCCTCCATACCATACTCATTTGGGAAATAGGTTCTTTAAATTTCAGTATATTACCATAATTCAAGATTCATTCTCTTATTCTTCTTGTGTCGGAACGTGACACTCCGATCCCCTACTACTACGTGTCGGTACGTGACACTCCGATCCCCTAATACTACGTGTCGGTACGTGACACCCGATCCCCTAATACTACGTGTCCGTATGTGACACTCGATCCCCTAATACTACGTGTCGGTACGTGACACCCGATCCCCTAATACTACGTGTCGGTACGTGACACCCGATCCCCTAATCTCATTATTTTAGTTCATCAAGCCTCTTTTTATGTCAAGGCATCATCATTAATAGAGAGGATTTAAGGTTTAAGATTCAACAGCCTCATCTTTCTAATCCATCACAATTACATAATCACATCATGCAACCACACAATTAATCATATAGAATATTTTACAATACCACCCAATACATATCAATCGCTATTTAGAGTTTACAATGAAATACCTTAAACCATAACCTACATCCACCAAAGAATCGTGATCAAGCAAGCTACTTCCCAATGCCTTTGCTTTCCTCTTCGCTTCTCCCTTCTCTCGCTCGTTCTTTCTATTTTTCCTTCTCCAGATTCTTTTCTTTTTCCCTAATTATCATATAATTCATTATGATGGAAGTAACCCATTATTTATTTTAAAGTTATCTCCTTTAACCCCCAAGTAGATACATTATTAAACTTACCCCAATAATTTCATAATTATAAGCATGAATAGTCCAAAACACCCCTTAAAAACTTTTTGCAGAAATCCGACCCAATCGGGGTTACGCAGCTCATGACGACCCGTTGTACCTGCGACGATCCGTCCTGCAGGTCCGTCACAAAGTTCAGAGATTCAAATTCAGTAACGAGGTTTGTGACGGTCCGTCGTGTCTACGACGGTCCGTGCTGCAATTCCGTCGCGAAGTTCAGAGAGTTGATCCCCATACCCAGATTTCAGAGTTTAAGTGTTTTTGAACAAAGATCCTCGACGAACCGTTGTGCTTATGAAGGTTCGTCCTACCTGTCGTCGAGGGTAATGAGGAGAGCAGCAGAAGAATTACACTAGTGTGGGACGACAGAGTCCGTCACGGTACGCCGAGACCATGATGGTCCGTCGCGTGATCCGTCGGCCCAATCAGTTTTTATCACAGATGATTCTACTGCTCGAAACGACTAAACAGGTCGTTGCAGAAATAGAGGGAAAGAGAGGAATTTGGAAAGTTGAAAACTTGAAAAGTCCTCTTATGCTTTAATGAAAAGGCATTTGTCCCTCATCGGTGGTGCAATGAAAAATATGAGAGTTTAAATATAGAGACACTCCTATTAATTGTTAAAAGGGTTGGAAAGAGGGACCCCTCTCGCGAAGTCATCGTCGTTGCTCGCACGTCTCAGGCTTCAGCTTTTGCGTTGGCAAATGATTGATCAAGAGAATATTATTTGGACAAAGTCGTTTTAATTATTTAAATTAATTACTTTATTATTGAAATTTCCAAAAAATGTTTTCAATTAATTAGTTGATAACAGAAGTTCAAAATTCGCTGAAATGTTTCAACTTGACTAACCCGACACAACTGGATTCCCGCGCAACCCGTTTTATTTATACTTCCTACCATGACTGTTATGAAAGGTTGCAACTTTCAGGAACAATCAGTACCATTTGAAAGGTTTCCAACTTTCATTAATGGTCGTGTGAATTCTAAAATGGTTACAACCTTCCGAAACCTATTCTTCTTGCATTTAAATACCACTCATTCTTCAGAATATTTCCTTACGAATTTTCCGATCTTCTACTTCTTTATACATTTTTCTTCCTGTACTTTCTTGTTGTGGATTGGTTCGCTGACACTAGAGCTTTTGGTATCTACACTCTGCTGATTAAGATCATTATACCCTGGGCGGTTATATTCCAAATAAAACCTCGGATAATAGAGGGAAATAATATCCTTAAGGGGACACTGTAAGCTTAGTGGATTTGATCTTTTTCTAATTTAAAAGGTTTTTCAGATTCTGGTACATTTTTTTTTACATATTTTAGTTTTTGTGAATTAAATTTTTGTTCATCTCTCATACTGGTTCTATAAATTTCAGTTACTTCATGTTTCTGAACAATTTATTAGAATCTGTAATTTCTGGTTTTATAACACAGATTGGCAACAAATAGTTCATTAAAGAATTTTGTGCACTTACATAGAGAGAAGATCAAAACACGATCAAGATATTGAGAGAGTTTTGTTATTTATTGGGGACTTTCGCGAGTTTGTGAGGAAAAAGTTGTAAGATTGTAATTAAGAGTTTTGATTACAATCAAGTGTGTGAGTACGATTCGTATAACATGTTTGGGAAACTTGACAGACGGTAGAAAACATAAGCCAAGAGATTTTGGTCTTGGGTATCTAGGAATTAGTGTTTATAATTTCTTGGCTCGGAATTAGAGTTTATAATTCCTTGGGTTCCATTTATTTGTTATCTTTTGTTGAGTCTCAGAGTTAAATGAAGTGGAGTTAAATTCTACAGAGGTTTAGGTCGTGTTTTGACCCTATATGAGTTGGGGGTTTCCGCGATTAAATATTGTCTCATTATTTTATTTGCTTTACAAAATGTAACTGTTGTAATCTGCAACGAAATATATAAAATATACTTGTTCCTCAGGCAAATTTGAGGGTCAGAATTCCATCATTTAGTATCAGAGTTCGTTATCTTTGTAGAGTCTAATTACTCAAGATAAGGTCACTATGAATTATTCACCTCCTATTTGACTCGGTGAAGGTCACGCATCAACATACCACCACTATTCAATGGGCATTACTACACATGGTGGAAGGCGAGAATGGAGGATTTTCACCAAGCCAGAGACTATAAATTATGGATGAGAGTCAGTTATAGTACTCTTATTCCTATGATGAAGGATGATGAAGGAAATGTCATTCAAAATGGCACGGCACAATATGGAGAAGCTTATTATAGAATGCTAGCAAAGAATGCGAAAGATAAAATTTGATATGTTTGGATGTGTGTTATATATATCGAGAGAGGTGGATGGTGAATACAACATACTCGAAGGTAAACATTGTAGAGAATTTTTCCTTGGACAGGAGAACCAATGTAGGGTTTTTCCATGGTCCATTGGATATAATTCGAAGGAGAAAACGACGTAAGCTGTGGTTTTTATTTTTCATCAACCATATCTCTCAAGATTTATTTGCAAAGAACTCAGTGGTTTTTATAGAATCGGCAGTTGGAAATTCAAAAAGTATAGATAAAGCTACTCAAATTAAGCCAAGACCTAGCACAACAATGTTAAAGGTTAAACTTTTTTCTAATGGAAAAGCTTTCAAATCGTATAAGATTGCAATTTGTGGATGGAAAATCAAGTAAGTTAAATGAGGTTCTTCAGGAGATTGTATATGATAATCTACCTTTGTATTGCAATTATTGTAAGCACCAAAGTCATGATGAAGAAAATTGTCACTTAAAATATCAAACAAATTGATGATACAATTGAAGTTGCTTAATAAGTACTATAAATAGTGCAAGTATCAAGGTGATGCGAGCAAAATATTAAATGAAAAAAATGAAAGGTTGATCAACAATTGGTTCTTGGCACTTCTGAGCAAAATCGTATACACAATCAATTGATGTTGTTACACGTAATATTGGTGTCTACACAACTATTGAATATAAAGGGAAAACGTCAAGATTCGGGGTTGATGCGCACCGCGAGTTGGTTCAAGACAAATATTAATGTGTTTCGGACACACACTAATGGATACATCTGACGATGTTGAAGATGCTGAAAATTCTGGACGCTGGCTGCACACAAAAGTTCAACTAGTAATTGAAGTCTTTCCCTTACTAATCAAATTAATTCTCCATGTAAAGAAAAGGATATGACTAAATATTTTCAGGACAATGAGTAGAGACAAGATATTAGTAATGCCTCAAGAGACCTATTCTGTTTGAATAACTTTGATGCTTTATCGAACTACACGATATCTATCGTATTTCGACCGCAAAAATAGTCTGAATGTAGTCGGAAAATGGAGTTTTTTATGAAATTCTGACTATTGTTGGGTTGTTGACATATTGAACGTCATAAAGTATTTACCGACTACACTAATCAGAGTTTGCCGATTACCGTAATGGAAAAATATAAATCTAGTCCTGACCATTAAGCTAACTAAATGGGCGACTACAGTAGTCGGAAAAATATTAAAATAATAGTTTATTAATTAAATAAATCCCAACTACATTTGTCGTACTAATAAAGTAATTTAATATTTAATTGATATCTCTTCCGACTACAGTATACTCGTTCAAGTATTTCTCTGAGTTGGGTAGTTAGAATAAATAATTTATTAAATAAATAGTTAGGTACTCTCCGATTGCTGCAATAGGCACAATATTAAATTTTTTGAAGAAGTCAGGTCATTTTGCTGATTATTGTGGTAAAATATTTGCATTTTTATATAGAAAAATTTGTTTATTTGATACACCACCTGTTAAATTATAATACCATCCATTCGTAAAGTTTAACAATAAAATAAAACATCGAATACATTCTTATTCATTCAAATTTCCATTCAATATAACTAAGTTTGAAAGTTCAACCATCACATGAAGTAAGTCTAATAAGTATTATTTTCTTATTTAAAACAGATATAAATATTTAAAAACAAGTCTAAATATCATAGAAAATGTTCAAACATACTAAATAAATTTCTTCCGAAGATTGAGAAGTTGAAGCACCAAACAACAATGGCAATGAATGAGTTGAAGAAGTTTGCACTCCAAGTCCGTTAATTTTACTTTTGTTCACACCTTCTATCATATTTATACATATATATCATCATATGACAATTGTATCGTGGAACCAGGCTCAGAAATAAGTTGTGTTTCGCTCTGTTCATGCAATCCTCTTTCAAATGAATCAAATCACTAGAAAAATACTATTCATGCCTCATAACATATTAGCCAAAACATTACTTTGAGAACTAACAAAACAATTCAACCATAGGGCATAGCCTTTTACAAATTTATAATGACCTCTTTAATAATTTGGGAAAAAAATATCAAATAAGCATCAGAATAACAAATTTTTTTATCATTATATCCTATTGACAGATTCTATCACAAGTTGAAATAGTGAATTTTACATAGATCAACCCTATTTAGTTGCTAAGACAGTAGTTACCAAAATATAGCATCAACAAACGAATTCTGGCTTTGAGGATCAGAAGAAACAACAAAATCAAATGAAATGTGTTATTGGAGTGCATCATAATTGAGATAAAATAGAGCATGTGTTTCAGGTGGTGGTGATTGATCTCTATTCAGTCAAAAGTGATTAAAGCTCATACTGAATTCTTATCAAAAGAGAATTGGAATTTGATTTACATATGAAGTCTCTATACTTAGATTTATAATCTTATCTATTACGTGTAAATAAAATAATACTTGGGTTGTCTTTTTCTTAGAGTTCAGAAATATCAAGTTATAAAGACAATCCTTCCATGGTAGTCAGTGATGTCCATATAGAGTAAGAAATGAAGATTAACATGCTTGTTGCCTTAGGTTCATTGAAGAGTTAGACGGTGCATGGAACATAAGAATGTCGTCTTAGATAAATATCCGAGTCCATATTATTGATGTAAAAATACTTATTGACCTTCAAAAACTTGTAAGAACATCTTCTCTATAGAAGAATAAGATATATAAACTTCTGAAACGGATGAGTTCTCGAGATCTGGATAGACTTTTGTGTGATGATAATTGTAAATATGATCTATCATAGCTGTTATAGATAGTTTTCCTTGAATAGATCCTTCTAACAGTCTTCTACGTTGTAGCAAAAATTAATTTGCATTTTTCCCCTTTCTTAATACAACAATCAATTCAACACCTTTTGAATACTTGATTCTTCGGTGCCCTCATGAAGGTAATATGTCTATTGTATTTCAAAACATACTTCCTTCACGGGATCATCAATGACACCTAACTTTGTAAGCCTCAAATATTGGAAAAGTGTTTATTTCATTGTTGTATTAAGAACAGGATACATATACAAAGGAATATATACTATAATTTAGAAAACTATCAAAACAATTTATTCAAAGTAAACAAAATATCACAACTATGATGGATCACAATTATGGTTATCAACACACAAAAGTCTATCCAGGAGAACACATCATTGATTATTTGGTTCCTTTTTCTGATGAAAGATAACTTCAAAGTTTTTCAAGGTCAAAAAGCATATTTCATGAATATAGTTATTTAAGACAAAATTCATGGGCTGCACCAATCAGAGCTTTAATGAACTTAAGGCCAAAAACATGTAATCTTCATTTCTTTCTCTTTATGTTCATCACTGACTATCAAGGATGAACAGTCACTTTTACTTGACAGTTTGTGAATTATGAGGAAAAGAAAACCTAAGTGTATAATATCTTCATATATAAATCAAATTTTAATTCTCCTCCAAAGATTTATCAATACAATGTAGAGTTGCATTAATTTGGTACTACTTGGATCTTATATTTGGACTTATGTTTGTGGAATTTATTGTAATAAGTAAATAAGAATTATATTTAAGTGAAAATATGATATTAAGCAAGTGTTGTGGTTTAATACCTATGAGATGCAGGTGCATTTGAGAGATGAATAAACTCTAAAATTTTAATGAAACACTTCTCAAAAATGTATGTAATGCAGCGATAGTACCAAATGTGTGCCACAATACAATTAAGGGGGCCATGTCCCACTATTCACTAGAATTCGGATGGTAGAAGTAAGATGACGTCCATAGTTTATTTGCTACGCAGTAGTCACAACATTTTCTACTTGCTAATTATATTTCTATAGTTTCCATATTGATTTTTTAAAATTATGTATAGATTCATAAGGAAATAGCTCAATCACACATGAGATAACTTAAACCATTAAAATTAAAATAGGGTACATGAAATTAAACCTTTTTTTCCTCCTAATTTTCTCAACAATAAGTAAATTCGACAGTGATAACATCAATTTCCATTTAATAAATTTTCAGTTTATCAAATTATATTTAAACTCTCTCAAGATACAAGTGTTTAATAGTATTAACAAAACCCTCAAAGTTTACATACTTCACTAGAATGAAGATTTGAAATTATACAAAATCATTACCAAGGAATAGATAGAAAACGATACGATACTAAACAAAACATTAAAGCACACATCGAAACATGAAAAAATAACACTTGGAATGTTCTAGAAGGGCCTTTTAACATAGATTTGGGGGGAAATTTCAAGAAACGACTTTTCACATAGATTAGTGTTGCGAAGATCAAGTAAAAGTTGTTAAGAAAATTATACTTTGCAGTCCTTATTGGTTGGTGCTCCGGGACCGAAAGACGAAGGTGACAAACTTCCTACTCCTCTGAAAATGGTGACACTGTTTGATAGTGTTTGAGAGAAACTGAATTAAGTTTTTAATTCTAAATCCGCAATCAAATTCTTTTATCATTTTCTTTACTTTCTATTTGCTTATTTTATTTCCTACTATTTATTCTATTCCATAATTGAATAAAGGCAAATCATCAGTTAATTCAAAATTTCAACACCATCAATGAGTAAAAAATGTGTCTTTCGTTGTAACGACCTGTTTAGTCGTTTTGAGCAGCAGATTTTATTTCAGGAAAACTGGCTGAGACGACGGACCCCACGACGGACCGTCATGGGCACGACGGACCGTCGAGGGGGTCTCGTTTCAAAACACTTAGAAATTCTGAAATTTGGGTGCTGAAATTGACTCTCTGAACTTCGTGACGACATGGAAGGACGGACCGCCGTGGGTACGACGGACCGTCACAGACTCTTCAAGGAAATTGAATCTCTGAACTTTGTGACGGACCTGCAGGACGGACCGTCACAGCAATGACAGACTGTCACAGGTTGCGTAATCCCAGGCTGGGTCGGATTTCTTTAAATGTTTTAAGGGACGTTTTTGACTATTCCTGCCTTAATTATAAAGTTAGTGGGTTAATGTTAATAAGTCTAATTACTTGGGGGTTAAAAGAGGTAACCTTGAGTTAATTAGTGGGTTATTATTGCCATCTTTTATACTTAATTATATGCTAATTAGGGTAAAGGAAAGAGGCTTTGAATAAGAAAAATAGAAAGAACAAAGAGAGAGACAGGATTGAACGAGAAAGAGGAGAAACGAGAAGAAGAACAAAGCTTTGGGAAATTGCTTGCTTGATCAAAATTCTTCGGTGGAGGTAGGTTATGGTTTTTATGCTATTCGTAGTAGACTCTTAATAGGGAATGATATGTGTTGGTAATATTATCTCATCTTCTATATGCTTAATTGTATGCTTGTATGAATGTGACTATAGAATTGTGATAAAATAAGCATGATGAAGCTATTGAATCCCAAATCTTGAAAAACCCTAATCTCTTTGTTAATGATGATGCCTAGGTATAAGACAAGGCTTGATGAACTAAAGTAATGAGAATGATGATGCCTTGGTATAAGAGAAGGCTTGATGAGTTGATAGAATGAGATTAGGGGATCGGAGTGTCAGGTTCCGACACATAGAATTAAGGGATCGGGTGTCACGAACCGACACGTAGATTTAGGGGATCGTGTGTCACAAACCGACACGTAGATTTAGGGGATCGGGTGTCACGAACCGACACGTAGATTTAGGGGATCGGGTGTCACGAACTGACACGTAGATTTAGGGGATCGGGTGTCACAAACCGACACGTAGAATTAGGGGATCGGAGTGTCACGTTCCGACACATAGTAGTAGGGGAGCGGAGTGTAACGTACCGACACATGAGGAATAAAGATAATGAGGGAGCGGAGTGTCACGTACCGACACAAGAGGATTAAAGATAATGAATCTTGAAAGATGCTAATATACTCAATCTAATGAACCTAATTCCCAAATGAGTATGGTATTGAGGCTTGAGTCCTCATGTGTGAACTTGGCGGTATTTATTAATGATGATAGTATTTGTTGTTGCTATATGTTGAGTATTGTAGTTGATTTTATAATATTACTTGATATATATTGTTTTCTATTTTGAGTTGGCCGATGATACTTACTCAGTACTCGTGTTTGTACTGACCCCCTACTTTTATGTTTTCTTCCTTGTTATTTGTGGAGTGCAGCAAAAGGCCCGCCATCTTCAACTCAATCGCAATTCTAGTCAGTCTTCATCACATCGGATCTTCAGGGTGAGCTAATGCTTCTAGCTTGGAATGGATCTTCTTCCTCATGTCTTGATGCCTTGAAGTTCCGGCATGGACTAGATTTTACTTGTTTTAGCTTCTTAGAATACTCTTAGTTTAGTAATTTGATTATAGATGTTCTTGTGGTGATGACTTCCAGATTTTGGGGAATAATAGTCGTTGAATCTTAGAAGTTATTGAATTGGTTCTTATTAATGAGTTTAAGTCTTCCGCATTACTTTCTGTTGATATTATATTGAAATGTTGGGGTTTAGATTGGTTGGTTCTCTCACATAGGGGGGTAAGTGTGGGTGCCAGTCGCGGCTCGGTTTTGGGTCGTGACAAACTTGGTATCAGAGCAATAGGTTTGTTGGTCTCATCACACAAGAACGAGTCTAGTAGAGTCTTAAGGAACGGTAGGGGGACGCCTTTACTTTTCTTTGAGAGGCTATAAGACTTTAGGAAAATACCATTCTTTCTTTCTTTCTTTCGTGCTATTACTTGGATCCTATTGATATCTCGGTGATACAAATTGGTATCTGACCATCTTCACTCTATTTCGCAGATGGTTAGAACTAGAGCAACGACTGCACCAACACCAACACCGGCGAGACAAGAAGCGTCTGAGCCAGCCACTGGGGCTGTAGCTCGAAGAGGAGTAGCGGCAAGAGGCCGTGGAAGAGGTCATGGGAGGACCTCCACTAGAGTAAGAGGACAAGCACCTAGCCCATCTGATGCTAGGGCGGTGACTCCTCCAGCGACTAAGGAAGTAGTAAGAGAGGGTGAGGAAGGGGAGAATGAACAAGTGCAAAAGGAGGAATTGTCCAAAACAGAGTTATAGACCCCCAATAGCTAGAGGTAGAGGTGGTAATGGTAGAGGCCGTTATTCTGGAGGACGCGGTGGTCGAGGCAATGGTGGTCACCAAAACGGCCGGGGTGATGGGCAAACTGGAGCCGCTACATCACAACATGGTAGGGGCAACGGGCAGACAGGTGATAGGGCCCATTGTTATGCCTTCCCTTAGAGATCTGAAGCGGAGACATCTGATGCATCCTATTCGGGTTTGGGTGCAGTGCTAATGCAAGAGAAGAATGTGATTGCTTATGTTTCAAGGCAATTAAAAGTGCATGAACGTAACTATCCAACCCATGATTTGGAATTGGCTGCGGTAGTGTTTGCATTAACGCTATGGAGGCACTATCTATATGGGGTTAAGTGTGAAGTTTATACGGATCATCGTAGCCTACAGTATGTTATTACTTAGAAGGATTTGAACTTGAGACAGAGGAGATGGATGGAACTACTGAAGGACTACGATATCACAATCTTGTATCATCCGGGAAAAGCTAATGTCGTGGCAGATGCTTTAAGTAGAAAGGCCGCAAGCATGGAAAGTCTAGCTCATTTGTAGGTTTCTAGGCTCCCATTGGCTAGAGAAGTTCAGATTCTGGCTAATGACTTTATGAGGTTAGAGGTAAATGAGAAGGGAGGAATGTTGGCTTGTGTGGAGGCAAGATCTTCCTTCCTTGACAAGATTAAGGGAAAGCAGTGTAATGATGAGAAATTGATCCGGATCCGAGATAAAGTGTTGCGAGGAGAGGCTAAGGAAGCAACAATCGATGAGGAAGGTGTTTTGAGGATAAAGGGAAGGGTATGTGTACCCCGCATCGATGATTTGATCACCACTATTCTGATAGAGGCTCATAGTTCAAGGTATTCTATACACCCTGGTGCAACCAAGATGTATCGTGACCTAAAGCAACACTTTTGGTTGAGTAGAATGAAGCGTGATATTGTTGATTTTATTGCCAAATGTCCAAACTGTCAGCAAGTGAAATATGAACACCAGAGGCCTGGAGGGGCCCTTAAGAGAATGCCCATTCCTGAATGGAAGTGGGAGAGAATTGCAATGGACTTTGTGGTTGGTCTTCCAAAGACAATGGGCAAGTATGACTCCATTTGGGTGATTGTTGATAGGTTAACTAAGTCTGCTCATTTCATTCCGGTCAAGGTGACTTACAATGCAGAGAAGTTAGCCAAAATCTATATCTCAGAAGTTGTTCGGTTGCATGGAGTCCCACTCTCAATTATATCAGATAGAGGTACGCAGTTTACTTCTAAGTTTTGGAAAACATTGCATGCTGAATTAGGTACTAGGTTCGATCTTAGTACCACATTTCACCCTCAGACCGACGGTCAGTCTGAGCGAACGATTCAAGTGTTGGAGGATATGCTTCGTGCATGTGTGATAGAATTTGATGGCCATTGGGATAGCTTCCTACCTTTGGCAGAGTTTTAATTCAATAATAGCTATCACTCCAGTATTGACATGGCTCCATTTGAGGCACTGTATGGGAGAAGATGTAGGTCTCCCATTGGTTGGTTTGATGCATTTGAGGTTAGACCATGGGGTACTGACCTTTTGAGGGATTCATTGGAGAAAGTGAAATCTATTCAAGAAAAGCTTTTTAGCAGCGCAAAGTAGGCAAAAGGAATATGCATATCGAAAGGTTAGGGACTTGGAGTTTATGGAGGGTGAACAAGTCTTGTTGAAGGTTTCACCCATGAAAGGGGTGATGCGGTTTGGTAAGCGAGGTAAGCTTAGCCCAAGGTATATTGGTCCCTTTGAAGTACTTAAATGAGTAGGGGAGGTGGCTTACGAATTAGCCTTGCCTCAAGGGTTGTCCGGAGTGCATTCGGTATTTCATGTGTCTATGTTGAAAAGATACCATGGGGATGGAAACTACATCATTCGTTCGGATTCGGTTCTTATTAATGAAAATTTGTCTTATGAGGAGGAACCTGTTGCTATTTTAGCTAGAGAAGTCCGCAAGTTGAGGTCAATAGAGATTGCATCCATCAAGGTGCAATGGAAGAATCGTCCGGTTGAAGAAGTCACTTTGGAGAAGGAGGTAGATATGCAAGAAAGATACCCACATCTGTTTACAGATTCAGCTACTCCTTTTCGCCCTTGTTTTCCTTCTTGTGATCGTTCGAGGACGAACGATGGGTAAATTGGTATCTATTGTAACGACATGTTTAGTCGTTTTGAGCAGCAGATTTTATTTCTGGAAAACTGGCTGAGACGACGGACCCCACGATGGACCGTCATGGGCACGACAGACCGTCGAGGGGGTCTCGTTTCAAAACACTTAGAAATTCTGAAATTTGGGTGCTGAAATCGACTCTCTGAACTTCGTGACGACATTGCAGGACAGACCATCGTGGGTACGACGGACCGTCACAGACTCTTCAAGGAAATTGAGTCTCTGAACTTTGTGACGGACCGTCACAGGTTGCGTAATCCCAGGCAGGGTCGGATTTCTTTAAATGTTTTAAGGGACGTTTTTGACTATTCCTGCCTTAATTATAAAGTTAGTGGGTTAATGTTAATAAGTCTAATTACTTGGGGGTTAAAAGAGGTAACCTTGAGTTAATTAGTGGGTTATTATTGCCATCTTTTATACTTAATTATATGCTAATTAGGGTAAAGGAAAGAGGGTTTGAATAAGAAAAATAGAAAGAACAAAGAGAGAGAGAGGATCGAAAGAGAAAGAGGAGAAACGAGAAGAAGAACAAAGCTTTGGGAAATTGCTTGCTTGATCAAAATTCTTCGGTGGAGGTAGGTTATGGTTTTTATGCCATTCGTAGTGGACTCTTAATAGCGAATGATATGTATTGGTAATATTATCTCATCTTCTATATGCTTAATTGTATGCTTGTATGAATGTAACTATATAATTGTGATAAAATAAGCATGATGAAGCTATTGAATCCCAAATCTTGAAAAACCCTAATCTCTTTGTTAATGATGATGCCTAGGTATAAGACAAGTCTTGATGAACTAAAGTAATGAGAATGATGATGTCTTGGTATAAGAGAAGGCTTGATGAGTTGATAGAATGAGATTAGGGGATCGAGTGTCACGTTACGACACATAGAATTAAGGGATCGGGTGTCACGAACCGACACGTAGATTTAGGGGATCGGGTGTCACAAACCGACACGTAGATTTAGGGGATCGGGTGTCACGAACCGACACGTAGATTTAGGGGATCGGGTGTCACGAAACAACACGTAGATTTAGGGTATCGGGTATCACGAACCGACACGTAGAATTAGGGTATCGGAGTGTCACGTTCCGACACATAGTAGTAGGGGAGCGGAGTGTCACGTACCGACACATGAGGAATAAAGATAATGAGGGAGTAAAGAGTCACGTACCGACACAAGAGGATTAAAGATAATGAATCTTGAAAGATGCTAATATACTCACTCTAATGAACCTAATTCCCAAATGAGTATGGTATTGAGGCTTGAGTCCTCATGTGTGAACTTGGCGGTATTTATTAATGATGATAGTATTTGTTGTTGCTACATGTTGAGTATTGTAGTTGATTTTATAATATTACTTGATATATATTGTTTTCTATTTTGAGTTGGCCGATGATACTTTCTCAGTACTCGTGTTTGTAATGACCCCCTACTTTTATGTTTTCTTCCTTGTTATTTGTGGAGTGCAGCAAAAGGACCGTCGTCTTCAACTCAATCGCAATTCTAGCCAGTCTTCGTCACATCAGATCTTCAGGGTGAGCTAATGTTTCTAGCTTGGACTGGAACTTCTTCCTCATGTCTTGATGCCTTGAAGTTCCGGCATGGACTAGCTTTTAGTTGTTTTAGCTTCATAGAATACTCTTAGTTTAGTAATTTGATTATAGATGTTCTTGTGGTGATGACTTCCAGATTTTAGGGAATAATAGTTGTTGAATCTTAGAAGTTATTGAATTGGTTCTTATTAATTAGTTTAAGTCTTCCGCATTACTTTCTGTTTATATTATATTGAAATGTTGGGGTTTAGATTGGTTGGTTCGCTCACATAGGGGGTAAGTGTGGGTGCCAGTCGCGGCTCGGTTTTGGGTCGTGACATTCGTGTACTTTTAAATTTCATTAATGATCTTCATTGATTTTGGTGTGTCTTAAATGAAATCGTGAATTGTCTTTATTAAATTTCGAAATAGAAGAAAGAGAAGAGAAAATAAATTTTGAAAAGCAAAAAAAAAGGAAAATGACAAAAGCATTTTATTGAGGTTTTAAAATTAAAAACTTGCCTAAGTCTATATCAGTCTATGTTGACACTTCCAGAGGAGTAGGAGCTATATTGTCGTCATCTTCTGATGTCGGAGCACCGACCAATAAGGATCGCAAAATATAAATTGTTGAAAAACTTATACTTGATCTCCGCAACCCTAATCTTCGTGAAAACACTTCTCTCGAACTTTCAAAGGTTTATTCTTCTTTAGAGACTTACCCTTATATTTCGCTTACTTTCATATCATTTTATTATTTGTCTTGATTCTTCATGGTAGGGGTGTACAAAACCGAACAGAAAACTGAACCAAAACGCAAACTGAGTAAAACTGAGAAAAACAACCTGACTTGTTGTTGCTTTGACATGGTTTTGTGTTGGAAAGAAATCTGACTATATCTGGGTTGGTTTTGTTTTAACTAAAAAAATCCAATCTGAGAACAAATCAACCCAACTTTATTAATATAATCATACAATTTTATTTTATACATAAAAATATTTACTTTGATATAATTTTTAAATATTTCTTATACTTTTTCATAGTTTCTATCTTTTAATATATTATTTCAAGTTTGAAACATAGAATTTTGAATGCCTCCACAAAGATTATAGTCCATAGATGTTGGTAATTTTAATAAAACTTAATCATAATCAAATTAATACTAATACAAATAGAATATCAATTAGATCTTAAAAATGACAATAATATTGAATCTTCGATTTTACATTCGTTTAGACAATTAATATAATAATCTAATTGTAATTTCCTTTAATAATATTAAGTCATGTAACAAATACTTATTATACTTATTTTAGCATAATTTATTACTTACAAATTATGATCAGTTTCATTACAACTGTTAATTTACAATATCTGTTTTACACGATTTTAATATTATTGTATTTTTTTTAATATTTTAGTTTCATTAGTATCATTGTTTGTGTTCTATTCTTAAGAAACATCTTAGATAGTTGTATTTTCTTAGCACTGAAGAAATATTTGAAGTACAAGTAAGTTTTATGTTTGTATGAATACTTTATCTGAAAACCCGAAAAACCGCCGAGGTTGAAAAACCCGAGTTTTATTGGTTTGGTTTGGTTTATAGATTTGAAAGTACGACACAAATTGTTTGGTTTGATATTTGAAAAGCCCGGACCAACTCGACCATGTACACCCCTACTTCATGGATTGATTCTATATAATTTCAATTTTTGAATATGGTGAAGTTAGGAAAAATTGATGTTTTTTATGACTATTTACTAAAATAACATCAGTATTCTACTTGATAAAATCGGCCACTAATGAAACTTTTTAACTCTAGCATTTCCGGTCCCTGGGAAATTATAACTATAACTTCTTTATATTGAGCAATTTGTTCAATATGATATTGTTTTTCACTGTAACAATACAACTTACCTAGTTTAGCTACATTTAGGAAAATGAATAGCAATGTAACATTCTCATGTTTATGTGAGAAAGACCATACTTTAGCTATATTTATATATTATATGCCTTTGAACAATATTGATCATGTTTAAACTTGAATCAAGGTAGAATCAAACATTGATTCATACTGAACTAACAATCTATAGATAGTCTACATGCATATCAAAGATTTTTGTTATAACAAGTGCATAAGACCATCCCAAGAATCAAACTTATAATATCTAAACAACTTATCATTGAATGTGCTTTACATTTTGCCTCTACTCTAGCATAGACCCACATTTTGTATCAACATAAATATAAGTAGGTACCCATGTCCCAACCTAAATGTCATGTATTATGTCTTGCTATCGGATTCTCATTTTCTAGTCGTATAAGATCAACAAAATTTATAGACAAACAACAAAAAAGAGGAAAGTATGTGAGTATCAACTTAATTAACTTTAGATTAGTCTTTGTAATAACTCTTTACTTTGAAAAATTAAAATCCTTTATTAACCAAAAATAAATTAATAACATTTTTTCAAACACATTTAATGAGGTAGTCACATAATCATAGAGATGTTTTCATGTCCTAACTTGACGTTGAAGTTGATGAAGACATCAGAATTATAAGATCGTGATGTACTTGAGATATTGTTCAAGTGTGTTTGACACAATGTGTATTAGAAAGAAGACAAGTAGTAATTGCCTGCCAATCTTTTAGGCACCTCTCCAACAACGTTAATTCTTTTGTAGTGATTTCAAAACAACACAGTGCAAAGTGTAAAAAACAAAAACCAAAACCAATACAATGCAATACTTATAAGATCAAAAATAAAAAGATGAATTGAGAGGCTTTTTTGTTGGCAAAGCAAACAACAACAACATTCATTCCAATGGATTCCCTATCAAATCTTATTGACGGAAAATTCCTCACATTTCCTGTTATTAATAGTAGTGTTGAGTCATGACTTGTACGTTTCATCATTATATAATTCGAGATATAAAAGCTACCTAGTCTTAAACAATCAGTTGGTTTCATGAATATTTAATAGTATTAAATTTAATATACATTTACCTATCAGATTATTTCTTTTTTGGTAATAACTCACAGTTTTTAGTGTAAATTAACAACATATTAAAACATATAAGAATACATGAAAGAATTACAAGAGATAAAGACTACAAAAATATTTGTTAAAAAATATTGAGAAAAGTATTACGTTCCTTTCAATCTCATTTAATAGGAATTTTTATTTAATTTTCTTATAACGACTAAAAGGTCTCTTTTTAGTGAGTCAATTTTGTAGGTTTCTTTCTTATGTGCCACATGTTGGTATAATCTCTGTGACATATATTGACACTTATTCAAAAGAAGTCTTAAATATAATAGAATTCCCTTCTGCGTATTCTTTTATTGTAATACTAGAATACTGAATTAACCCATTAAGAAATCGAGCTCTTCAATAATTTTAATTCAAAAAGAAAACAAATCAAAATCATAAACAAGAAAAATATAATGAAATAAAAATGACAAAATGAACTCATATATCAACCTAACTAAAAGACTCTCTCGGTAAAATATTTAGAATTGCCTTAACAGGATACACCAACAAAGTAATAAATTAATATTGTGGGTATATCATCTTTTCAGTACTACCCCCATATTTGATTTTAATAATGTGTTAGCAAATTGTGTTGCATATTCACATATAAGATTACAATATAAAAGAAAATATTGATATTATAAATTATAAGTCAGTCCACTTTATCATGGAAACCATAATCGAGTTTCACAAAGAGATGGAAAAAGCAACTATCTTCTTTGACCCCTTTGGTCACTTCACACACAAACTCAATGAAAGATTAAAATTTTGACAATATCTACAGTAGATAAACCTCATTTCAAAAGCTTTAAATACCTATGCAAAATAGATATTTGTGCAAACCCGAGAGGGTAAAAGAAAATCAAATGCAAATCAAAACAATTAACCAACATATACCTGATAATTGCAAAGAACAATTGGACAAAAAGCTTGGAAAGTTAAAGTAAAAATAAAACATTGAGAGAGTTTCTTTATACGAATGGTGTTATGTTAAAGTGTTTTTGCTACCTGCACATTAGTGTACAATAAATATGTTTATCAAGTGTGTTTGAGCTTCATAGCATGAGAAAAAATAATGAGAGGAATGGAATACCTTCTCATAGCCCCCTTGTAGTTAGATTCTAAAAACATCATTGTCAACTTCTGATTGATTTGTAATTGAGAGGAATAAAAACTACAATAGTAATGGAAAACTTTTCTAAATACCCGTAGGCACGAATTGATAGTATCAAATGAGGTACCAAAATTAGGGGTCAAATCCTCGAAAATTTCCCTCATCTGGAAAAGAAAAATAAAGGTAATAAGATATTTGACTTTGTTTTCCTTTTTTTCCAAAAGAGGGAAATTTTTGAGGAATTAACTCCCTTATTATTCTAGAGTTTATTCATTTCTTCAAATGTACATGATTTCTAAAGTATCACTCCATGCTGCAATTCCAATATTCCTTATATTTGTTCAAACATGCATTTCTTGAGTGATTATTGATTACCCTTGCTTCACATTGAACCATTAAAAGTTAGGAATATAAGGAAACATTTTTACCTTTACGGCAAGATATTAAGGAAACATCTTAATGACATATCAATTAGGGTTACTGAGGAATTCAAATTGTTAAAATTAAAAATATCCTATAGAGTCCTAGTTTTTTTTTTTCATTTCATCTTCTAGTCTTAGGATGTTATTTATGAGAAAATCAACAAATGTTGATGAAAGTATAACTGATTTTAATAAGCCAAAACAACACAATGCAAAGTGTAAAAAGCAAAAACAATTAGTCATCAGAAACAACACAGTAGTAGAAAGACCCAAAAAACAAAGTAGAAATTGAGACGTCATAACTAAGAAAAGCCATAAACAGAGGAAAAGACAATGTTCAGCACATATACAAAATTTGATAAAGAGGTGCACACAACATTGTGTTGATCTCATAATTGAATGTGTTAATAATGACAAATGCATATACCGACTAGTCACTTGATGCAGGAAAGGAAGGAGATACATCACCAAATCGCACTCTCAATCAACCTGATAGCAGGAATCAAGTGAATCATGAGTGAATCTAGTAAAGAAAGGAAAGCAAATATTTGATCAATCAGATCAAATTTCACAGTTTGCAAGAATTAAAGGAAGACACACAAGGAATATATTTTACAGCTTGCACAAATTAAAGGAAGACACACAATGAAATCTCTCAAGTAAAACAAGACGGACAAGATAATTAAATCAAGGTAAAATCAAGGAGAAATATCGGGCCAGCAGTGAAGATCAAAATTTGAATAAGGTGCTTAATCAAGATACTATCAAGGATATCAAACAAATTTAAATACAAATTATCAACAACTATCATTAAAATGAAATAGCGAGTGAAAGACTAAACAACACAACTTGATGTAATTAGTTAAACACCACCTAATTCCCAAAATGTTACGCGAAAATAAACGTCCATTCATGAGCATTGAGATCAAAACAAGAGACAAGATCTAAAACTAACAAAGAGTGCTAAACAACGAAGTTGAACCTAAACACCATTATTTAGTGAACTACAATAGGTATACATAATCGCTAAAAAAACTAAACCCAACACTTCGCATCAAAAGAGGAAGGAATACGAGTGTTACCATGTTCTAGGCAGCGATTGGAACTCAATAATGGGCGTGACAAATTTCAACCCCACTCCGACTCAAAATAGTCGCAGATCGAAAAAAAATTCAATGACGAAAATAAGAACTCCCAAAAACATAGCGGAGTGTTCTTTCTCTCAGCTCCAAAAACTCCTGCCCTGAACAGTAAGGGTAAGGGGGTTTATATAGGACAAACTTAAGTCGAAATAAAGGGGGAAAACGATGTGGGACTCTGGAAATTTTAAAATTCTTAATTAGGTCTTGGGTCTCTTGATGTGAAATGGGTTTAAAGAATTTGGGCCAAAATTTTGGGTTAAATGTTATCTGATGGTTCAAATATGGACTAAATAAAATCCCTGGAGAGAGTTTTAAAGCTAAATGAGATGGATTATAAAGTCAACTAACTACTCAAGCTTCTTAACAGTAACAACATCAAAATAACTATTTCAAAAGGAAAGATCTTATTCAATTGTCAGTTTAAATAAAATAAGTTGCATACTTAATTAAAGCTCTATTTTTTGGTAAATTAATTTACTAACTATTCCTTCAAATTGAAAAATTATATCAATCTATATATTTTAAGTAAAAGACATATAATCCATATGAAAAAGTGGCAAAAAGTGTTTGGAAGATAATATTGATAGTATTATTTATTTTCAAAACCAATTATTTCCCATTGTTCAATATTTAAGAAGATTAATAATTAATCAAATCATGGAGGGCCAAAATTGGGTGTCAGCAGGCATCATCACTATAACATATATTAAGGTTACATCAACAAAAAAACCTAAATAAATCGAACTCTCAAATAGTCTCCTTCTACTATTCTTATTTTACCCATTAAGAAATCAAAATTGTCCATAATTTTATGTGTCACGACCCAATTCGGGGACGCGACTGGCACCCACATTTACCCTCCGATGTGAGCGAACCAACCCATCTAAACCTTAACATTTCAAGATATTTCAACAGAAAATAATGCGGAAGACTTAAACTCATTAATAAAAACAACTCAAAACTATTATTAATATTCCCAAAATCTGGAAGTCATCACCACAAGAACATCTATCTCAAACTACTAATCTAAGAATGTCTAAAAAGCTAAAAACCATTAAAAACTAGTCCATGCCGGAAGTTCAAGGCATCAAGACTTGAAGAAGGAGACCCAGTCCAAGCTAGACGCATTAGCTCACCCTGAATTTCCGATGAAGTGAAGACTGGCTTGATCTACTGCTGAGTCGAAGTTGACGGAACGTTTGCTGCATAAAACAAATAACAAAAAGGAAAACATAGAAGTAGGGGGGGTCAGTACAACCACACGTACTGAGTAGATATCATCGGCTAACTCAAAATAGGGAACAATATATATCAATAATAATGTAAATCAACTACAATACTCAACATGTAGCAATAGCAATTACTTTATCATTAACAATTTCCGTCAAGTTCACACATGAGGACTCAAGCCTCGATACCATACTCATTTGGGAATTAAGTTCATTAGATTGAGTATATTCATTATCTTTCAAGATTCATTATCTTTCTTCCTCTTGTGTCGGTACGTGACACTCCGCTCCTCTAATTCTATCCTGGTGTCGGAACGTGACACTCCGATCCTCATATTCATTCTATCCTGGTACCGGAACGTGGCACCCGATCCATATTCTATCCTGGTGTCGGAACGTGACACTCCGATCCTCATATTCTATCCTGGTGTCGGAACGTGACACTCCGATCCTCATATTCATTCTATCCTGGTACCGGAACGTGGCACCCGATCCTCATATTCTATCCTGGTGTCGGAACGTGACACTCCGATCCTCATATTCATTCTATCCTGGTACCGGAACGTGGCACCCGATCCTCATATTCTATCCTGGTGTCGGAACGTGACACTCCGATCCTCATATTCTATCCTGGTGTCGGAACGTGACACTCCGATCCTCATATTCATTCTATCCTGGTACCGGAACGTGGCACCCGATCCCCTAATTCATCAAGCCTTCTTTCACACTTAAGGCATCCTCATTCTCATTTTATAATTTATCAAGCCTTCTATCATACTAAGGCATCATCAATCTTATTATATAATATATCAAGTGAATTAGGGTTCTTTCAAGATTTGGGATTCAATAGCTTCCTCATGCTTTGTTAATTCATAACAATTTCATAATCATAATCATGCAAGCATACAATTAAGCATATAGACAGGTTTACAACATCATCAATACATATCATACACTATCAAGAGTTCACTACGATTATCGTAACATAAAACCATAACCTACCTCCACCGAAGAATTGGAATCAACAAGAAAATCTCCCAAGCTTGCTATTCTCCTCTCTCTCGATCGATCTGCTCTCTCTCCCTTTCTGTTCTTTCTCTTTTGTTTTATTCAAACCCTCTTTCCTTTACCCTAATTAATCATATAATTAAGACTAAAAGAGGACAAATAAACCCCCTAATTAACTTAAGGTTACCCCTTTTAACCCCTAAGTAATTAGACTTATTAATGTTACCCCTCAATCCTTATAATTAAGGAAAGAATAATCAAAAACGACCCTTAAAACGTGTGGAGGAATCCTAAACTGTCTGGGACTGCGTGACCTGTGACGGGCCGTCGTGGGTGCGACGGTCCGTCACCCAGGCCGTCGTGTCCTCCCCAATTTCCAGGTGGCTGTGACGGCCCGTCACGCCTGTGACGGTCCGTCCTGCACCTCCGTCATGACGGTCAGAAACTCGTTTTCTTGCACCAATTTCTCAAAAGTTGAAGTGTTTTGCAACGGGACTCACGACGGTTCGTCGTGGATGTGACGGCACGTCCTGCAGGTCCGTCACAATTTACAGAGAGTCGATTTTCAGTACCCGATTTTCAAACTCTAAGTGTCATGGAACGGAACACCCACGACGGTCCGTCGAGCCTGTGACGGTCCGTCGTTGGGTCCGTGGTTTCAGCCAGTTTTTCCAGAATTTGTTCTGCTGCTCAAAACGACTAAACAGGTCGTTACAATAGATACCAATTTACCCATCGTTCGTCCCCGAACGATCAAAAGAAGAAAAACAGTGGCGAAAAGGAGTACCTGAATCTGTAAACAGATGTGGGTATTTTTCTTGCATATCTGCCTCCTTCTCCCAAGTAGCCTCTTCAACCGGTCGATTCTTCCATTGCACTTTGATGGATGCAATCTCCCTCGACCTCAGTTTGCGAACTTCTCTATCTAATATAGCAATCGGTTCCTCTTCATAAGTCAAGTTCTCATCAAGCAAAACTGAATCCCAACGGATAATGTAGTTTCCATCTCCGTGGTATCTCTTCAACATGGACACATGAAACACCGGATGCACTCCGGACAGCCCTGGGGGCAAGGCTAATTCATAAGCCACCTCCCCTATTCGCTTTAGTACCTCAAATGGTCCAATGTACCTTGGACTTAACTTACCCCTTTTTCCGAATCGCATCACCCCTTTCATGGGTGAAACCTTCAACAAGACTTGTTCACCTTCCATGAACTCCAAGTCTCTAACCTTTCGGTCTGCATACTCCTTTTGTCTACTTTGCGCCGCTAAAAGCTTTTCTTGAATAGCTTTCACCTTCTCCATAGAATCTCTCAACAGATCAGTCCCCCAAGGTCTAACCTCGAAGGCATCAAACCAACCAATGGGAGATCTACACCTCCTCCCATACAATGCTTCAAATGGAGCCATGTCAATACTGGAGTGATAGCTATTATTGTATGAAAACTCCGCCAAAGGTAAAAAGCTATCCCACTGGCCACCAAACTCTATCACACATGCACGAAGCATATCCTCCAATACTTGAATCGTTCGCTCAGACTGTCCATCGGTCTGAGGATGAAATGCAGTACTAAGGTCCAACCTAGTACCTAATTCAGCATGTAATGTCCTCCAAAACTTAGAAGTAAACTGCGTACCTCTATCTGATATGATTGAGAGTGGAACCCCATGCAATCGAACGATCTCTGAGATGTAGATTTTTGCTAGCTTCTCTGCATTGTAAGTCACCTTGACAGGAATGAAGTGAGCAGACTTAGTTAACCTATCAACAATCACCCAAATGGAGTCACACTTACCCAATGTCTTTGGAAGACCAACCACGAAGTCCATCGCGATTCTCTCCCACTTCCATTCAGGAATGGGCATTCTCTGAAGTGTTCCTCCGGGCCTTTGGTGTTCATACTTTACTTGTTGACAATTTGGACACTTGGCAACAAACTCAACAATATCTCGCTTCATTCTACTCCACCAGAAGTGTTGCTTTAGGTCGCGATACATCTTGGTTGCACCAGGATGTATAGAATATCCGGAACTATGGGCCTCTGTCAGAATAGTGGTGATCAAATCATCGATGCGGGGTACACATACTCTTCCCTTAATCCTCAAAACACCTTCCCCATCGATTATTGCTTCCTTAGCCTCTCCTTGCAACACTTTATCTCGAATTCGCCTTAGTTTCTCATCATCAAACTGTTTCCCCTTAATCTGATCAAGAAAAGAGGATTTTGCCTCTACACAAGCTAACAATCCTCCCTTCTCGTTTATTTCTAACCTCATAAGGTCATTAGCCAAGATCTGCACCTCTCTAGCCAATGGGCGTCTAGAAGCTTGCAAATGAGCTAGACTTCCCATGCTTCCGGCCTTCCTACTCAAAGCGTCTGCCACAACATTTGCTTTTCCCGGATGATACAAGATAGTGATGTCGTAGTCCTTTAGTAGTTCCATCCATCTCCTCTGTCTCAAGTTCAAGTCCTTCTGAGTGAAGACATACTGTAGGCTACGATGGTCCGTATAGACTTCACACTTAACCCCATACAAGTAGTGTCTCCATTGCTTTAGTGCAAACACTACCGCGGCCAATTCTAAGTCATGAGTTGGATAGTTACGTTCATGCACCTTTAATTGCCTCGAAGCATAAGCAATCACATTTTTCTCTTGCATTAGCACTGCACCCAACCCAGAATAGGATGCATCACAATAAACAATGAAGTTTTTGCCCTCTATTGGCAAGGTAAGGATAGGTGCGGTAGTCAACAAAGTCTTAAGCTTCTGAAAGCTTTCCTCACATTCATCTGACCATACAAATGGAACATTCTGCTTAGTCAAGTTCGTCAGTTGGGAAGCAATAGAAGAGAATCCCTTGACGAATCGGCGGTAGTAGCTAGCTAAACCCACAAAACTCCTTATTTCTGACACGTTTGTAGGTCTTACCCAATTCTTCACTGTCTCAATCTTGGATGGATCCACCATCACTCCATCCTTAGAAACCACGTGCCCCAAGAAGGACACTGAATCTAGCCAAAACTCACACTTGGAGAATTTCGCATAAAGCTTTTTCTTCCTTAGCAACTCTAACACCATTCTCAAATGCTCCTCATGTTCCTTCTTACTCTTGGAGTATATCAGTATATCATCAATAAACACGATCACAAAGAGGTCCAAGTATGGCATGAAAATCCCGTTCATCAAGCTCATGAAGGCAGCAGGGGCATTCGTAAGACCAAATGACATTACCACAAATTCATAATGCCCATACCTAGTTCGAAAAGCAGTCTTTGGAACATCCGTTGCTCGTATTTTCAATTGGTGATAACCGGACCTCAAGTCAATCTTTGAGAAGACACAAGCACCTTGTAACTGATCGAACAAGTCATCAATGCGAGGAATGGGGTACTTGTTCTTAATAGTTACTTTGTTCAACTGTCGGTAATCTATGCACATTCGGAAACTCCCATCCTTCTTCTTCACAAATAGCACCGGAGCACCCCAATGAGATGCACTTGGTCTAATGAAGCCTTTGCTCAACAACTCTTGAAGTTGAGCCTTTAATTCTCTTAACTCCGCGGGAGCCATTCCATACGGGGGTATAGAAATGGGGCGAGTACCGGGTTCCAAATCAATGCAGAAGTCTATATCCCTATCTGGTGGCATACCGGGAAGATCTGCAGGGAACACATCCAAAAACTCACAGACTACCGAAACTGACTCAATCGATGGTACTTGAGTAGTGTCATCCTTAAGATGTGCCAAGAAAGCTAGACAACCCTTACTAACCATCTTCTGAGCACGAATAAAGGAGATGATACGCACCGGATTGGGAGTGTAGTCACCCTCCCATACTAACTGATCTGCCCCAGGCTTGGCTAACGTCACTGTTTTAGCATTACAATCCAAAATCGCAAAGTTTGGAGAAAGCCAAGTCATACCCAAAATTACATCAAAGTCACCCATTTCTAAAATAACCAAATCTACATAAGTGTTGCTCCCCACAAAATTCACCAAACAAGACCTATACACTTTTTCGACTATCACAAACTCACCCACCGGAGTAGAAACACGAATAGGCATGTCAAGTAATTCACAATGTAAATTTAGACCGTTAGCAAATGATGAAGATACATAAGAAAACGTGGAGCCAGGGTCAAATAACACAGATGCCATGCAATCACAAACCAAAAGATTACCTGTGATAACAGCATCAGACGCCTCCGCTTCAGATCTCCCAGGGAAAGCATAACAATGAGCCCCATTATTTGTCTGTCCGTTGCCCCTACCATGTTGTGTAGTAGTGGCTCCGTTTTGCCCTTCACCTCTGCCGTTTTGGTGACCACCATTACCTCGGCCACCACGCCCTCCAGAATATCGAACTCTACCATTACCACCTCTTCCTCTAGAGGACGTCCTCCCACGACCTCTTCCACGGCCTCTTGCCGCTGTTCCTCCTCGAGCCACAGCCCCAGCGGCTGGCTCAGTAGTTTCATGTCTTTCCGTTGTCGCTGCTGGTGCGGTCGTTGCTCTAGTTCTAACCATCTGCGAAATAGAGTGAAGATGGTCAGATACCAATTTGTATCACCTAGATACCAATTGGACTCAAGTAGTAGCACGAAAGAAAGAATGAAAGAATGGAATTTTCCTAAAGTCTTATAGCCTCTCAAAGAAAAGTAAAGGCGTCCCCCTACCGTTCTTTAAGACTCTACTAGACCTGTCCTTGTGTGATGAGACCAATGAACCTAATGCTCTGATACCAAGTCTGTCACGACCCAATTCGGGGACGCGACTGGCACCCACATTTACCCTCCGATGTGAGCGAACCAACCCATCTAAACCTTAACATTTCAAGATATTTCAACAGAAAATAATGCGGAAGACTTAAACTCATTAATAAAAACAACTCAAAACTATTATTAATATTCCCAAAATCTGGAAGTCATCACCACAAGAACATCTATCTCAAACTACTAATCTAAGAATGTCTAAAAAGCTAAAAACCATTAAAAACTAGTCCATGCCGGAAGTTCAAGGCATCAAGACTTGAAGAAGGAGACCCAGTCCAAGCTAGACGCATTAGCTCACCCTGAATTTCCGATGAAGTGAAGACTGGCTTGATCTACTGCTGAGTCGAAGTTGACGGAACGTTTGCTGCATAAAACAAATAACAAAAAGGAAAACATAGAAGTAGGGGGGGTCAGTACAACCACACGTACTGAGTAGATATCATCGGCTAACTCAAAATAGGGAACAATATATATCAATAATAATGTAAATCAACTACAATACTCAACATGTAGCAATAGCAATTACTTTATCATTAACAATTTCCGTCAAGTTCACACATGAGGACTCAAGCCTCGATACCATACTCATTTGGGAATTAAGTTCATTAGATTGAGTATATTCATTATCTTTCAAGATTCATTATCTTTCTTCCTCTTGTGTCGGTACGTGACACTCCGCTCCTCTAATTCTATCCTGGTGTCGGAACGTGACACTCCGATCCTCATATTCATTCTATCCTGGTACCGGAACGTGGCACCCGATCCATATTCTATCCTGGTGTCGGAACGTGACACTCCGATCCTCATATTCTATCCTGGTGTCGGAACGTGACACTCCGATCCTCATATTCATTCTATCCTGGTACCGGAACGTGGCACCCGATCCTCATATTCTATCCTGGTGTCGGAACGTGACACTCCGATCCTCATATTCATTCTATCCTGGTACCGGAACGTGGCACCCGATCCTCATATTCTATCCTGGTGTCGGAACGTGACACTCCGATCCTCATATTCTATCCTGGTGTCGGAACGTGACACTCCGATCCTCTTATTCATTCTATCCTGGTACCGGAACGTGGCACCCGATCCCCTAATTCATCAAGCCTTCTTTCACACTTAAGGCATCCTCATTCTCATTATATAATTTATCAAGCCTTCTATCATACTAAGGCATCATCAATCTTATTATATAATATATCAAGTGAATTAGGGTTCTTTCAAGATTTGGGATTCAATAGCTTCCTCATGCTTTGTTAATTCATAACAATTTCATAATCATAATCATGCAAGCATACAATTAAGCATATAGACAGGTTTACAACATCATCAATACATATCATACACTATCAAGAGTTCACTACGATTATCGTAACATAAAACCATAACCTACCTCCACCGAAGAATTGGAATCAACAAGAAAATCTCCCAAGCTTGCTATTCTCCTCTCTCTCGATCGATCTGCTCTCTCTCCCTTTCTGTTCTTTCTCTTTTGTTTTATTCAAACCCTCTTTCCTTTACCCTAATTAATCATATAATTAAGACTAAAAGAGGACAAATAAACCCCCTAATTAACTTAAGGTTACCCCTTTTAACCCCTAAGTAATTAGACTTATTAATGTTACCCCTCAATCCTTATAATTAAGGAAAGAATAATCAAAAACGACCCTTAAAACGTGTGGAGGAATCCTAAACTGTCTGGGACTGCGTGACCTGTGACGGGCCGTCGTGGGTGCGACGGTCCGTCACCCAGGCCGTCGTGTCCTCCCCAATTTCCAGGTGGCTGTGACGGCCCGTCACGCCTGTGACGGTCCGTCCTGCACCTCCGTCATGACGGTCAGAAACTCGTTTTCTTGCACCAATTTCTCAAAAGTTGAAGTGTTTTGCAATGGGACTCACGACGGTTCGTCGTGGATGTGACGGCACGTCCTGCAGGTCCGTCACAATTTACAGAGAGTCGATTTTCAGTACCCGATTTTCAAACTCTAAGTGTCATGGAACGGAACACCCACGACGGTCCGTCGAGCCTGTGACGGTCCGTCGTTGGGTCCGTGGTTTCAGCCAGTTTTTCCAGAATTTGTTCTGCTGCTCAAAACGACTAAACAGGTCGTTACATTATGACAAAAAGAACAACGATGATGAAATGAAAATGACAACTGAACTCATATATCCACCTAACAAAAAGACTACCGGTTCAAGATTCTGATTTGTCATAACATGATATGACAATAAAGTATTAAAATTACTGTTTTAGGCATATCATCTACATAGTGTTACCCCTTTATTTGATTTTAGTTGTAGCAGATTGATTTACATATGTTCACACGTAAAACAAAAAAATATATATATTTAAATAGTTCCACTTCAACATCAAAAAAAATCAATTATCTTCTCTTTACGCCTTTGGTCACTTCATTTCACAAACCCAATCAAAGATCAAAACTTTAAAAATCATCCCCATCTCTATATATAACTCTTAATCAAATGTTTTAAATACCGAAAAGGGTAAAAGAAAAAGTTGAATGCAAATCAAAACAATTAACCAACATGTATATGCCTGAAAATTATATCAACAATTGGAGAAAAAGCTCTGAAAGTTATAGTGATAATTAAACTTACACATCTCGTCTAAAGAATTGCTCCTTTCTGAATACTTCCTCGCCCCCTCTGATTTTGAGTATATTTGAACGAGAATGATTATGATAATTGACAAATAGGGGAATAGACGAAAGGAATCGGTTTCTCCAATATGTACCTTTCAGACCGAATCCGAGTGGGATAAGGAGAAAATCAACCAGCGAATTAGATGTTATAAAGTTGGGGAAGTATTATTTTTTTTGACAAGAAACTAGAACAGAAAGTCTCCTTTTATAAAGGAGTATGCAGACAACATAGTTTTCTTAATCAAATAGGAAAACTAGATAAACAAGGAAGCTGAAGTAAACAAGGAGACAAAAGCCTTAAAGAAGTAGAAAACTAAAAACATTCCACGTGAACTTAAAAAATCGAAGTAGAAAAGGAAGTCGAAACAAATTAGAAGAAGGAGTTAGTGATTTATAAAGTTTTCTTACTCTATTAAGGTAAACTGCGTTGAAGTTTTTCCTTTCAAAGCAAAATGCAAGAAGGAGTCCTAACGTGAGAAGGAGTTCGAGTCAAGTTTGGCTTAAATAACTTTTTTTTAAAGCGACGAATATTGCAATAGTTCATGGAAGAATTTTACGCACTTACATAGAGAGAGATCTAAACAAGATCAAGAGTTTGAGATTTATTGGGGAGTGTTGCGAGTTTGTTAAGAAAAAGTTGTAATATTGTAATTAAGAGTTTTGATTACAATCAAGTGTGTCGGTACGATTCGTCTAAGAAGTTTGAGAAACTTGACGGATGGTAGAAGACTTAAACCATGTCTTTTTTTTGTCTTGGATAGCTAAGAATTACAGTTTGTAATTCGTTATGTTATAGGGTTGTGATCTTTTGTTGAGAATCATAGTTTAATGAAGTGGAGTTAAATCCTATAGAGGTATAGGTCATGGTTTTTACCCATTCTGAGTTGGGGTTTTCTAAGATAAAATAATATGTCATTATTTTATCTGCTTTATAAAACATAACCGATGTAATCTACAAAGAAACATATGGAATATACTTGTTTCTTAGGAATACTTTGGGTCCGAATTCCAACAGAGTGAAGATTACTAGGCCATGTAAGAATGAGAATGGAGAAATGGAAAGACCTAGAGGAGAGTAGAAAGAAAAAAAGTAGTCAAGGATAGGTAATTTAGTCGAGGTCATGTGATTTGTCGAAAACCAGAAATAGTGTACACATGAAAGACCTAGAAGAGACTAGATAGAAAAAAAGTAGTTGATGATAGGTAATTTAGTTGAGGACAGGTCATTTGTAGAAAATCAAGAAATAGGGTATACATGTGGTGCGTTTTTAAAAAAGTATTTTTTACTTGCAGCAAAACTTTATTAAATAAGATTTTTATTTCATTTATATGATCTATACGTAAGTAGGAAAATTCTAAAATTATTTATTTACATATTTAAAACAAAATAAGAAAAAAATAGAAAAAAATTATGACTAGAGAGTTAGATGAGGTGAAGTAGATTTTTATTTTATTTTATTAAACCTTCATGTTTTAATTCATTTGATTGATCACTAGATTAAAACCTTAAATGCGAGTAAACTCTTTTTATTTATCAACATTTAATGCATAAATATATAATGTTATTACTTGTGCCATTTTACAAAAATAAAATTATGACTCGTGTCATTTGTGAATCAACTGTAAGAATAATTATTTAATTATTATTAGATATTTCTTACTTATAGCCCAAATTTACTTGCAACCCAAGTTATACAATAAATAGTATTTAATAAGGAATATATTTCATCCGTACATTGCTTATTTGATGGACGTACCAAATTAATTTATAACCTCTATAAATTTATCCTCCCTCCACCAATTAGGGTTTTCACATATTCTCTACAATAATACAATTGTTGATTGTTGTGATGACATAAAGTTAGGGCAAGGAGGTAGAAATCAATTTACGACTAACGCTTCCGCTTTTTCTCTGTGATGATGTATTCCTCATCAGGTATGTACTCCTAACGATCTCTATGTAAGATTATCGTGTTCAAGATCCTTATATTATGTATCCCAGTATTTAATCTCATATCAACTATATAAACTACTAATATATCATTACATTTGAAAAATAATGCCAAGACTAAAATATTATAAAATAATGACAGGTTGAAATTACAAAACCTTTCCTTTGATTTCTCACATTTATATGTGAAGATGATTCAACAATAATTGTATATCTAATATAATCTCATAAGCTAGATTTGAAAAGAATAATGTATAGGTAAATTTGCTCTTGTCTTATAAGCTAGAGAGATTATTCCTATTAAATCTTCAACTCAAATAAAACACTTCAAAATAAAATGAAAAAGAAACATAGTTATTAGAAAAAGGAAGCATAATGTCAATTATAGTCTAAATGATGAATAACGGAATATTATTATGAAAATTGTGATAGTTAATTTTTTTAAGATCATATTGATTCGTAACTAATATAAATGTCAATTTATGGACGGAAATTGCCATTTATCTAATTGAATTAAGCCTTTAGCCACTTTGGGAAGTTGACAATGAGAAGTTAACATGATGTAAATCATCAAAAAACGCACTCACAAAAAAACTAATTAAACATTTATTGATTTAATATTAACCAATGCATGTTCTGACGCTTTCTCTTGCTAACATGTGGTCAACGGAGAGATAATGATATGTTATGTTTTATCACATCGTAGACGTACATATGACGATTGTTGGTGTAGTAGATGGACTCAGGGCTGATTCAAGAAAATTGGGGGCCTAAAAGTCAAACCTTAAATAGGGGCCCAATTCTTCTTTTATTTTATTTTCAAAAAATAATAATAATGTGCTATAGATATATTTAAGGTCAACACATAAATAGATTCCAAAACTTGTTGGATTTTTCCCCTCAGGTACATAAACTATGCTATTTCCCTATTGAATCATTGAATAATCCATAATTTATTCCTTTTAAACATTGCTGGATAATATTGGAATCACATTTTGTTAGGGGTATTTGTAGGAGATTCACATGTTGTTCCAGAACTCATTAGTCCAACTTATTGTGAAACTGTTCGAGAATAATTTTGTTTTACTTCAAGGTATTTGAACACATTATAAAACAAAAGGAAAAATGGCGTAGTTGAGGTATCTGAAGGGAAAAAACCAACAAGTAGCGATTTGTTTATGAGTTTGGCCTTTATTAAAATCTATTTTCTTGTCTTTTTATATGTGAAGTCACTAATCATTGTTTTCTAATAATTGTTTTAGTAATTTTTTTTTAAATTGATGATATAGATAATACATTCAATCTCACATTGTTGATATTAGATATGATTTTTTCAATTTTTGTTTCGAAAAACATCTTTCAGCCGAGGCAATAGTTAGAGGAATTGTTAACATTGTTCTATAAGCAATATAAGCATTAGGAAAAAATCAAATATTTTTATTTGATTGATTATTTTCATCAAATAATTATGTTTTTACTTGTATTATTTCTCTTGATAATAGCTAAAAGGAGAATGTATATATACTTACTAATTAAGAATATCAATAATAACAAATGTTCAAGAAAAATTATAAAATTAAGTTAGAATAATAAAACCTGACACACGAATATGATAAGTTGATATTATAATATTGAAATAGTCTTGCGTTGCTTCAATATAATGATTACTTGTATCACTTCTTATGATTTTGAAGAAGACACTCAAAAGAAAATTTTGTTCTTTATAGACTTGTAAGCAACAATAAATCTATTTTTTAGGAAGGAGTTCAACATTGAAAATAGAAATAATATAATACAGGATTAAAAAAAGATGAGTATAAGGTAAATCGTTATATAAGGTCAATTGTTTTGGAGATGAATAAGAAAACACAATTTCCCACTTGAGAAAGTTATTTTCATAAATGATTTCATTTCCTTAGAATGGGAAAAACTAACAGCTATTTTTATTTTTTTTGTTATACTTGTTACATGTTTTTTTTTAAAAGTTATACATATAATTTTAAGTAGTATGTGTAAATATTTTATTTTATATTGGGGGGCCCCAAAAATATGAGGCCCCAAGTAACGACTTTAATGACATAGTGGTTAAGTCGGCCCTTGATGGACTCTTTGTTAAGATTGGTGCCTTTTTTTATAATAAGTTGTATCGGCCCTCATAGGTTAACTTATAAAAATAGTTGTTTCTCTGATTCTTCCCGCTTTTATCCATCAAATGATAAGATTGGTTAGTGAGTCAACGAAAGAAACAAGAGTTTAGTATATCGAAGGGTTCAAGGTATTTAAAATTGTATTATGAAAAGAATTTTTAAAGGATGAAGGAATAAAACCTCTCGTATAATCCTTTGGTTTGTAGTTAAAGGATTTATTGAATATTTGCCTATGAGTTTAGGCATGACTGTGGAATGTGAACTAGTCGGTACAAAGTTACAAGATATTTTTCGACTTTTTTAAAGATTGAGTTTTTGTTTGGGTGACAAGGAAAGATGTGTGGAATACTCTATGTCGTTATGTCAAGCTAGATTGTTCAAATTATGATAGGTAAATTATTGATGATTGACGGTGTGGACCTATAATTTTACATGATTAATGAGGATTTCGAAACAATTAAACAAGACTTTTATGATGTGTTACAGAGGCTTTTGATAGTGAGTAGAGATTATGAGCTTATAGTATAACCAAATTATTGGAGTGACCAAGAATTTCTTAAGTGTTGGTATGAAGTATATGATGGTTTTGAATATTACTTTAAATTTGTTATCTGAAAACATACATGGAGTTGATAATGAGTATGATTTAATTGTTTTATCTCGATGGTAGAGTACTTTAGATTTAGGAAGTAGTTCTATCAATATTAGGTATAACTCATATATGTTATGGAATGCTTAAATGGAAAGAGAGAGACATATTTATTTTAAGGCTACATTGTGTTTTTTAGGGAGACTTTGATATTAGTGAAAGTTTGAGAGTAAGGTAAATGGTTGGTGTAGTTATGATGTTTGTTGGTATTAAGAGTGTTAGATTCACTGGAGTACTGGGAGGAGTATGTGGGGTTTGATGAACCGAGTGCTTGTAATTTTCTGATGGGTATCAGACTGGTTGATTGTGGGTGGCAATAAATTGAGAGTTGGAGACAGATGAATGAAATTTTATTTATCTGGGCCCTATGGAAGGAGTATCTTTTACTATTCGACATTAATTTGTATATTCTTATGTGACCAACTACTTCATTCTTGACATGGTTTATAGTATGATTCACTTTCTACGTTCGTGTATATTTTGGCTTCTATGGGTGAATTACTAATGGTGGAACGGGTGTATCGATCTTGTGATTTTTCTCGTAGCGTGGCATCCTTTGTTAGACTTGTTCATTTCAGTTATGGAAGATTTGGTGTTGTTTGGGATAGTTAAAGTATGCTAGTGATTCTACATGCACGACCTTACTTATGAGAACTTATATAAGATCTATGAATAGTTATCATTGTCTAAGATTGTTGTTAGAGGTTCTACATTTTAAGTGTATCTCTTGTTGGGTGTTTACTTGATCATTTCCTTCTACGGGTTAGATAAGTCTGATTCTCCCTTAATGTGTAGTCAATATCTATATATTAAATTTTTATAACATAAACTCGTGAAAAGATTGTATTGTAAAAGGCAATCTTAATAAAATCTATCATTATTTGTGCGTTATGAGTATGTGGTGGATAGTTCAATTTCACTTCTGGTCGTAGGAGGTATTGATTATGAATTTGATTGTGGTTATGTGAAAAAATATTTAAAAAAATCATCATGGTTATTATGTTATAGTCTAGAGTGTTTCAGTTTAGATTGAATTCAGAGGTTATTCTTTGGGTTGATAAAAGTTTTATTCAAAATTTAGTTCTTAGTAGCTAATCTTGATAAAATTGTCTTAAGGAAGAGCTCACTTGGTAATACGAACACCGACTGGTAGGTCATAAGTGAGCTTTGATATCGTTTTTTATCTTCTTTCTTCTTCCTTCTTCTTCCTTATGCGCACAAAGCTTGATATACTCCATCTTCAGTAAGCCTTCTTATCTTATTTCCACAAAAATACGATGTAACTGATTTGCAAAGATAAGATAAAAAGGCATAAATCGTGAACAATTGCTTACCGAGAGGTCGTTTTCCTGTTGTCAGTGTCGACAAATATTTTTCTCACTATATTCCTCTCAATTCGTAATTAATTATGTATATAATTGTTTAACCCTATTTATTTATTTATTTTAATATATTTGTGTCAAATAGTATTGGATTTTAAATAAGGTATGCACTTAGCCGTTAGCTACTACCTAAAATCAATTATTTTATAACACCCGTAAATTAAATAATCCTAATTAACAAATAGCTCAAAAATTTCCAACCCAACTTCAAATATTGATCAAAAGTGACTCGAGTCAACTACCGAGATGGGTAAAATTGTAATTTATAAAAAATTCCAAAAGTGACCTTCCGGGTCATAACATATATAAATAATACTAAGTCAACATCTCTTTCTCCCTTTTGAGTTTAAACATCTAAGCAAAAGATTGATACCAGCGTAAATCTATATAGACAATTTTTGCATTAGGTGATGCACAATTATTTTTTTTTGAGATCTCAATGAAAAATTATAATCTTGGGTCAAGAAGTTCTTGATCAAGAAACTATCGATCTATTAGCATTCTCTCCAACACCGGGGAGTTGGCTAACAGAAGCTCTATATACTCCATCATAGACATTCTTCATATAAAATTTCTTGCTTAAATTACATGAGGTGATTAAATGTCGTGTCCTATAAGCATTCGAGTTCAATTGATTCTCTAGTGTCACTATATACCATCTTAATGAAAACCTAAAAAAATATAACACAAAGTCAACTTTCAGATCATTGAGAAACCAAAAAAGTACGAAAAATAACCCCTATAAGAAAAAAAAAAGAGAGTTAAAGTACAACAAACATTCATAGCAAAATATTTCAAGTTTGGGAAGCTTCATATCAAGGAAAGAACACAAAAAGACTCATCTGATTTAACTAACAAAATTTTAGGTAGGTAAAATTATTTGATATTATCAGGATTGAGGGGAAGCTTTGTTGGTGCTTCATATTCTTCTTCAACTTTGAAGAAGAATAAGAAACACCAACAAGGTTTCCCTTTAATCCTAACAATGTCAAACAATTTTATCTTTACGATATTTTGCTTGGGGAATCATACAAGCTTTCATATGGTCTTTACTTGATACAACATTTCCTATATTTGGAATATCTCGAATTGTAGGTTTGTAGTATTTTGACTCTTTTTTTCCCTAATTATTGGTTCTTTATCGCTCTTCTAGGATCCTCAAAATTTGAGAGTTGACTTCTTGTTATGGTTCTTAGATTTTTGTATGAAGATGATAGTGATACTGAAGAATCATTTGAATTCGAAAATTTTTTGGATATGACATTTTATTCCTACGTTTTGTTTTAGATTTCTCTTTGTTTTATAGAGGCCAACCTACAAAGAAAAATAATAAATATTTTCATCTAGTACAAGTTTGAAATTACTCAAATCTTTTTATTTTTACTATTAAAATAAATAAACATAAGAAGTTGATTACTTTTTAGATTTAGAACATCAAATCAACAATTTTACTAGTATTAAAATTCAAAAATCCTAAAAAAACTATGTAATATAATGCTAATCGAAAGAGAAAAAGTAATGTTTTTTTTTAAAAAAATAGAAAAGTTAATTTTGAATATCTTTTATAAGAGTTTTAATCATAAAGCACTTTTTGGACTCTTTAAGTCTTTTAACTTAATCAAGAATAACCAATCTAGCCTTTAATTATTTAGAGGAATTTAGAAAATGATTTTATACTTTTAAGAAAAGCAAACAAGTTCTATATAGGTATATCATCAAGAATTTGTAAAACATTCGTCAAGGATCACAAACTAGCTAGATCATTGTCTCTTAGAATATTGCTGAATAGACAAAAAGAGAAACTTAAAACTGATGTTAGAATTCACAAAAAGCAGTTATACAAAGAGCAATAGTATAAATCAAATTGAGAAGAACAAAAGGGGAAAAGTTGAGGACAAAATTGAGCAAATAATTTGTTGTTGATTTACCTATAATCATGGTTGAAATGGAGGGGAGACCAGGAAGGCAGGAAGGATGAATTGGAAGTATTAGAATTTTTTATTGTACTAACAATGAAGCCTAGTAAATGAATTTTGAGGAAAAATGGGGGAATTTTGTTCCTTTTTTTAAGACTACTATGTGTAATGAGTTTCTTGCTTCACACATAGTACACTATATGTGTACATTCTATACTTCTGCGTATAACATGATATATATAGTCGGATCTTGCATGCATTTTACACTCTTATTTTTTATTACATAAATAGATATTTAATTCTTTTTTGACCTTTGACAAGATGTATTCTTGTATTGTTATTGTAATATGACAAATGATTTGTGTACATTCCACACTTTTATTTTTGACTAAATATATGCACGTTAAACTATTCTTTGACCTTTAACAAGATATATAAATATAATTAATGTTAATTTTCCATTGAAGTATCAAAAGACTAAGATATATTGTTGTTGTAATATAATTAATGGTCATTTTCCATTCAATACCAAAAACCTCTTATCATTTTATTAATGGTATTTTTTTTTCATTCAATACCAAAAAGATCTTTTCATTTCCATAAGTATTTTGTGTGAAAAAAATCTTTTTTCAAAAGAGTAAAATTTATGACCTTTCTCTGTACATGACTATTCTGAAACTTTTCACTATGATCGAGGTCAAACTCCAAATAAGTTTGTAATTGTCTTTTTTAACACCTTAAGAATTGTTTCCTATTGTTTTTACCTCTATTCTCTTAATATCCGATAGCACTACCTTATAAATGAATTCCTAAACATAAACAAGACAACACCTGTAACAATCGGAATGTAGTTTCAATCAAGATCGTATCTTTGAACTTCTCCATAGAAAAAAATAGCCAACACAAACTAAAATACCCCTACATAACAAAACTACATTAATAAGACTTGACTGTAACAATCCTGTTTGTTTCAACACTTTTTTGAATTTTATAATGATTGGTTGTTTTACACCTGTAACTATATTAGTCCAGTTAAATAATATAATTTGACTATTATAGCAAAAATTATTCAAAAAGATATTAAATTACATAATTCGAAATATCATAGATATGTTGCTCTACTAATTAAAATTTAATAGAAATTCAATAAACTAACTAAATGAACTTATGTAGATTTGTTCCCTAAGAGTTGTGTTAAATCTCTTTGAAATTAAGTTCATTCAAAACGGAAAAAAATCTCCATAGAAAAATTTAATTATAAGTGTTGATACATAAAATTTTAAATAATAATTCTAACTTTATCACACTTTGCATACAAAGAAAAATCTTGATTGATCTCAGTTGAACTAAACTTTCAACTTCAAAATATACATTTTAACATCTTAATTTGGTTTGAGTTGACTTTATTTAACACTTCATCCCCGAAAATGCACATCTAGAATACAACCTCTTAAACGAGTATGTAGATGTGCATTTTAAAAATTATTCGTAAAGTACACTTATATTAAATTGAAGTATCTTGATGATCAATGGCGCAACTACAGTTGGAAGAACACATTTCGTTTGAAAATTACATTCTATATAGGTGAAATCTTACTTTATATTGGTAGATATAAAATATCTTAAACACCAGCAAAACAAATGGAGACCTACAACACAATAAAAAGGGTATGTGTATATATATATATATGAGACTTACTAGCTATCAGATTCAATTCATTGCTTTAATTTTTTTAAATGCCTAATTTTGACGTGAACTAATTGAGCAGTAGCTTGGTGACAATTGAATGTAAAAGTATACAAGGGATGTAAGATTGAATCTAGAGATACCTTTTTGTAGTTTTATTATTCAATATTTGACATCCTTCATGACATTTCTTATTATGTCACTATAAATGTCTAGACGCATCTATTATTAGTTAAGATTAAATCTACCACTTGCTTGTTGTTATGCATGTTAATCAGAAAAGGAAACTTATAGTAGACATTGTCAGTTGGCTTATGAAAACCACTTCATAAACCAGAAACAGATCAATAAAAAAATTAATTGATTTTTTTAATAAAAAAACATGCATATAAAAACGGATTCAAGGATAAAGTCAGACATATCAGAAAATACAATACATATGATTAATTCATAAATTAAAGTCGGTGTACGTTTAGTATATGTCTTTTATGAAAAATAACAGATTATTGAAATATACATGCGAAATACTAAATACAAAACTATTGATGTTATGTTCGTCCTTTGTTTGTTCCCTTATAAAAAAAAAGTAAATACATTTCATAAAATTAACTTTTAAAAATGTTGGGTTTATGATTCAAAATTAAAGGTGTTCAATATAGAATTGACACACTTAATTTATGATTTTTATGTTCACCTTGTACCATAAAAACAATCTAGTAGTTTTGCTTTTTTAAAGCTATAAAGTAGCTAAAGACATGTCATTCAGAAAGAAATTTTTAGCTAAAGACATGTCATTCACAAACAATATATATACTTTTTAGAAAAGACATCAAGTGACAGTTAAATTTAATCGAATTTTCAATAAGATATCTTAACTATGCGGGCGTTCTACTAAGGGGCGGAGCTATAACCTGTGAAAGGTGGTCAGCTGACCACCTTTCGCCGGAAAATGATCCTATGAATAGGCAATATAATCCGTATTATTTCGTTATATAAATATATGCACACAGTAAATATCAGTGGAGGTTGATAGTCCACTGGTAAGTGTGTTCAGTTCAGTGCCAAATATCTGTTGTTGATTCTTGCTGAGGCAATTGTACAACAACCATTTTAAGTTTAATGAAAAAAAAGGGGAAATGAATATGTAATTTTCTCTCAAACTCACTTTTTGATAGTAAATATATTGCACACCTAGTAGCTAAAAAAAAATTACTCTTCCAATTTTGAAGACCCTTGAGAAATTTTTTAACTTCGCCATTGGTTCTACTACCCTGCTAAACTACAATCTTAAACTGATATTATGACATCATCTTTTGTTCATTTGACATAACCAAAGTGTGCACTCTCTTAACGAGAGTGAGCAACATAATATAACTTACATAAAATAATTTTGAGGGTCAAAAAAATTGTTACTTCACCATAATTCTTTTCTATAGTTTAAAAATTATGAAATGTTGTGGCTATAATAACTTTTCAGAACTTACAAATTCATAATTTTTTATTCAAAATCTAAAGAGTGAATTCACATTAAAAATTTGAATATGACAATAAAAATTGAGATAGAAGGAATAATATTTATCGTTACGGACATGCATGATGCGTAACTGATGCAGCAATGTAATATTTGCATACACCGAGGCCATCTATTGATATAGGATAGTCACCGCTAAAAATTAACTAATTTTTCCCTGAAAATTGGAAAAGTGTAAAAAATATTTCTGAACTATGCGAAATCGATTACTTCTGTCTTCCATTATATTTTAGAATTAAAATGCCCCGTCATTATTCAAGGAGATCACAAATACCTCTCAAGAGTTAACACCCAAATTTATTAATGACGTGGATAGCCATATGGACTTGTCCCTTATCAGGACCGGGGTCTAGACTCCAGACGAGACCAGCGTCATTGACCTATCAGATATCGCAGACAAGACTATATATATCGTCGTTACTTCATTTAGGTTAATTTTAGCGTAAAAATTTAACTTTTGTTTACTTAAATTTTATATTGGAAAACATAGATCTCGCATAATACTATCTAGGTAAACTCATAAGAATTCACAACAACCATATAACTCAAGATAATCAAATGAAAGATATAGTCATAAATATAGAGTTGCCGAAATGGCACCAATACAATGTCTGAAAGTAAATACGAAAGAAAGCTAGTGGAACATACTCCACTAGCTCATGCCTAGTCTACTGCGTTCGGGTAACTTCTCCGTCGACTCATAAGCTCTAACGTCCAGCTGCACCTGCACCTAAAAGTAGATAAATGTATTGAATTAGTACATAGCTGTACTAAGTATGGGTATATGCAAGCACACAACACGAACATGTATGATTTAGAATAGCCCTCTCCTACCGATATGAGTTATGGAAAGACAACTCAGTGGACTTGCAAAAACCGGATTAGGAAAGTCATGTCATGAGAGTAACATGCATCATCACACGTATCATATTGCACACAAAACATAACATATTGCATATAGAACATAACATATTGCACATAACACATATCATATTTCATTTCATTCGTTCATATGCCATGAGACCTTGGAATCATTGACTTAACATTAGGACTTCCAAAAATGAGGGCTCAACATATGGGACCTCAACTAGGGAGCCTTCTTTAGCAAACACAGAGTCTCCTTCTTTCATTCATACGTTCGTAGGCCGGTGTGAACACCAGCTATACATGTGAGAGTATTTAAAACTCTCATCGGGTTCACTCTGCAATGACCTAGTATCATTACTTGAGTCTAGTTCACCTTTTTATTATCCTATCCAAACACCTTGGGTATCATTCATTTCATTATCTTTCATACTTTGAGGAACTTCAATTTTAACCGACAAAGATCATGTGAGCATCATGAAATTCGATGTCTTCCCCACACCTAAAGGAGGTGGTCACTGGCCAAGGTTAAACCTGTCACGACCCAAAACCGAGCCGCTACTGGCACCCACATTTACCCTCCTATGTGAGCGAACCAACCCATCTAAACCTTAACATTTCAAGATATATCAACAGAAAATAATGCGGAAGACTTAAACTCATTTATAAAACAATTCAAAACTATTATTATTATCCCCAAAATCTGGAAGTCATCATCACAAGAACATCTATCCTCAAATTACTAAACTAAAAACGTCTAAGAAACTAACAAATAAAAGCTAGTCCATGCCGGAAGTTCAAGGCATCAAGACTTGAAGAAGAAGATCCAGTCCAAGCTAGATGCATTAGCTCACCCTGAATTTCCGAAGGTCGTGAAGACTGGCTAGATCTACTGTTGAGTTGAGGTTGACGGAACGTCTGCTGCTTTCCACAAATAACAAAGAAGAAAACATAAAAGTAGGGGGTCAGTACAACCACAAATACTGAGTAGATATCATCGGCCAACTCAAAATAGAAAACAATATACATCAAGTAATATCATAAATCAACTATAATACTCAACATGTAGCAACAACAAGTACTAAAATCATCAATAAGTACTAACAAGTTCATCCATGAGGACTCAAGCCTATATCATACTCATTTGGGAATTAGATTCATTAGATTGAATTCATTAACATATTTCAAGATTCATTATCTTTATTCCCCTCGTGTCGGTACGTGACACTCCGCTCCATCTACTATCCTAGTGTCGGAACGTGACACTCCGATCCTCATATACTATCCTGGTACCGGAACGTGGCACCCGATCCATATACTATCCTGGTGTCGGAACGTGACACTCCGATCCTCATTCTATCCTAGTACCGGAACGTGGCACCCGATCCATATACTATCCTGGTGTCGGAACGTGACACTCCGATCCTCATTCTATCCTGGTACCGGAACGTGGCACCCGATCCATATACTGTCCTGGTGTCGGAACGTGACACTCCGATCCTCATTCTATCCTTGTACCGGAATGTGGCACCCGATCCTGTATCTCTATCCTGGTACCGGAACGTGGCACCCGATCCCCTAATCTCACCACTTTCGTTCATCAAGCCTTCTTTTATACCAAGGCATCATCATTAACAAAGTAGATTAGGGTTTCTTTTCAAGATTTGGGATTCAATAGCTTCATCATGCTTATTTATTCACAATTTCATATTCATATTCATGCAAGCATACAATTAAGCATAAAGAAGGGTTTACAATATTACTAACACATATCATTCGCTATTAAGAGTTTACTACGAATAGTGTGAAATAACCATAACCTACCTCCACCGAAGAATTGGAATCAACAAGCAATTTCCCAAGCTTTGATATTCTTCTTCCTCGTTCGACTCTCTCAATCGATCAATCTATCTCTCTCTCTTTTCTTTTCTCTTTTTCTTATTCAAACCCTCTTTCTTTTACCCTAATTAACATATAATTAAGTGTAAAAGATGGCAAGAATACCCCACTAATTAACCCAAAGGTACCTCTTTTATCCATCAAGAATTTAAGTTATTAATATAAACCCACGAAATCTATAATTAAGGAAAGAATAGTCCAAAACGTCCCTTAAAACTTAACCAGAATTACGACTCCAACTGGGATTACGCAACCTGTGACGGGCCGTCGTGCCTGCGACGGTCCGTCATGAAGGTCGTCGTAAGGGCCAGGACTCTATTCTTCCATCAGGGATACTGTGACGGTCCGTCACACATGTGACGGTCCGTCCTGCACATTACGTCACGAAGTTCAGAGAGTCGATTTTCAGTACCCAATTTCAGAATTCCTAAGTATATTGAAACGGTGCCTCACGACGGTTCGTCGTAGCTGTGACGGCACGTCCTGCAGGTCCGTCACAGATTACAGAGAGTTGATTTTAATATCCAAATTTAAGAATTCTAAGTGTCATGGAACGAAACTTCCTCGACGGGTCGTCGTGACCACGACGGTCCGTCGTTACATCCGTCGTCCCAGCCAGTTTTTCCAGAAATAAAATCTGCTGCTCAAAACGACTAAACAGGTCGTTACAAAACCAAGAACATACTTAGCTCGCTTAGGTTGAAACCACTGGCTAGCTCTTATGTTGGCAGCATAGTTCAAAGACTAGGAGATTTAGAGAGACCCATACCCGTTTGGACGGACAGTCCCGTCTCATGAGAATTACATGAATCTCTGCCTTCCCGAAAGATGGAATCGCAACTCATAACTAGCCTGTTGGTGCTCAGTTTAATGTTCCATTAGATTCATCTCATACATCATAGAAGTTGGCTTCTAGAATGAGGGCATCATATCTAATTAGATGATTTCTCATCTCACCATTTCATATAAAGTGTGAATTTTCCTTACACTGACATGTAGAGTGTGATTGGGACTTGTCTCTTAATATTCAACACTCTCTTAGGTGAGACTCTTGGTGACCTTATATAGGCGTTTGTATAGTTTGTCTCACTTGCACTAGCCACAAATTATGGTGCCACCCTGTTCTTTATTAAACATCTTTTCGTTTCATGTTTACTCACCTTTCGTTCTTTGTTTATCGTATAACATACATATGCTTTCTTGGAGTTTACATTGAGGGACATTGATTCTAAGCGTAGATACAACTTGTCTCACTTATACTAACCTATCCTGATGTAGCCACTGTCTCTTTGCTTATTCATCATTTAGTATAAATATTCTCTATTAGAAATTTCATTTAGTGACATTGATTTTCAGGCGTAGATGCAACTTGTCTTAAATATTTCGGACTGGGGGATCCAAGAGCGAATTTTCACACCCACATTCTTTTTTTTTCTCTCTCTTTACTTGATTCCTTCGTTTAGACTAGGAGGGTGTGGGATCGAACCCCCACAGCCCCATTTTATTTTTCTCCTTAATTCTCTTCATTTACCCGAGGGGTTGTGGGTTCGATTCCCACATACCTCATATTATTATTTCTTTATTGCATTTTTCTCATTTCTCATTCACCCGTCCAAGAGGTTGTGAGTTCGAACCCCACACGCCTCACTTTATTTTCTTTCATTTTCTCCTAACTTTTCACTTGAGCTTTACCACATTTCGAATCCCCCTCACCTCTTTTTATTATTTAATTTTTTTTATTACTTGTATATTTTGAGTTCTTGGATTTAATCCCCACTGACCTCATGCATTTTAAAAAAAAAACTAAAATTTTTAACAGTAGCTGCCGAAATAAATTTCCAGAATGCTCGAAATTTGTTAACCCTTTTTGCAGTCTGTTTTCTAAACTTTTAAATGTTAGATTTAGGACAATTTTCTTGTAGAATATAGTACATATTGAGGTGAGTTTTCATGGTTACTTTCGGTAATTTAATCACCTTTTTGCAGTCCATTTTCTCACCTTCTTTCATGTTAAACATCAAGACATTTCGAGTAGTTTTTAGGGAGATCTTTAGCAGCATTTTCAAAGTTACTTTCAGTCAAGATTTATCATTCAATTTAGCAACTTTGAACTCATATGAACATCACATTTTTAACATATTCATACACGTAAAATACAACAATATGACATGTCAATTTCATACTTCAGGTCGAGACGAAAATCTCAGTACACACGTGTAACCACAAATCAACACATCACACAATTTCGGAAAAACTTCTTTCATTTATACATAATTCTGCATAGACATTCAAACACATAATCACAACCAGCCCTGAAATAATCTACCAAGAGTCATACACATGCATACTTGAATCTTTCAAATGATCCAATGACAGGGCATGCAACGGGGACAACCTTAGTTTTTGATAGTGAATAGTATGAACCTTAGTAGTCTCTTGGGAAAGGGACCAAGAGGGAATAAATCCTATATGTGAAGTCGTTCAAACATGTTCTTATGTGCTTCCAAAATCCCAACTTAGACAACGTCTCACCACCGAAACCACAAGCACAATCCGTCGGAACTTAATTTTTATGTTATGTATATAAACTTATTTTACTTTTGATTTTGAGTGATCAAGTTCTTGAATGTGGATGAACTTTGTTATATTTTTGCTCTGTTCTTTTGTTTTACAGAAAGTTAAGTGGGTAAATAAGGTAAGAGTAGAGAGAGACGTGAGAATCAGTAAGCTTAGGATTAGGAGATTAGGTGGAGACTTAGTCAAATTAGGATTTCTCTTAATTGTTTAAAAATCTTATTTTTTCAAAAGGATAAGTGAAATGACCACTAATAACCTACAAAATCATATTATAATCATCAATTTAATGCACCTAAATGTAGCTTCCACCAAGGCTTGAACCTGGGTGAAGCCTAACTTGTAAAAAAGGATCAATTTCAGCCAACCCTACCCGAATTGCCCCTCCTCTTTAAATTATTTATTTAATAAATTAAATGATTAGGGTAATTACAATACTACCCCTATCTTGGAAAAGACCATTTTACACTTAGACCCTCCAAACCTAAGATTACCCTTTTTAAGTCCGATAAAACTCATCCGGGTGAATCTCTTCAATTCGGGTGCCCTACATGATTGGTTCTCACCTGGCCTAGCTCAACTAACTCACCAAGTTGGTTTTCTTGGCTAGTGTATAGGTTCTGAGTTCTGGTTATACGCACAATAAGTCTTGGGAACCCGGTCTACAACATGCATTCTAGGTACGTTTAAGCATTACTTACCATAGTCATTTTCAGGTTGTTACATCCCTCTACTTGAGCTGTCAATTAGTGGAGGGACATTAAAGACTAGTAATTGTTCTTTTTAGGCATAATACATAAATTTTCCCTTTCACTTGGCTTCAAATCATATTTATGCTCTTCAACTTTGGATGTTCACAAATAGACACTTCAACTTATATAAAGTTGCAAAAATAGACACATCTGTCCTAAATTTTTTTTTGTCGTACGTGGTTTCCTACATGCATTTGTCATGTAGTACTCATGTGTTTATTTATTTAAAACTTAGATCGTTAAAGTGTTTTTTTGTGCATTAATAAAGTTAGAGGTTAAAGTTAAAATTTGAAACCAACTTTAGGGTCAAATATATGTATTATTCATTCTTTTAACATTACTATTTTCATTATTTTTTAATTTTCATAGTTTTCTTTTACGCATAATACATAAATGTGCGCTTTAACATTTCTTCAAATTACATTTATGCCCTTCAACTTTGAATGTGCACAAAGAGACACTTAATCTTGTAAAGTTGAACAAATAGACACACAGGTCCTACATCCTACTTGGTGTCCTACGTATATTGTGTCATGTAGGACTCATGTGTTTATTTATTTAAAAGTTTGATAGTAAAAGTGGCTGTTTGTGCATTATGATAGTTGACGGTCAAAGTTAAAATTTGAATCCAAGTTTAGGGTCCAATTTACGTATGATGCATTTCTTCTACTATATCCGTTCACTTTTAGTTCTCAAGATTTATCTTTTTAGAGTCAAACTATAGAAATTCTGACTATATTTTAAGTGTATTTTTTCACCATATTGGTATGCAAAAAAATTACAATTTATAGTACTTTTCTTTTAGTCTTTTAATATTTAAATTACGTTTAAAATATCAAATTAATGTGATATAATTTATCTTTAAAATTAGTCGAACTGACTTTCGAAAAGCGCAACATGATAAATAAAAATAGACAGAGGGAGTAATAACTTTGACTAAGATTTTAGTATGTACTTTTTCATAATGTTATGCACGAAAGTAGAATATCTATTATTTTCGTATAGCTTTGACATTTTTTATTTAAAATAACTAATTAATATACTCTAATATAACTTTAAAAATTACTAAAATTTACTTTTGAAATATATAACATGACAATTAAAAGTGGGCCGCAGAAGTATATTTTAAGGAGAGAAATGAGCAAAAATAAAAATGGTCTATATTATATTTTTTGCAGGGAAAATTATTAAATAATTTGAACGGATATCCTTTTTTTCTCTTACAATTTCGATTTTAAAAAAGCTTCATGTAGATAAAAATTTTATTATCGGGTGACTTTGAGGTTATGAAAAAGAGTTGAGTGACTTTCTAAGAAAAAACTCTTAGTAGAGGGATCATCTGCAATATTATCTTCTTAATGTTCATGAGTATATGTATAATTTCCATTTTCTCTTTACTAAATTTAGAGATAATTTTTGAGACCTCCTCAAGATATGATTCACTTACAGTGGACCTCCATGGGCGAAGCTACCCTAGAGGCAAGAGTGTTAATCTGCACCCCTTCGCTGAAAAATTACATTGTATATATTTCTTTGGCTTGTCGTGTTACAAATAAATAGAAAACAATGAGAACAGGAGAAACGGAAAAGAAAACTTATTCACACTCATATAACTGATAGAAGCGACATAAGTAGAAATATAAGAATGCTTTAATTATACATCAGAACTTACTTTCCGTTTGGCCATGCGATATTGTATCATGATATGGAATTTGGAAATGGTATCATGATATGGAATCTTGAGAATAGATTGAAGTTTTGTTTGTGTTGGTGTGACATTTAAATATTAATAAAAATATATATTATATGTCACATTATATATCATGTTATGTCTATTGATGGACATGACATTTGTGCCTCTTTACTCTCATAAAATGTGTAAGAAAATGATCTTTAGTTTCTAGTAACTTATGTAACCACTTACTATTCATTTCATCCATTATTTTATATTATGTCTAGTAACTTGTGTAAAATATGATCAATTCATTTGGCTGATTTACTATCCACTATCTCCTATTCATTGCAAGGAAGAATTCATCGCCTATAAAATTTGTAGTCTTCATTTGTGTTGATATACAAGAAGAAACAAGAGAAGTACAAGAAAATAAAGATTAAAAAAGATGAGTAATACTATATTTAGGTTTATGTTGCGAAAGAGAGAGTTGAGACATAAAAAATGTTTTATGTCTTAAACTATATTCAGTATACAAAAGAGAGTATTATATGTTGAAGGAAGGTGTTCTTTTGTGAAGATATGGACTCTTCAACTAATCTAGAGTTGTTTGTGTTATACATTGTTGTTGGGTTGTTGTATCCTGGAAAGGAAAAGTCAAGAGTTATACTGTTGGACCAGTGTAGATTATGCCGCAATGGCTTGAATCTCCTTAAAGAGAGCGAGATATCCGTGTCTCATCCTAAAGATTTGTTTATACATTTTTTTCATTTTTATTGAACTTTAATTTATTGCATTTTTGGTATATTACACCAACAATTTTAAGGAGATTCATGTTTTGCTACAGTTTGAGAAAATGCAGATATCAAGATAGGGATGTCAACATCATTCCGCTCAAACGTCGCTCTCTTCAAGAGATGGGAGAGAAGATGTGTACAGTAAGTATTTTTCTACTTGCTCAAAAGTGGAGAAAAGTTAAAGAAAAAATATTTACCTAGTATTTTCAGGAATAAAGTGAATCTGCTATTCATGAAAAAATGATGTTTGAATTCTTCAAATAGTGGGGATTCATGAAATTAAAATAAATCATTGTAAAATTGTGATTTTTGCATCTTTGAAAAAATGCTCTAAGAGAGTGTTACAAGTGCATATATATTAATTGTGGAATAAATCACATGTTATTATTTGTCTATAATGTGATGATTTTTAGATTTTACATGAGCCTTTTAAATAAATTATGAAAACCATTTTGAGTAGTCACATACATATGGTTAGATAAATTTCGTTCTTGAAATGAAAAAAACAAAACCATAAAACATGTGATTAAATTTTCCTTGTCAAGTCACATAGTATGGAAATAATTATGAAATCCAACTTTGTTGGTTGTGTGAGTCTTGCAACTCCTTTTGATTCAATTGTGTAAGAAAGTTGTGACAAATAAAAACAAATGGAGTTTGCTAGTCTAATAAATATATGAGTTGTAACTAGCAACTTGACTTGATAATATGTTTGCATTAAAAGTACTTTGAAGGTACAAGCAAACTAGATGAGAAAAAAATTTGTGTTATCTAGTCGGATGAGAAAAGAAAATTATTTTTTTCTATCTCTATTATGAAGGTTGAAGTAAAAAGAAATAAATAAATTAAACTTCAACTAGTGAAAAAGTGAATTGAAACATTTTATTTTGAATTTTTTTTTTGTAATTTTGATCAAATGTGAAAGCACCAATATGGTGGTTGAATAAAAAAATATTTATTATAAAGGAAAACTTAGACTCATGAGAAGAAAAACACAATATTGCAAGATCATATTCGTCGTTGGTATACCATCAATGTTGATTGTGTTAAAACTTGTGATAATCTTGCAGATTCATGAACCAAGGCCTTAGCAAGATAAAGTGTCTGAAGCACATTGAGGGGGATGAAAATTGAAGCTCATAAATTCTGAGTCATATATGAGGAAACCCAATTTGGACACTAGAGATTCTATAACCAGGCTCAGTGAGAAGAACAAATCATATGATGACTTGTTGTGAGATGCACTACTATTAATTTTATTCAATCCCTATGATGTTAGTGCATTTATCCTATAATTATTTGTGGAGGTTGAGTATTTACACTTAATGAAAGTTTGTATCTCATATGAGTGGGGTGTCAAATTATAGGAGCACCTTGATAGATTTCACCTATGAGAATATGAAAGTAGGTTGCTTTCTATAAGAATGGGCTTTTTCTAAAAACACTCATGAAATCGGATAGCACAAGGTCGTAACGTGCTGCATATTAAAGATTATGTAAACACCTTGATTATTGTGTGTAAGAAGTAATTCTTTATTTCCGTTAAGCATTCATAGTTCAAGTCTAAGACCACTACTGACTCTGGCGTAAAGGTCATTGTTTTACTAAGTGAAGGTTCAATGCGGAGCACACCTTCATTATGCATAATAGTGTACCTTCAACTAAGTTGTGAAAAACTCACTTATTTTAGTATTAAAATGAGTGGGGGATTGTTGGTGTGAAATTTTAATATTAATAAAAATATATATTATATGTCACATTAAATATCATGTTTTGTCTATTCATAGACATTACATTTGTGCATCTTTACTCCCATCAATTGTGGAACAAAGTGATCATTTGTTTTTAGTAACTAATGTAACCATCAACTCCTCATTTCATCCATTATTCTTTATTTATGTCTTGTAACTTATGTAACATCTGAGTCATTCATTTATCAAATTTACTAGCCATTATCTCCAATTTATTTCAAGGATGAATTCATCACCTATAATTAGTGTAGTCTTCATTTATGTTGAGATACAAGAACAAATAGAAGAATTACAAGAAAATATAGAGTAAAAAAGATAAGTAGTATTATATTTAGGTTGTGTAGTGAAAGAGAGAGTTGAGACATAGAAAATGTTCTATGTCTTCAACTATATTTACTATACAAAAGAGAGTATATATGTTGAAGGAATGTGTTCTTTTGTGGATCTTTGGACTCTTTAACTAATTAGAGTTGTGTGAGTTATACATTTTTGTTGGGTTGTTGTATCTTGGAGGGGAAAAATCAAGAGTTATACTCCTGGACCAGTGTAGATTATGTCACAGTGGGATTTAATCTCCTTAAAAAGAGAGAGATATCCGTGTCTCAGCCTAAAGATTTGTTTATACATTTTTTTCATTTTATTTCATCTGTCATTTATTGTATTTGTGGTACATTACACCATCAGTTTGGACATGCGCTATGAAATTTTTGTGTTGTATATATTCTCATAAACATAAAAATCTCATAAGTTCTAAAACTATTAAAATAACCCCAATCGTTTATTCAATCTTATCAAACAAACAAAAAATTATAAGATTGCATAATAAATTTGTAATGACCCTCAAAGTGAAATAGGTTAAACTAGAGCTTCACATGTGTTTAATGAGTTAATAATGTATTAAAATATTAAATTTTTGCACTAGATGTAATGAGATCAGTTTGATAAGTTTGGATGTCAAACATCAAGGGACGACCAAGATGTTAGACGACTAGATGCCTTTGTGCTTGTGTGTGTGTTTTGTGTGTCTTTGCATGTTTTATGTATTTTTTTGGGTTCTGTTTGATAGGAGAGGATCCTAAGACCTAGATGAGAATATTTAGGGTTTGACTTCCGGGTACTACTACCCAAGGGACACCCTAAGAGTCCTTGAGGAGGACCCAAGACTTGGCAAGAAAGTTGTCAAGCATTGCCCAAATGACGAACCTAGTCGATGGGCAAGATTGAATGACGCCCCGTCGTTTGGGTGCATAGATCCACACTTAGTTATGGGAGATAATACCCCAAGATGACTCTCTGAATCAAACGACGCCTAGCAGGATGGGTCTTCTTTCAAACGACACCCAGTAGATGAGTCCATCGTTTGGAAGTCTGCAAAAGTTGTTTGCAATTCGGCCATGCTTGGGATATTTTTGTAAGTTCATCCCAATTCTTTTAAATGTAATTGACGGTTGGTTTAGGGGTTTTTAGGTATTTTAAATTAGTTTTATACTCCTAGAACCTAAGTTGGTCTTCACTTTTAAAATCCAAAACCTCCCACCCAATAAAAACTCTCTCAAAACCCCACTGAAGCTTGAACTAAAGGTAGATCTTCGATTGAAGGTTTTGTGTGATTTCTTCACCAAATATTGTGGGTTTCGTCATAGAAGGTAGTATGGTAGTTCATCGTTGACTCTTGTCTCATGAAAGGAACCAATTCAAAGACTTTTCAAAAAGGGTTTCAAGTTCCTAAATTATTCTATGTTGAATTCTAAGTATGAATTGTTGCATAAAAATGTTTTAATTAATGAAATATGATATTTTTAAATGTTAGTTAACGATTTTACAGTCAAAAACTCAATGAACCCATGAATATGCAAATCCTCAATTTTTAATTTATGAAGTGGGTTTAATGTATATGATTACATAATTCTAGAGAAGTGTTTCTTATGTCGTATTGTGAATTACCTACTAACTTTGTGATTTATTATGATGATTTTATGGAGAATTGAGAAATGGTGGCAAAAGCTTGCATGAAGGATAAGTTGATCTATCTTGCTTAGTTCTTATTGAATTGATCTTATGTGTGTGCATTGTCATTATGTGCTTGAAGACATTGAGAGGTAATAATCTATAAGCATGAGTTGTGTTTTAATTCGTTTTTGGAAAATAAGTTTTCTATAGGTTTTCGACTTTTTTAGAGTAGCCACTTAATTTTTAAAGGAAAATAAATAAACTTTTATTTTCAAACGACTTAAACAGAAAATCATTTTGAAAACTTAAAAGTTGGTTCGGGGATTTTTATTTATATTTTCGGAAGATTTTCACAGCACCTAAAATATTCTCTAAATCGCGATTATCCACAACTAACATATTTGGCTAAAAATATTCTAACTTAATTTTAGAGATAAAAATTATTAGAAGTTGTTTGAAAAAAGGAAGTATTAATTTTACTATCTAAGTGAATTTTAATTTGTAAAATTTATTTTAAGCATATTTACTTATTTGATTTAATCGAGTCGTTATAACAAAGTAACGTCTGATGGGGATTTGAATTTTTCTAACCTTAAAACTAATAATAACTATCAATCAGCAAGTAAAAGATAAAGTAAAGAGAGAGAGAGAGAGAGAGAGAGAGAGAGAGAGAGAGAGAGAGAGAGAGAGAGAGAGAGAGAGAGTTGGGTCCAAATACGATTTCTTTCCGCCTGGACCGGTATTTGGACAATTTCGCTTTGGGTTTTTGACCCATTTCAATTTTGTACCTATCCTATATTCTAGCAAAATAATACAAAAATGACAAGTGCTTAGGCCCAATTTTAACAAAATACAACATTAATTAAAAAAAGTTGGCTTTTGGCCGCACGACTTCAACTCTTCTATTGACTTCATATCCTCTAATTTTGGGGGATCTCTTCGTCGATTTAAAGGTTGGGAGATTCGATGGAGAATTTGAGCATTTACGGCTCTCTCGAAATACAAGAAGGGAGGCAAGAGTTCATGGCGAACTCAGACAATTTTTACATGCATAAAAAGGGAAAGGAGCATTAGCATACGACCTAACCAAAACGGACAGTAAAAAAGAACATACTAAATTATGAAAAGGGAAGAAATGAGACACATATACTAATAACATAATTAAAGGAAATCATATAAGGCCAAAAAGAAAGCTAAATAAAATGACTAAAGAACATGTTGATCGTTCCAACTAAATTAATTAACATGGTAGTTAGCTATATGCGCTAATGTGATCAAAATCAAAGTTCACTTAACTACATAAAATATTAAAATGAAAAATATTTTTTATGGGAATTAAGTAAAAGGTCAGCCAACAAGAACCTACAGACATTACTAGCATATGCATAAGCTGGGGAGGAAAAGTAACAAGCTAAAAAAATTAAACATGATAGGCAAGTCTCACATACTACTCCTTTTTTAAAAAATAAAATAAAAATAATACGATTCAACACTAACAAATTTAGCACTTACAGAGAACTTGAACAAAGGGCGATTTTTCAGCAATAAATTTATACATAAGTCGCTAACACGTGCACATGAATGACCTAAGACTTTGAACAAGAATCTCAAAAAACTGCACATTTAAGACAGGCTTGAGACAAGAGAGCGCTCGTGTACAAGACAAACAAGAAATATTAACAACACTACTAAGGATGAGAGTTAACTTAAACAGGAGATAATCGATTAACACACGAGAGATCTTACTAAGAAAACAAAGTAACTCATAACTCTAAGTGACATGCTACAAGCTGCTGAAATTATACAAAATATTTAACTATAATTATCTATCAATTAGACAAAATAAAGAAAGAGATTTCCCATATATTAGTTAGACCTCATATTCCACACATATAAAGTAAGGGAAAGAACTAATTCAAATAGAAATGGATTCACTGTTAAAGAAATTTGACTGACATTAACATGAACTCAAATCACAACAACTACAAATTCTCGTATTTAAATACAACACTCAAGAAGCCTACCAAACGGTAACTCGGGAAAAGAATATAAATAGCTAATTTCTAGATCTTTTTGGACAAAAACATCAGTAAGCTTAATCATCCCATAGGACCTGCACCAACTATAAAACTAGATTAACACCTCCCTTGAATGAAAGAACAAGAAGAGGACATAGCTACTAATCTAAACAATGATGAAAATATCTTACTAATCTTGAAAACGTTTTAGATAAATTAATAAAAAAAAAAATTCTTTACAGCAGCAAAACTTCGGGACTAGTAATTGAATAACAAAGTAAGCAAGAGAACTTAATGCCAACTAACAATCAAAATATTAGAGTTCAAACCAGCTTAGAAGACTAAAACGCTATGCTATTTATTAAAAATCAATTTTAATAAATAAATTTGCTAGGCCAAGGAAAGTCGGTCACTACCTAAAAAAAAGGCCCAACACAAGTTACATTCGAATAGTCAATGTCGGGAAAGACACGCTAGAATGTGATTTTAGCTAAAACAAATCATCTAGCACCAAAACTAAACATGAACTAAAATATCACTAAGAACAGACAAAATTTTAGGCAACACGAAGTGGATACTTAATCGACCATAATATAGAATAACTAAAATATCAGTAAGAACAACTAAACGGAAATTATAAAACAATTACGAATCCAAAAAAACAAAGCTAAGAGAAGATGTTTACCTTTGTTGGGGCAGCGAACGGGAGAAACATGAGCTGAGCTTCTACCACCACGCGACTCGTATTCGAACAGCCACCTAGAGCTCTAATCGAGCTTATGCCGAATGAAAACAGAGGAACCGAATGAGACTAGGATTGATTCCCTGTTACCATTCTTTAACGTATATTTTATCTATTTTTCAAGCTTTTTCCTTAGTATTACCAAAAATGTTCTTCCAACCTTTTTTCTCTATTCTCCCAAAATACTTTGGCCCCTTTTTCCCTAAAACGTTTTCCCAAAAAAAAAACAAATGTCAAACGAGGGCTTAAATAGAGTATATTTTTTGGGGAAATGGAGGGAAATCTCGACCAATTCAAAAATTCAAAATTTTTTCAATTCCCGATTTCCTGTTGTCTGGTCGGTTGTACGCATTTGGGATTGTTGTGCGTATAGTATGTATTGTGTTTGCTAGAATGGGGTTGGGCTGGGTCTTTCTGGAATTGAAAGTGGGCTGGGGGGGATTTGGGTGTCAACAAGTTGTATTTTCAAGTTGTCAATGTGTGTCTTGAAGATGCGCTGTCTAAATGAGGTATAATATGAATGTGAATCATGATAGTGTGTGAATTATGATTATTGTAGCATGATTATGCGTAGAAGTCAGAGTTCTGAATATGGTGGTTATGTGAAGAGTGTTCTCACATATACTCTCACACACACTTCGAATGAATGAATAAAGTTAATTAATGAAGATGGGGGATTCTAGGGTAGACATCATCCATGAGTAGACATGAAGTGTCTAACACCAACCCTACTATTCATTCCTAAGAAATCTAGTGAATGAAGAAGCGGGATTTTGGGGTGGATACTCTTGGTGAGTTGAGATGAAGTGTTTAGTATAGACCTCCCTATTCCAAAGAGTTTTCCAAAGAAAGGTTGGTGGTTGAATACTCTTCATGACTTGAGATGTAGTATTCAAAAATAACCTCTAGAGATTAGTACATTTCGTGAGTTGCGATGTAGTGCTTGGTAATCCCTTACCTATAGCTAATGAATGAATTGAATGTCTAGAACTCCGTGGGGCATAATGCTTAGAACCGAGAGGATTTGAAGAATGGGTAGATCCTCCTCGTGAGTAGAGATGGTGTATCCAATGTAGCTCTTGAAAAAGTAATCTTCATGAGTTGAGATGAGTTACTTATAAGCAATCTCTTTATCCTCTAACTATGCGCCCACATAGGTTTAGCTATTGGAGATCCATGTAAAGTCTAAGAGAATTACATTATCATAGGCAAGTTGGGATCCCTCATCAAATAGGGGTCAATAACGAGATTTCATGCCTAGCTCTCATAGTTTATGTTGTTTAAATCTATCCGCCACAAATGAATGTAAATGAACTAAGTATTCTTAAGGGTTTACTACTTACGGTTAGTGGTGGAATAGGATGTTATCTATCTGTTGCACAATTAGACATTTGGAAGAAGTCTTGGTGTGTCCTTATATGAAAATGTATGGTGGGTTACTACGTGATGTTAACAAAGTAAGTTAACTTTATGTCTAATGTTATTGAAGCATGTTGACACTATGTCTAATTTTGATGAAGTTATGTAAATGATGAATGTGATGTGTCTAGTTTAGGGTGATTCCTAAGGGCCATTAAGTGGAATTAGTAGTATGGTATGCTACTTTCACATTGCACAAAGTGTAACTTGGGGGTTGTCTTGGAAGATGGTCTTCATGTGAAGATCTCGAATGTATGTATGTTTCCTCTATTACCTTTATTAATAGATGTTGACTGGTTAAATGAAATCAAGTATTCTTATATTTAGTAGTCTTAAAAATCACTTAGGTGGGTATTGAAGGGGTTGTATGAGCGGTCTCTTTATGTCTTACCTAGGTGAGTCTTAGCCAGGAATTAGAGTTCATAATTCCTTAGGTTACTTAGGTTTGTAATCTTTTGTTTATGCTCAGATTTTATGAAGTGGAGTTAAATCCTACAGAGGTGTAGGTCGTTGTTTTTACCCTTTATAAGTTGGGCTTTTTCGCGATAATATATTCTGTCATTATTTTATTTACTTTACAAAACGTAACTACTCTAATATGCAAAGGAACATATAGAATATACATGTTCTTTAGGAAAATTTTGGGGGTCAGAATTCCAATATAGTGAGGATAACAGGGGCATGAGATAAAGAGAATGGAGACACGGAAAGACCAAGAAGAGAGTAGAAAGAAAAAAAAGTAGTCAACGACAAGTGATTTAGTCGAGGACATGTGATTTGTTGAAAACAATAAATAGTGTATATAAAAGACCTACAAGAGAGTTGAAAGAAAAAAAGTAGTCAAGGACAGGTGAATTAGTCGATGACGGATTATTTGCTGAAAAACAAGAAATATTGAACACATGTTGTGTATTTTTACAAAAGTTAACTTTACTTGCATAAAAACTTTAAATAACATTTTTATTTCTTTTCTTAAGTAGGAAAAAATTCTAAAAATATATTTACATATTTAAAACAAAATAACAAAAATATAAAATAAAATAAAAATAAGTTACAAGAAGAGATTTAGATGAGGTGGAGTATATTTTTAATTTATCTTATTAAACCGTTATAATTGAATTCATTTGATTGATCACTAGATTACACCCTTAAATGCTAGAATCACTCTTCTTATTTATCAACATTTAATAGATAATTATATAATAATATTACTTGTGCCATTTCAAAATAAGAATTTATGACTCGTGTGATTTGTGAATCAACTATATAATCTACTTCTATATCATCATATTTGAAGAATAAAGAAAAGATTATAATATTATAAAATAATGACTGGTTGAATTGCCATACCTTTCCTTTCATTTCTCACATTTATATGGGAAGTTAATCAAACAATAATTGCATATCTATTATAATCTCGTAAGCTATATTTTAGAAAAAAAGTCGAAATGTTTGGTTTTGTGTTATATGTATCAAGAGAGGAGGATGGTGAATACTAAAAACTCAAAGGTTTCAATTTTCGAGAGTTTTTCCATGGACAGGAGAACCAATGTAGGGTTTTTCCATAGTCCATTCGATATAATCCTAAGGAGAAAACAAAGTTAGTTGTGGTTTTGATTCTTTTTATCGAACTTATCTTTCCAGATTTGTTTGCAAAGAACTCTTCGTTGTCTATAACATCGGCAGATGGAAAGCCAATGGCTATAGATAAAGCTACTCAAATCAAGTGAAGATCCGGCACAACTAGGGTCAAGGTTATACTTTATCTAATGGAAAAGCTTCCAAATCATATAAAATAGCAGTTTCAGGATGGAAAATCTGGTATGTTGAATGAGGGATCACTAGATTACACTCTTAAATGCTAGAATCAATCTTCTTGTTTATAAATATTTAATAGATAATTATATAATAATATTACTTGTGGCATTTCAAAATAACAATTTATCACTCGTGAATTTGTGAATAAACTTTATAAACTACTAATATATCATCACATTTGAAGAATAACAAAAAGATTATAATATCATAAAACAATGACTGCTTGAAATTGTCATACCTTTCCTTTGATTTCTCACATTTATATGCGAAGTTAATCCAACAATAATTGTATATCTATAATAATCTCGTAAGATAGATTTGAGAAGAAAAGTCGATATTTTTGGGTATGTGTTAAATGTATCAAGAGAGGTGGATGGTTAATAGTAAAAACTCGAAGGTGTCCATTTTAGAGAGTTTTTCCATGGACATGATAACCAATATAGTGTTTTTCCATGGTCCATTGGATATAATCCTAAGGAGAAAACGACGTTTGTTGTTGTTTTGATTTTTTTTATCGAACCTATCACTCCTGATTTGTTTGCAAATAAGTCTTTATTGTCTATAACATCGGTAGATGGAAAGACAATAGCGATGGATAAAGTTACTCAAATGAAGCCAAGATCCGGAACAAGTAGGGTCAAGGTTATACTTTATATAATGGAAAAACTTCCAAATCATATAAGATTGCAGTTTGAGGATGGAAAATCTGTAAGTTGAATAAGGGATTACTAGATTACTCCCTTAAATGCTAGAATTACTCTTATTCATTATCAACATTTAATAGGTAATTATAAAATAATATTACTTGTGCCATTTAAAAATAACAATTTATGACTCCTGTGATATGTGAATCAACTATATAAACTACTAATATATCATCACATTTGAAGAATAACAAAAAGATTATAATATTATAAAATATTGACTGGTTGAAATTGTCATACCTTTCCTTTGATTTCTCACATTTATATGCGAAGTAAATCCAACAATAATTGCATATCTAATATAATCTCGTAAGGTAGATTTGAGAAGAAAAGTCGATATGTTTGGGTTTGTTTTATATGTATCGAGAGAGTTGGATGGTGAATACTAAAAACTCGAAGGTTTCATTGTAAAGAGTTTTTCCATGGACAGGAGAACCATGTATGGCTTTTACATGGTCCAATGAATATAGTCCTTAGGAAAAAACAACGTTAGTTGTGGTTTTGATTCTTTTTATCGAATTTATCTCTCCATATTTGTTTCTAAAGAAGTGTTTGTTGTCTATAAATATTGCAATAGTTGACTAAGTTGTGTTTAAGAAGACTTAAGAGATTTTGAAAGTCTATAATATCGCAATAGTTCATTGAAGAAATGTGTGAACTTACATCGAGAAAAGATTAAAACATGATCAGGAGTTTGAGAGAGTTTTTAAATTTATTGAGGAGTGCCGCGAGTTTGTGAGGAACAAGTTGTAAGATTGTAATTATAAATTTTGATTACAATCAAGTATGTGTGTAGGATTCATCTAAAAAGTTTGAGAAACTTTACGGATGGTAGAAGACTTATACTTGGGGGGGAGGGGGGTTTGTGTTTGGTAACTAGAAATTACAGTTTTTTATTTCTTAACTAGGAATTAGAGCTTACAATTCCTTAGGTTACATATGTTTGTAATCATTCATTGAGGCTCAGATTTTAATACAAGTGGAGTTAAATCCTAAAGAGGTGTAGGTCATTGTTTTTACCCTCTACGATTTAGGGTTTTTTGTGATAATATTTTGTGTCATTATTTTATTTGTTTACAAAACGTAAATTCTATAATCTGCAAAGTAACAAATAAAATATAGTTGTTCCTTAGAAAAATTTCTGGGTTAGAATTCCAACAGAGTGAAAATTATTGGTACATGGAAGAATGAAAATGGAGAAATGGAAAGACCTAGAAGAGAGTGGAAAGAAAAAAACTAGTCAAAGACAAGTAATTTAGTCGAGAACATGTGATTTGTTAAAAACAAGAAATAGTGTACACATAAATACCTAGAAGAGAGTACAAAGAAAAAAAAGTAGTCAAGGACAAGTGATTTAGTCAAGCACAGGTTATTTACTAAAAAACAAGAAATAGTGAACACATGTTGTGCGTTTTTAGAAATGAATTTTTTACCTGCGGCAAAACTTTTTTAAATAACATTTTATTTCTTTCCTATGATCTATAAATAGGAAAAAAAATTCTAAAAATATATTTAAATATTTAAAACAAAATAAGAAAAGTATAAAAATAAAAGTAAGTTATGAGTAGAGAATTAGATGAGGTGGAGTATATTTCATGTTATTTTATTAAACCGTTAAGATTTAATTCATTTGGTTGATCACTCTTCTTCTTTATCAACATTTAATGGATAATTATATAATGATATTACTTGTGCAATTTAAAAAAAATAATTTACGAATCATGTGATTTGTGAATTAACTATATAAACTACTATATATCATCACATTTGAAGAATAATGCAAAGGTTATAATATTAAAAAATAATTACTGGTTGAAATTACCTTACCTTTTCCTTTGATTTTTGATATTTATATTCTAAGTTAATCCAACAATATATATATCTAATATAATCTAGTAAGCAAAATTTGAGAAGAAAAGTCGATATGTTTGGGTTTGTGTTATATTTATCGAGAGAGGTGAAGGTGTCCATTGTAGAGAATTTTTCCATGGACAGGAGAACCAATTAGGGTTTTTCCAGAGTTCATTGGATATAATCCTAAAGAGACAATGATGTTAGTTGTGGTTTTGATGCTTTTTATTGAACTTATCTCTCCAGATTTGTTTGCAAAGAAGTCTTTGTTGTCTATTGCTCGACAGTTGGAAAGCCAATAGTTATAGATAAAGCTACTCAAATAAGCCAAGACAAAGCACAACTAGGGTTAAGGTTATACTTGATCTAATGGAAAAATTCCACATCGTATAAGATTGTAAGCCTCGAGATCAGATAATTGTCGTTTGATCTCGAAAAGAAATTAATATAACAAACAAATTGATGATACAATTAATGTTTCTTTGAAAGGTACTATCAATAGTGAAAAGTATCAAGGTGATGCGAGAGAAATATTAAATGAAAAAAGAATGGTTGATCACAATTGGTTGTTGCCAATTCTAAGCAAAATCTTACACACTCAATTGATGTTGTTACAAGTAATATTGTTATCCAAACAACAACTGAATATAAATGGAAAACGCCAACAGTTGGGGTTAATGCGCGCCGCAAGTTAGTTCTGGCCAAAAATTAATGGAGTCCGGACACAAACTAATGGATACATATGACGATATAAAAGATGATGAAAATTCTGGGAAGGATGTTTTGCAAGTTGAAACCAAGATGTAACTAAAAACTTGACGCATATTGCACATAAAAATTCAACTAGTAATTGAAGCATTTCCCCGACTAGTCAAACTTATTCTCCATGTAATTAAATAGGGCTTGAATGAAAATTTTCATGATAGTGAAAAAAGACAAGATATTAGTAATACCTCAAGAGACCTATTATGTTCGAATAACTTTGATGCTTTATCGAACTACTAGAAATTCATCATTTGCCAACCGCAAAAATAGTTTGAATGTAGTCGGAAAACGGTATTTTTTTATGACTTTCTGACTATTTTTGGGTAGTCGACATATTGAACGTCATAAAATATTTAGCGGCTACAGTAGTCAGACTTTGCCGATGACCGTAATCAGAAAATATAAAACTAGTCCTAACCATTAAACTATCTAAATGGACGACTACATTAGTCGAAAGAATATTAAAGTAATAGTTTATTAATTAAAAAAAGGAAAAATAACTTAAATACACAACTATAATTTTTATATTCTCTAATTTTCCCTACTTTTTTTAAATATTACATAATTCCCTTTTTTTTTTATTTTAGTGTAATTTTTTAGATACATTACACTCTCTCTCCTATAATACACTTTTACCAATTTTAATGCCTATTTTTTCTCCATTAAAACACTCAACCTCTTAAATTAGTTTTTGAATTTTAAATTTTATCCATTTAAACACTCAACCTTTTAATCAGCTTTTTGATTTTGAATTATTAAATTTAATTAATTTTAAATAAAAGACCAAATTTTGAAATTTTAAATTTCAAAATTCAAAAAATCAGGAAGCAGGATAACTTCCATATCTTTCTACCGTTTTGTTCTTACTGCCATATCTTTTGCTTACACACCAAAAACATAAGAACCAGTGCCTCTTGCCTTAGAAGAAGTTAAGGTGATAAAAACAAGTAGACAATCTTCATCTCATCCCAATACATTCTCCCAGTTACCACTTCCCCTTCCTCTTCCTCTAGCATCAACTTTGCATAAGGCCAAACAAGACTCAAAGAGTTAAAGTTTGTTAGGCCTACATTGTCTCGGGTTAGTATTTTGGTACTTAAAACTGTTGTTAAAATTAGTAAAAATTTTAAGGAATCTAGTGTGCTTGCCGATACATTTGAATAAGTGTGTATAGTGTTTTAGATGGTGAATTGATACATGAATTTGTTGTGTATCATAATATTTTATATGTATCATAAAATTTTGAAAATTGTTATAATGTATCATTCAATAAGTTTAGTAAATGCGTCATCAACTGTGCTTGATGATACATATAGAATCAGTGTGTACAGTGTTTAGTCAATTCACTGATACATGTAGTAGATATGTATCACATGTTTTGCATATAGTATGAATTTCTGAAAACTGATATCATGTATCAGCAAGGTATTAGTTGTTTAGTTGATGTACTGATACATGTTTTGAAAATTGTTATAATGTATCATTCACTAAGTTTAATAAATGCGTCATCAACTGTACTTGATGATACATATAGAATCAGTGTGTATATTGTTTAGTCGATGTTTCTGATACATGTATTAGATACGAAATTGAATCTCCAACAACGATTCCGTCGATTTTGTAACTTTCATTCTGCAATTCGTTCACCCAAATTCCAGAATGTCTCATCAAAATCGAAGTTTCACCTTGAAAAATCCACTATAACAACAATAAAATTACTGTAGTTCGAAATTGAACAGATTGTTCAAAAAATTTGTTTTCAAAATAGATGATATAATCTTTGTTTTTCAAAATTTGAAATTAATATCCAATTAAGTGCTGATTTTATGTTGATTAATGATATGTTACCGTAAATTTAGTTGTTTTATTAACAACATTAACTGTACCATTTTTTCCCCTTTTTTTTCTCAACAGTTTAAAATTACCACGTATCATTTACCATGTATCACTAGAGTCTAAAGTATCACGGCTCAACAAATTTAAGGGATTTTTTGTAAATACTAAATTTGTCGGGACAGAATGAAATTATTGAATTACACTATGGGATTCCTTAAATTTTTACTTAAAAAAATCCCAACTACAGTTGCCATAAAATTTATGTAATTAATTATTTAATTAATATATCTTCCCACTACAGTATAACTATTTATGTATTTTTCTTAGTAGTGTAGTCAGAATAAGTAATTATTAAATAAATAACTACGTACTCTCTGATTGCTGAAGTAGGCAATATTAATTTTTTTTTGAAAAAGTCAGGTCATTTTGCTGATTACTATTGTAAAAATATTGCATTTTTATATAGAATTTTTTTTACTTGATATACCACCTGTAAAATTATACTACCATCCATTCCTAAAAGTTTAACAATAAAATCAAACATCAAATACATTCCTAATATTTAAAATTTTTATTCAGTATAACTAAATTTAAAAGTTCAAGCATCACCTAAAGAAAGTCTAATAATTATTAAACTGTTGTTTAAAAAGAGGTAAATAGTTTAAAACAAGTCTAAATCTCATATAAAATGTTCAAACATACTAAATAAATTTCTTTCGAAGAGTGAGAAGTTGAAGCACCATACAACAATGGAAATGAATGAATTAAGGAAGGTTTTACTCCAAGTCGATAAATTTTACCTTTCTTTACACCTTCTGCCATATTTTTTTTCTTCCTTCTGCCATATATATTCTCATATGACAATTGTGTTGTTGAACCAACCTCAAAGATAAGTCGTGTTTCACTCCGTTCATGCAAGCCTCTTTCAAATGAATCAAATCACTAGAAAACTACTATTTATGCCTCATAACATATTAACCAAAACTTTACTTTTGTGAACCAACAAAACAATTCAACCATAGGGAATAGCCTTTTACAAATTAATAATGACCTCTTTAATAACTTGGGAACAAAATATCAAATAAGCAACATAATAACAAATTTTGTTATCATTATATCCTATTGACAGATTCTATGAAAAGTTGAAGTAGTGAATTTGACATAGATCCACCCTCTTTAGTTGCTAAGGCAGTAGTTACAAAAATATAGCATCAATAAATGAATTATGGCATTGTGGATCAGAAGCAACAGCAAAATCAAATGAAATGTGTTAGTGGAGTGCAATATAATGGAGATAAAATAGAGCATGTGTTTAAGGTGGCGGTGATTGATCTCTATTCAGTCCAAAGTGATTAAGGCTCATATCGAATTCTTATCGAAAGAAAATTGGAATTTGATTTATATATGAAGGCTATATACTTGGATTTATAACCTTATCTATTACTTGTAAAAAAAAAATATACATGGGTTGTCTTTTCCTTAGAGTTTACAAATTTCAAGTTATAAATAAAATCCTTCCATGGTAGTCACTGATATCCATGCAAAGTATGAAATGAAGAGCTAGCCGGTGCATGCAACATAAGAATGTTGTCTTAGATAAATATACCAGACCATATTATTCATGTGAAAAATATTTTTTGACCTTCAAAAACTTTGAAGAACATCTTCTCTAAAAAAATAATAAGATATATAAACTTCTGAATCAGATGAGTTCTCGAGATATGGATAGAGTTTTGTGTGATGATAGTTGTAATTATGATCCTCCATAGTTGTCATAGTTGGGTTTTCCTTGAATAGATCCTTCTGACAGTCTTCTCAATTGCAGCGAAGATTCCTTTGTATTTGTCCCCCTTTCTGAATACAACAATTACGTCTAACACCTTTTGAATATTTGAGTCTTTGGTGCCCTCAAGAAGGTAATATGTCTACTGTATTTCCAGACATATTTCCTTCACGGGATCACCAATGCCACCTAAGTTTGTAAGCTTCAAATATTGGTAAGGTGTTGATTGTTTGTTGTATTATGAATGGGATAGAAATACAAAGAAATATATTCTTTAAATTAGAAAACTATCTAAAAGATTTATTCAAGGGAAACCAAATATCACAACTATGATGCATCACAGTTACGCTTATGATCACACAAAAGTCTATCCAGGAGAACACATCATTGATTATTTAGTTCTATTTTCTAATGAATGATAACTTCGAAGTTTTTCAAGGCTAAAAAGCATTTTTAATGAATATAATTATTTAAGACAACATTCTTGTGCTGCACCTGTCAGCGCCTTGTGAACTTAAGGTCGCAAACATGTAATCTTCCTTTCTTCCTCTTTATGGTCATCACTGACTGTCAAGGATGAACAATCACTATTACTTGATAGTTCGTGAATTATGAGGAAAAGAAAACCCAAGTATATAATTTCTGCATAGATAAATAAAATTCCAATTCTCCTCCAATGATTTGTCAAACAAATGTAGAGTTGCATTAATTTGATACTATTTTGATGTTTTTTTGGACTTATGTCTGTGGAATTAGTTTTGAGAAGTAAATAAGAATTATATTTAACTGAAAATATAGTATTAAGCAAGTTTTGTGCTACAAGACCCAAGAGATGCAGGTGCATTTGAGAGACGAATAAACTCTTGAGTTATAGTGAAACACTTCCCAAAATAAATGTAGACTGCAGCGATAGTACCAAATGTGTGCCACTATAAAATTAAGGGGGCCACGATTAACTGGAAGTGGGATGGTAGAAGTAAGATGACGTCTATAGTTTATTTGCTACACAGTAGTTACAACATTTTCTACTTGCTAATTATATATCTATAGTTTCGATATTGATTTTTTAAAATTATGTTTGAATTCATAATGAAACAGCTAAATCCCAGATGAGATAACTTAAAACATTAAGATTAAAATAGGGTACATGAAATTAAACCTCTTTTTCCTCCTTATTTTCTCAACAATAGCTAAATTCGACAGTCGATAACATCATTTTCCATCTTAATTTTAATTTTATGTTTATCCAATTACATTTAAACTCTCTCAAGTTATAAGTGTTTCATTGTGTCATCAAAACCCTCAAAGCACCATAATGAAGATTTGAAATTATACAAAATCATTCCCAAGGAATCGATAGAAAACGATATGATAATAAATGGAACATGAAAGTGAACATCGAAACATGAAAATAACACTTGGAATGTTCCAGAAGGGCGTTTTGACATAGATTTGGAGGAATATTCAAGAAGGGGCTTTTCACGTATATTTGGATTACGGAGATCAGTACAAGTTGTTCAGAAAATTATATTTTGCAGTCCTTATTGGTTGGTGCTACAGCACCGAACGATAAAGGCGACAAACTTTCTACTCCTCTGAGAATGTCGACAATGTAAGAGTGTTTGAGAGAGACTGAGTTGTGTTTTTTATTCTAAAGCTTCAACCAAATGCTTTTAGTATTTTCTTACTTTCTATTTCCTTATTTTAATTCCTCTCCTATTTATTCTATTCCATAATTGAATGAAGGCAAAACATAATTTAATTTGAAATTGTGGCACCATCAATGATTAAAAATGTGTTTTTCATTTACTTTTAAAGTTCATTAATGATATTGATTATAGTGTGGTTTTAAATCAAATGGTGGATTGTCTTTGTTCAATTTCGAAATAGAAAAAAGAGGAGAGAAAATAAATTTGGAAAAGCGAAAAAAAAGAAAATGATAAAATCATTTGATTGAGGTTTTAAAAATGAAAAACTTGCCTAAGTTTCTCTCAGTCGGTATTGACACTTCCAGAGGAGTAGGAGTTACATTGTCGGCATCTTCTGATGTCGGAGCACCGTCCCAATAAGGATCGCAAAATGTAATTTGTTGAACAACTTGTACTTGATCTCCGTCACCCTATACTCCGTGAAAACACTTCTCTAAAACATTCAAAGGTTTATTCTTCTAATTTAGAGGCTTACCCTTATTTTTCGTTTACTTTCATAATATTTTATTATTTGTCTTGATTCATCGTGGCATGATTCTGTATAATTTCAATTCTTGAATATGGTGAAGTTAGGTAAAATTGAGGATTTTGATGACTATTTAACGCTAGTCACACTAAGGTTGCATAACTGATTAACTAAAATAACATCAGTATTCTACTTGATAAAACTGGACTAATGAAACTTTTAACTCTAGCATCTCCGATCTCTGGGAAATCATAACTATAATTTCTTCATGTTGAGCAGTTGTTCAATATAATGTCGTTTTCACTGTAACAATACAACTTACATAGTTTAGCTACATCTAGCAAAATGAATTTGCACTAACATGGGTAGGAATGTAACATTCTCATGTATATGTGAGAAAGATCATACTTTAGCTATATTTATTATATGTCTTCGAACAATATTGATCATGTTTCAAACTTTTATCATGGTAGAATCAAACATTGATTCATACTGAACTAATCATTTACAGATAGTGTATGTGCCTATTGAAGATTTTTGATATAATAAGTGCAAAAGACAATCCCAAGAATAAAACTTATAATATCTAAACAACTTATCATTGATTGTTTTATATTTTTCCTCTACTCTGGCATAAACCCACATTTTGTATCAACATAAATATTCAACAGGGACCCAAGTCCCAACCTAAATGTCAAGTAGATTATGTCCTGCAATCGGATTCTCATTGTCTAGTCGTATAAGATCAACAAATTTTCTATACAAATAACAAAAAAGAGGATAGAATGTGAGTATCAACTTAATTAACTCTCTGTAATGACTCTTTACTTTGATAAATGAAAATCCATTTTTTACCAAAAAAATGAATAACATTTTTGTCAAACACATTTAATGAGGTAGTGGCATAATCATAGGGATGTTTTAATGTCCTAACTTGACGTTGAAGTTGATGAAGACACCGGAATTGTAAGATCGTGATCTACTTGAGATGTTGTTCCACTGCGTTTAACACAATGTGTGTTACAAAGAAGACAAATATTAATTGCCTCTCAATCTTTTAGGCGCCTTTCCAACAACGTTAATTCTTTTGCAATGATTTATAAATAACACAGTGGTAAGTATAAAAAAACAAAAACCAAAACCAATACAATGCAGTACTAATAAGACCAAAAATGGAAGATGAATTGAGAAGTCATGATTTTTTTAGGAAAAGCAAACAACAACAACATTCATTCCAAGGGCTTCCCTGTCAAACCTTATTGACTTGAAGTATCTCAGTAGAGTTGACTAATGAATTGTACTAAGGTTCATCATCATCTAATTCGAGAGATAAAACCTACCTAGTATAAAATATTCAATTGGTTTAATTAATATTGTATAGTATTAAATTTAATATGCAGTTACCTATCAGATTGTTTCTTTTTTAGAAATAACTCACTGTTTTTAGTGCAAATTAACAACATATAAAAATACAAGAAAGAATTATAAGAGACAGACTGCAAAATATTTTTTAAAAAACACAACGAAAAGTATTAAATTCCTTTAAATCTCATTTAATAGGAATTTTGATTTAAGTTTTCTTCTAACGACTAGAAGGTCCTTTTTTAGTGAGTCATTTTTGTAGGTTTTTTCTTATGTGTCAGATGTTTGTACCAACACTGTGACATATATTGAGACTTATTCGACAGAAGGGCTAAATATAATTGAACTCCCTTCTACATATTCTTCTATTGTGATACTAGTATACTTAATTAACCCATTATGAAATCGAGCTCTTTAACAATTTTAAGACAAAAAGAACACAAACCAAAATCATCAACAAGAAAAAATTTAATGAAATAAAAAAAATGACAAAATGAACTCATATGTTAACCCAACTAAAAGTCTCTCTCCGTACAAAACTAGAATTGCCTTAACAGGATATGCAAACAAAGTAATAAATTAATACTTTAGGTATATCATCTTCTCAGTACTACCCCCTTATTTGAGTTTAATGATGTGTTAGCAGATTGATTTGCATATTCACATATAAGATTAAAAAATAAAAGAAAATATTGATTTTAGAAATTATAAGTCAGTTCACTTTAAAATGGAAACCAGAATGGAGTTTCACAAAGAAATGGAAAAAACAACCATCTTCTTTGACCCCTTTGGTCACTGCATTATCAAACTCACTGAAAGACCACAATATATAAACCTCAATCAAAAGCTTTAAAGACCTATGCAAAATAGATATTTGTGCAAACCCAAAAAGTTAAAAGAAAATTAAATGCAAATCAAAACAATTAACCAAAATATACTCGATAATTGCAAGAATACTTTGAGAAGGAGCCTGGAAAGTTAATGTAAAAACAAAGCATTGAGAGTTCCTTTTGACTAATTGTGTTACACTAAAGCGTTTTTGTTACCTGCACATTAGTGTACAATACATGTGTTTATCATGTTTGTTTGAACTTCATAGCATGAGAAAAAAGAATGAAAGGAATGGAAAACTTTCTCATAGCCCCCTTGTAGTTAGATTCTAAAAACATTATTTTCCACTTCCCGATTGATTTATAATTGAGAGGAATAAAATCTACAATTGTAATGGAATATTTTTCTAAATACCTGTAGGCACGGAGTGATGGCTTCAAATGAGGTGCCAACATAAGAGGGTCAAATCCTCGAAAAGTTCCATCTTCCGGAAAAGGAAAACAAAGGCAATAAGTTATTTGACTTCGCGTTCCTTTTTTTTTTTCCAGAAGAGGGAACTTTTTGAGGTATTATCTCCCTTATTATTCTGGAGTTTATTCATTTTTTCAGATGCACATGATTGCTAAGGTATCACTCCACGATACAATTCCATTATTTCTTATATCTTTTCAAAGATGCATTTCTTCAGTGATTATTGATTACCTTGCATCACACTTAAGCATTAAAAGCTAGTAACATAAGGAAACATTTCTACCTTTTACGTCAAGATATCAAGGAAACATCTTAATGACGTATCAATTAGGGTTAAGAGGGAATTCAAATTGTTAAAATTAAAAATGTCGTGTAGAGTCCAAGTTTTTTTTCGTTTCATCTTGTAGAGTCTAAGGATGATATTTATGAGAAATTCAACAAATGTTGATGGAAGAATAACTGATTTTAATAAGCAAAAACAACAAAATGCAAAGTGAAAGCAAAAACAATTAGTCAGCAAAAACAACACAATAGTAGAAAGACCCTAAAAACAAAGCGGAAATTGAGACGTCATAACTAAGAAAAGTCAGAAAAGAGAGGAAAAGACAATGTTATAGCTCATATACGAAATCTCGTAAGAGGTGCACACAACATTGTGTTAACCTCATAATCGAATGTTTTAAAAAAGACAAATGCATATAACTACTCGTCACTTGATGTAGGAAAGGAACGCGATACATCATAAAATCACATACTCTCAATCCAGATGATTGCAGGAATCAAGTAAATCATGATCAAATCTAGTAAAGAAAGGAAAGTGAATATTTGATCAATCAGATCAAATTTCAGAGCTTGCAAGAATTAAAGGAAGACACAGAAGGAATATATTTCACATCTTGCACAACTTAAAGGAACACACACAAGGAAATCTCTCAAGTAAAACAAGAAGGACAAGATAATTAAATCAAGGTAAAATCAAGGAAGAAATATTGGGCCAGCACTCAAGATCACAATTTGAATAAGGTACTTAATCTAGATACTATCAAGGTTTTCAAATAAATTTAAACACTGATTATCAACGACGATCTTTAAAATGAAAAAGCAAGTGAAAAGACTAAACACTACAACTTGATGTAATTAGTTAAACACCACCTAATTAAAAAATGTTAAGCTAAAATAAACCTCCATTCTTGAGCATTAAGATCAAAACAAGAGACAAGATCTAAAACTAATAAAGAGTGTTAAACAACGAAATTATATCGAAACACCTTTATTTAGTGAACTACAATAGGTATACATAATCTCTAAGAAAACTAAACCCAACACTTCACATCAAAAGAGGAAGGAATACAAGTGTTACCTTGTCTTTGGCAGCAACTGGAACTCAATCCATGGCGTGACGAATTCCAACCCCACTCAGACTCAAAATAGTCGAGAATCAAAAAAATTTCAATGACGAAAATAAGAACTCCCAAAAACTTAGCAAGGTGTTCTATTTCTCGCCACCAAAAACACCTTCCCTAAACAGTAAGGGCGAGGGGGTTTATATAGGACAAACTCTGGGTCGAAATAAAGGGAAAAACGATGTGGGACTCTGGAAATTTTCAAATTCTAAATTGGGTCTTGGGTCTCTTAATGTGAAATGGGTTTAATGAATTTGGGCCAAAATTTTTGGTTAATGGTTATATGATGGTCCAAATATGGACTAAATAAAGTTCCTGAAGAGAGTTTCAAAGGGAAATGAGATGTATTATAAAGTCTGCTAATTACTCAAGCTTCTTAACTTTAACAACATCAAAACAATTATTTCAAAAGGAAAGATCATAATTAAATTGTCAGTTTAAATAAAATAAGTTGCATACTTAATTGAAGCTCTGTTTTTTGGTAAACTACTTTACTAACTATTTATTGAAATTTAAAAATTATATAAATCTATATATTTTAAGTATAAAGATATATAGTTTATATGAAAAAGTGGCAAAAAAAGTTTGGAACATAATCTTATACTATTTTTTATTTTAAAAAATAAATATTTCCCATTGTTGAATATATAAGAAGCTTAAAAATTAATCAAATCGTGGAGGGTCGAAATTGGGTGTTAACTGGAATTATCACTATAACATATATAAAAGCTACTTCAACAAGAAGCCTTAATAAATCGAACCCTCTAATGATCTCCTTCTAATATTCTTAATTTACCCATTAAGAAATCGAGCTCTTCAATAATTTTATGACAAAAGGAACAGAGATGATGAAATGAAAATGACAAAATGAACTCATATATCCACCTAAAAAAAGACTACCGGTAAAAGATTTTGAATTGTCTTAACATGATATGACAATAAAGTAATAAAATTATTGTTTTAGGAATATCACCTTCTTAGTGTTACCCCCTTATTTGATTTTAGTTGTAGCCAATTGATTTACATATGTTAACACATAAAACTAAAAAATAAAAAAAAAAGATTGATTTTAGACATTTAAATCAGTCCACTTCAACATAAAAAAAAACTCAACTATCTTCTTTTTACCCTTTGGTCATTGCAATTCACAAACTCAATCAAAGATCAAAACTTTAAAAATCATCAACATCTCTATATGTAACTCTTAATAAAAATTTTAAATACCGAATAGGGTAAAAGAAAAACTTGAATGTAAATAAAACAATTAACCAACATATATACGCCTAAAAATTGCAGCAACAATTGGAGAAAAAGCTCTGAAAGTTATAGTGATAATTGAACTTACACACCTAGTCTAAATTATTGCTCCTTTCCGTATACTTCCTCGCCCCCTCTTATTTTTAGTGTGGTTGAAAGACAAAGATTTTGATTATTGACTAATAGAGGAATAGATGAAAGGAACCGGTTGTGCCAACCTGTACTTTTCAGACCAAATCCTAGTGGAATAAGGAAATCATAAACCACCGAATTAGAAATTATTAAGTTGTGGAAGTATTGTTTTTTTGACAAGAAAGTTGAACAGAAATTTCCTTTTATAAGGGAGTACGCAGGGAAGATAGTATTCTTAATCAAATAGGAAAACTAGACAAACAAGGAAGCTGAAGTAAAGAAGGATACAAAAGCCTGAAAGAAGTAGAAAAGCAGAAACTTGCCACGTGAACTTAAAACTTTGAATTATAAAAGGAAGTCGAAACCAAGTAGAAGAAGGAGTTAGTGATTAATAAAGTTTTCTTATTCAGTTAAGGAAAAATGCGTCGATGTTTTTCCTTTCAAAGCAGAATGCAAGGAGGAGTCCTAATGTAAGAAGTAGTTCGAGTCAAGTTAGGTATAAATAAGTTTTTTTTAAAAGCATGGAACAGTAAGTTGTGTTGAACAATACTTAGGAGAGTTTTAAAGTCTATAAATACTGCAATAGTTCATGGAAGAATTTTGCACACTTACATAGAGAGAAGATCAAAACAAGCTCAAGAGTTTGAGATTTATCGGGGATTTTAAGTAAGTTGGGAGGAAAAAATTGTAAGATTGTAATTACGAGTTTTGATTACAATAAATTGTGTTTGTGGGATTCATCTAACAAGTTTGAGAAACTTGACGGATGGTAGAAGACTTAAAGCTTTGGTTTTTTTTCTTGGGTAGTTAAGAATTACAGTTTGTAATTCCTTAGGTTATATAGGTTTATGATCTTTTGTTGAGTACTATAGTTTGATGAAGTGGAGTTAAATCCAATAGAGGTGTAGGTCGTGGTTTTTACACATTATGAGTTGGAGGTTTCTAAGATAAAAGATTGTCATTATTTTATCTGCTTTACAAAACGTAACTGATGTAATCTGCAAAGGAACATATAGAATATACTTGTTCCTTAGGAAAACATGTTGTACGAATTCTAATAGAGGGAAGATTACTGGGACACGGAAGAATGAGAATAGAGAAATGGAAAGACCTAGAGGAGAGTAGAAAGAAAAAAAGTAGTCAAGGATAGGTAATTTAGTCGAGGACATGTGATTTGTCCAAAACAAGACATAGTGTACACATGAAATACCTAGAAGAGATTAGAGAGAAAAAAAAGTAGTCGAGGACAGATGATTTAGTCCAGGACTGGTTATTTGCTTAAAAACAAGAAATTGTGTACGCATGTTGTGCGTTTTTAGAAAAGTATTTTTTATTTTGCAGCAACAATTTTTAAAATAACCTTTTTATTTCTTTTATATGATCTATACGTAAGTAGTATACTTCAAAAAATATTTATTTACATATTAAAAACAAAATAGGAAAAATATAAAATAAAAATAAAAATAAATTATGAGCAGAGAGTTAGATGAGGTGGGTTAGATTTTTATTTTATTTTATTAAGCCTGCATCATTTAATTCATTTGATTGATCACAAGATTACACCCTTAAATGATAGAAAACTCTTCTTCTTTATCAACATTTAATGGATAATTATATAATGTTATTACTTGTGCCATTTCACAAAAAATATTATGACTCGTGTGATTTGTGAGTCAACTGTAAGAATTATTAATTAGTTATTATTCATTATTTCTTACTTATAGGCCAAATTTACTTGCAATCCAAGTAATATCATAAATAGTATTTAATAAGGATATCATCCGTAGATTGGTTATTTGATGCACGTACTAGATTAAGTTATAACCTCTATAAATTTGTCCTCCCTCCATGAACCCATTAGGGTTATCACATATTCTCTACAATAATTCAATAGTTGGCGGTTGTGATAACATAAAGTTAGGGCAAGGAGGTAGAAACCAACTTACGACTAACGCTTCCGCTTTTCTCTTTGATGATGTCTTCCTCATCAGGTATATACTCCTAACGATCTCTATGTAAGATTATCGTGTTCAAGATCCTAATATTATGTATCTATGTATTTAATCTTATAACAACTATATAAACTAGTAATATATCATTATATTTGAAGAATAATGATAAGCTAATAATATTATAAAAAATAATGACAGGTAGAAATTATCATACCTTTCCTTTAATTTCTGTCACGACCCAAATCGGGGACGCAACTGGCACCCACATTTACCCTCCGATGTGAGCGAACCAACCCATCTAAACCTTAACATTTCAAGATATTTCAACAGAAAATAATGCAGAAGACTTAAACTCATTAATAAAAACAATTCAAGACTATTATTATTATCCCCAAAATCTGGAAGTCATCATCACAAGAACATCTATCTCAACTTACTAATCTAAGAATGTCTAAAAAGCTAAAAACAAGTAAAAGCTAGTCCATGCCGGAAGTTCAAGGCATCAAGACTTGAAGAAGGAGACCCAGTCCAAGCTAGACGCATTAGCTCACCCTGAATTTCCGATGAAGTGAAGACGGCTTGATCTACTGCTAAGTCGAAGTTGACGGAACGTTTGCTGCATAACACAAATAACCAAGAGGAAAACATAAAAGTAGGGGGTCAGTACAACCACACGTACTGAGTAGATATCATCGGTTAACTCAAAATAGGGAACAATATATATCAATAACAATGTAAATCCACTAAAATACTTAACATGTAGCAATAGCATTTACTTTATCATTAACAATTTCCGTCAAGTTCACACATGAGGACTCAAGCCTCAATACCATACTCATTTGGGAGTTAAGTTCATTAGATTGAGTATATTCATTATCTTTCAAGATTCATTATCTTTCTTCCTCTTGTGTCGGTACGTGACACTCCGATCCTCATATTCATTCTATCCTGGTACCGGAACGTGGCACCCGATCCTCATATTCTATCCTGGTGTCGGAACGTGACACTCCGATCCTCATATTCATTCTATCCTGGTACCGGAACGTGGCACCCGATCCATATTCTATCCTGGTGTCGGAACGTGACACTCCGATCCTCATATTCATTCTATCCTGGTACCGGAACGTGACACTCCGATCCTCATATTCATTCTATCCTGGTACCGGAACGTGGCACCCGATCCTCATATTCTATCCTGGTGTCGGAACGTGACACTCCGATCCTCATATTCATTCTATCCTGGTACCGGAACGTGGCACCCGATCCATATTCTATCCTGGTGTCGGAACGTGACACTCCGATCCTCATATTCATTCTATCCTGGTACCGGAACGTGGCACCCGATCCTCATATTCTATCTATCCTGGTACCGGAACGTGGCACCCGATCCCCTAATTCATCAAGCCTTCTTTCACACTAAGGCATCCTCATTCTCATTATATAATATATCAAGCCTTCTATCATACTAAGGCATCATCAATCTTATTATATAATATATCAAGTGAATTAGGGTTCTTTCAATATTTGGGATTCAATAGCTTCATCATGCTTGTTAATTCATAACAATTTCATAATCATAATCATGCAAGCATACAATTAAGCATATAGACAGGTTTACAACATCATCAATACATATCATACACTATCAAGAGTTCACTACGATTATCGTAACATAAAACCATAACCTACCTCCACCGAAGAATTGGAATCAACAAGAAAATCTCCCAAGCTTGCTATTCCTCTCTCTCTCGATCGATCTGCTCTCTCTCCCTTTCTGTTCTTTCTCTTTTGTTTTATTCAAACCCTCTTTCCTTTACCCTAATTAATCATATAATTAAGTGTGAAAAGGACAATAAAACCCCACTAATTTACTTAAGGTTACCCTTTTTAACCCCTAAGAAATTAGACTTGTTAATGTTACCCCTAAATCCTTATAATTAAGGAAAGAATAATCAAAAACGACCCTTAAAACGTGTGGAGAAATCCTAAACTGTCTGGGACTGCGTGACCTGTGACGGGCCGTCGTGGGTGCGACGGTCCGTCACGGTCGTCGTCGCGCCTGCCCAAAACCCCCCTCGTCACCACGGACGCTGTGACGGTCCGTCACGCCTGTGACGGTCCGTCCTGCACGTCCGTCATGGCGGTCAGAAACTCGTTTCTCGAACCAAATTCTCAAACGTTGAAGTGTTTTGCAACGGAAACTCACGACGGTTCGTCGTGGATGTGACGGAACGTCCTGCAGGTCCGTCACAATTTACAGAGAGTCGATTTTCAGTACCCGATTTTCAAACTCTAAGTGTCGTGGAACGGAACATCCATGACGGGCCGTCGTGACTACGACGGTCCGTCACTGCTTCCGTCGTCCCACCCAGTTTTTTCCCAGAATTTCAATCCGCTGCTCAAACGACTAAACAGGTCGTTACAATAGATACCAATTTACCCATCGTTCGTCCCCGAACGATCAAAAGAAGAAAAACAGTGGCGAAAAGGAGTACCTGAATCTGTAAACAGATGTGGGTATTTTTCTTGCATATCTGCCTCCTTCTCCCAAGTAGCCTCTTCAACCGGTCGATTCTTCCATTGCACTTTGATGGATGCAATATCCCTCGACCTCAGTTTGCGAACTTCTCTATCTAATATAGCAACCGGTTCCTCTTCATAAGTCAAGTTCTCATCCAACAAAACTGAATCCCAACGGATAATGTAGTTTCCATCTCCGTGGTATCTCTTCAACATAGATACATGAAACACCGGATGTACTCCGGACAGCCCTGGGGGTAAGGCTAATTCATAAGCCACCTCCCCTATTCTCTTAAGCACTTCAAATGGTCCAATATACCTTGGACTTAACTTACCTCTTTTCCCAAACCGCATCACCCCTTTCATGGGCGAAACCTTTAACAAGACTTGTTCACCTTCCATGAACTCCAAGTCTCTAACCTTTCGGTCTGCATACTCCTTTTGTCTACTTTGAGAAGCTAAAAGCTTTTCTTGTATAGCTTTCACCTTCTCCATAGAATCTCTCAACAGATCAGTCCCCCAAGGTCTAACCTCGAAGGCATCAAACCAACCAATGGGAGACCTACACCTCCTCCCATACAATGCTTCAAATGGGGCCATGTCGATACTAGAGTGATAACTATTATTGTATGAAAACTCTGCCAAAGGTAAGAAACTATCCCAATGGCCACCAAACTCTATCACACATGCGCGAAGCATATCCTCCAAAACTTGAATCGTTCGCTCAGACTGACCATCGGTCTGAGGATGAAATGCAGTACTAAGGTCCAATCTAGTACCTAATTCAGCATGCAATGTTCTCCAAAACTTAGAAGTAAACTGCGTACCTCTATCAGATATGATGGAGAGTGGAACTCCATGCAACCGAACGATCTCTGAGATGTAGATCTTGGCTAACTTCTCTGCATTGTAGGTCACCTTGACAGGAATGAAGTGAGCGGACTTAGTTAACCTATCAACAATCACCCAAATGGAGTCATACTTACCCAATGTCTTTGGAAGACCAACCACGAAGTCCATCGCGATTCTCTCCCACTTCCATTCAGGAATGGGCATTCTCTGAAGTGTTCCTCCGGGCCTTTGGTGTTCATACTTTACTTGTTGACAATTTGGACACTTGGCAACAAACTCAACAATATCTCGCTTCATTCTACTCCACCAGAAGTGTTGCTTTAGGTCGCGATACATCTTGGTTGCACCAGGATGTATAGAATATCCGGAACTATGAGCTTCTGTAAGAATAGTGGTGATCAAATCATCGATGCGGGGTACACATACTCTTCCCTTGATCCTCAAAACACCTTCCCCATCGATTATTGCTTCCTTAGCCTCTCCTTGCCACACTTTATCTCGAATTCGCCTTAGTTTCTCATCATCAAACTGTTTTCCCTTAATCTGATCAAGAAAAGAGGATTTTGCCTCTACACAAGCTAACAATCCTCCCTTCTCGTTTATTTCTAACCTCATAAGGTCATTAGCCAAAATCTGCACTTCTCTAGCCAATGGGCGTCTAGAAGCTTGCAAATGAGCTAGACTTCCCATGCTTCCGGCCTTTCTACTCAAGGCATCTGCCACAACATTAGCCTTCCCCGGATGATACAAGATAGTGATGTCGTAGTCCTTTAGTAGTTCCATCCATCTCCTCTGTCTCAAGTTCAAGTCCTTCTGAGTGAAGACATACTGTAGGCTACGATGGTCCGTGTAGACTTCACACTTAACCCCATACAAATAGTGTCTCCATTGTTTTAGTGCAAACACTACCGCGGCCAACTCCAAATCATGGGTCGGATAGTTACGCTCATGCACCTTTAATTGCCTCGAAGCATAAGCAATCACATTCTTCTCTTGCATTAGCACTGCACCCAACCCAGAATAGGATGCATCACAATAAACAATGAAGTTTTTGCCCTCTATTGGCAAGGTAAGGATAGGTGCGGTAGTCAACAAAGTCTTAAGCTTCTGAAAGCTTTCCTCACATTCATCTGACCATATAAATGGAACATTCTGCTTAGTCAAGTTCGTCAGTTGGGAAGCAATAGAAGAGAATCCCTTGACGAATCGGCGGTAGTAGTAGTAGCTAAACCCACAAAACTCCTTATTTCTGACACGTTTGTAGGTCTTACCCAATTCTTCACTGTCTCAATCTTGGATGGATCCACCATCACCCCATCCTTAGAAACCACGTGCCCCAAGAAGGACACTGAATCTAGCCAAAACTCACACTTGGAGAATTTCGCATAAAGCTTTTTCTTTCTCAACAACTCTAACACCAATTTCAAATGCTCCTCATGTTCTTTCTTACTTTTGGAGTATATTAGTATATCATCAATAAACACAATCACAAAGAGATCCAAATATGGCTTGAAAATCCCGTTCGTCAAGCTCATGAAGGCAGCAGGGGCATTAGTGAGACCAAACGACATTACTACAAACTCATAATGCCCATACCTAGTTCGAAAAGCAGTCTTTGGCACATCCGTTGCTCGTATTTTCAGTTGGTGATAACCGGATCTCAAGTCAATCTTAGAGAAGACACAAGCACCTTGTAACTGATCGAACAAGTCATCAATGCGAGGGAGAGGATACTTGTTCTTAATAGTTACCTTGTTTAATTGTCTGTAGTCTATACACATCCTAAAACTCCCATCCTTCTTCTTTACAAACAAAACCGGAGCACCCCAAGGAGATGCACTTGGTCTAATGAAGCCCTTGCTCAACAACTCTTGAAGTTGAGCCTTTAACTCTCTTAATTCGGCGGGAGCCATTCTATACGGGGGTATAGAGATGGGGCGTGTGCCCGGTTCAAGATCGATACAGAAGTCAATATCCCTATCTGGTGGCATACCAGGAAGATCTGCAGGGAACACATCCAAAAATTCTCGAACTACCGAAACTGATTCAATTGAGGGTACTTGGATAGTGTCATCCTTGAGATGTGCCAAGAAAGCTAGACAACCCTTACTAACCATCTTCTGAGCACGAATAAAGGAGATGATACGCACCGGATTGGGAGTGTAGTCACCCTCCCATACTAACTGATCTGTCCCAGGCTTGGCTAACGTCACTGTTTTAGCATTACAATCCAAAATCGCAAAGTTTGGAGAAAGCCAAGTCATACCCAGAATTACATCAAAGTCACCCATTTCTAAAATAACCAAGTCTACATAAGTGTTGCTCCCCACAAAATTCACCAAACAAGACCTATACACTTTTTCGACTATCACAGACTCACCCACCGGAGTAGAAACACGTATAGGTATGTCAAGTAATTCACAACGTAAATTTAGACCGTTAGCAAATGATGAAGATACATAAGAAAACGTGGAGCCAGGGTCAAATAACACAGATGTCATGCAATCACAAACCAAAAGATTACCTGTGATAACAGCATCAGACGCCTCCGCTTCAGATCTCCCAGGGAAAGCGTAGCAATGAGCCCCATTATTTGTTTGCCCGTTGCCCCTACCATGTTGTGTAGTAGTGGCTCCGTTTTGCCCTTCACCTCTGCCGTTTTGGTGACCACTATTACCTCGGCCACCACGTCCTCCAGAATATCGACCTCTACCATTACCACCTCTTCCTCTAGCCATTGGGGGTCTGTAACTCTGGTTTGGACAGTACCTCTTAATGTGCCCAATCTCTCCACACCCATAACATTCTCTGGGTTCACGCGTCGGCCTTTCAGAGAAATGTTGACCGTTCTGAGGTGGACCCCCAACTACAGTCTGTAGTGAAGACTGTATCGGTCGGTTTGAGTGACCTCCGGAGTTCTGCCCTCTAGAATAAGAACCATTATACTCACCTCCCCTTCGAAACCTCTTTGATGTAGACGTTGGGGTGAAGTCATCCGGTTTCACTCCTTCCACCTCTATCACAAAGTCTACCACCTCTTGGAAGGATGTTGCTGTTGCCGCTATCTGTAAGGCTGAAATCCGCAACTCTGATCTCAACCCCTTCACAACACGGCGGATCCGTTCTTGTGGACTGAAACAAAGTTGCGTGGCATATCTGGATAGCGCGCGAAATTTAGCCTCATACGCGTTTACTGTCATCCTTCCCTGTTCGAGACTCAAGAACTCATCCCTCTTTCTATCTCTCAAAGTCCTTGGGATATATTTCTCCATAAATAGGGTAGAGAATGATTCCCAAGTCATAGGTGGTGCCTCTGTTGGTTGACACTCAACATGTGAACGCCACCACATTTTGGCGTTCCCTTGGAACTGATAGCTCACGAACTCGACACCAAACCTCTCTACTATCCCCATTTTGTGTAGTAGTAGCTCATGACAATCAACCAGAAAATCATAAGCATCCTCAGATTCTGCACCCTTGAAGATGGAGGTTTCAGTTTCAAGAACTTACTAAAAAGTTCATGTTGATCGTTTGTCATAATAGGCCCAGTAGTCAGACGTGGAAATGTGCCTATTCCCAATGGTGCATCCATGCGGGGAGCCATAGTAGCCGCATGTCGTATCTCTGAAACCGGAGGTGTTGGTGCAGAAACCACTGGAGGTGCTTGACCCTGATCAGACAACCCGCTAAGATAAGCAAGTACTTGGTTGATCATCTCTGGGGTAGGTTGGGGTGGCATTTCCTCATTCTGCCCTTGTTCAGTTTCCCCTTCCTCACCCTCTCTAGCTACCTCCTCAGTCGGTGGAGGACTCACCGCCCTAGCATCAGATGGGCTAGGGGCTCGTCCTCTTCCTCTAGAGGACGTCCTCCCACGACCTCTCCCACGGCCTCTTGCCGTTGTTCTTCCTCGAGCCACAGCCCCAGTGGCTGGCTCAGTAGTTTCCTGTCTTTCCGTTGTTGCTGCTGGTGCGGTCGTTGCTCTAGTTCTAACCATCTGCGAGATAGAATGAAGATGGTCAGATACCAATTTGTATCACCTAGATACCAATTGGACTCAAGTAATAGCACGAAAGAAAGAATGAAAGAATGGAATTTTCCTAAAGTCTTATAGCCTCTCAAAGAAAAGTAAAGGCGTCCCCCTACCGTTCCTTAAGACTCTACTAGACCTGTTCTTGTGTGATGAGACCAATGAACCTAATGCTCTGATACCAAGTCTGTCACGACCCAAATCGGGGACGCAACTGGCACCCACATTTACCCTCCGATGTGAGCGAACCAACCCATCTAAACCTTAACATTTCAAGATATTTCAACAGAAAATAATGCGGAAGACTTAAACTCATTAATAAAAACAATTCAAGACTATTATTATTATCCCCAAAATCTGGAAGTCATCATCACAAGAACATCTATCTCAACTTACTAATCTAAGAATGTCTAAAAAGCTAAAAACAAGTAAAAGCTAGTCCATGCCGGAAGTTCAAGGCATCAAGACTTGAAGAAGGAGACCCAGTCCAAGCTAGACGCATTAGCTCACCCTGAATTTCCGATGAAGTGAAGACGGCTTGATCTACTGCTGAGTCGAAGTTGACGGAACGTTTGCTGCATAACACAAATAACCAAGAGGAAACATAAAAGTAGGGGTCAGTACAACCACACGTACTGAGTAGATATCATCGGTTAACTCAAAATAGGGAACAATATATATCAATAACAATGTAAATCCACTAAAATACTTAACATGTAGCAATAGCATTTACTTTATCATTAACAATTTCCATCAAGTTCACACATGAGGACTCAAGCCTCAATACCATACTCATTTGGGAGTTAAGTTCATTAGATTGAGTATATTCATTATCTTTCAAGATTCATTATCTTTCTTCCTCTTGTGTCGGTACGTGACACTCCGATCCTCATATTCATTCTATCCTGGTACCGGAACGTGGCACCCGATCCTCATATTCTATCCTGGTGTCGGAACGTGACACTCCGATCCTCATATTCATTCTATCCTGGTACCGGAACGTGGCACCCGATCCATATTCTATCCTGGTGTCGGAACGTGACACTCCGATCCTCATATTCATTCTATCCTGGTACCGGAACGTGACACTCCGATCCTCATATTCATTCTATCCTGGTACCGGAACGTGGCACCCGATCCTCATATTCTATCCTGGTGTCGGAACGTGACACTCCGATCCTCATATTCATTCTATCCTGGTACCGGAACGTGGCACCCGATCCATATTCTATCCTGGTGTCGGAACGTGACACTCCGATCCTGATATTCATTCTATCCTGGTACCGGAACGTGGCACCCGATCCTCATATTCTATCTATCCTGGTACCGGAACGTGGCACCCGATCCCCTAATTCATCAAGCCTTCTTTCACACTAAGGCATCCTCATTCTCATTATATAATATATCAAGCCTTCTATCATACTAAGGCATCATCAATCTTATTATATAATATATCAAGTGAATTAGGGTTCTTTCAATATTTGGGATTCAATAGCTTCATCATGCTTGTTAATTCATAACAATTTCATAATCATAATCATGCAAGCATACAATTAAGCATATAGACAGGTTTACAACATCATCAATACATATCATACACTATCAAGAGTTCACTACGATTATCGTAACATAAAACCATAACCTACCTCCACCGAAGAATTGGAATCAACAAGAAAATCTCCCAAGCTTGCTATTCCTCTCTCGATCGATCGATCTGCTCTCTCTCCCTTTCTGTTCTTTCTCTTTTGTTTTATTCAAACCCTCTTTCCTTTACCCTAATTAATCATATAATTAAGTGTGAAAAGGACAATAAAACCCCACTAATTTACTTAAGGTTACCCTTTTTAACCCCTAAGAAATTAGACTTGTTAATGTTACCCCTAAATCCTTATAATTAAGGAAAGAATAATCAAAAACGACCCTTAAAACGTGTGGAGAAATCCTAAACTGTCTGGGACTGCGTGACCTGTGACGGGCCGTCGTGGGTGCGACGGTCCGTCACGGTCGTCGTCGCGCCTGCCCAAAACCCCCTCGTCACCACGGACGCTGTGACGGTCCGTCACGCCTGTGATGGTCCGTCCTGCACGTCCGTCATGGCGGTCAGAAACTCGTTTCTCGAACCAAATTCTCAAACGTTGAAGTGTTTTGCAACGGAAACTCACGACGGTTCGTCGTGGATGTGACGGAACGTCCTGCAGGTCCGTCACAATTTACAGAGAGTCGATTTTCAGTACCCGATTTTCAAACTCTAAGTGTCGTGGAACGGAACATCCATGACGGGCCGTCGTGACTACGACGGTCCGTCACTGCTTCCGTCGTCCCACCCAGTTTTTTTTTTCCCAGAATTTCAATCCGCTGCTCAAACGACTAAACAGGTCGTTACAATTTCTCACATTTATATGTGAAGATGATTCAACATAATTGCATATCTAATATAATCTCATAAGCTAGATTTGAAAAGAATCATGTATAGGTAAATTTACACTTATCCTATACGCTACAGAGATTATTCCTATTAAATCTTCAATTCAAATAAAACATGTCAAAATAAAATGAAAAAGAAACATTGTAATTAAAAAAAGGAAAAATAGTGTCAATAATAGTCAAATTGTTGAATAACGGAATATTATTATGCAAAATGCGATATTTAAAATTATAAAAAAATATCATATTTATCAGTAACAAATATAAATGGCAATTTATGGATGGAAATTGCCATTTATCCAATTGAATTAAGCCTTTAGCCATTTTGGGAAGTTGACAATGAGAAGAGTAAAGGTTTTGTTGACTATGAGAGGAATAAAAATACAAATTAATTAATCATGAAGATTCATAAGAATAGAAAAAATAATTATAAGAAGTTAACATGAATTAAATCATCAAAAACGCACTAACAAAAAATGAATCAAACACTTATTGATTTAATATGAACCAATGCAAGTTGTGACGCTTTCTCCAGCTAACATGTGGTCAAGGGAGAGATAATGATATGTTATGTGGTATCACATCCTAGACATAGATATGACGATTGTTGGTGTAGTAGATGGACTCAGGGCTGACTCAACAAAATTGGGGGCCTAAAAGTCAAACCTAAATTAGGGGCCCTATTATTCTTTTATTTTATTTTCAAAAAAATAATAATGATGTAATATATATATTTAAGGTCAAACACATAAATAGATCCCTAGACTTGTTGAATTTTCCCCTCGGGTCTCACAACTATGCTATTTTCCTATTGAATCATTGAATCATCCATAATTTATTCCTTTTAAAAAATCTTGGCTGATAGTGGAATAAGATTTTGTGAGGGGTATTGGTAGGAGATACATGTTGTTCAAGAACTTATTAATTGAACTGATTGTGAAACTGTTCGGGAATAAATTTTTTTACTTCAAGTTATTTGAACCCATTATAAAATAAATGAGACTTACACAAAGTTACTTTTCATTCCTTCAATCAAAATCAATACAATACGAACAAAATTGAAGGCATTTACAATTAAAAAAAGTCGATCAAAATTAGCCAATAGAGTCTAAAATGAACAAATTATGGGTGGTTTAATGATTCAAAAGGAAAATGGCGTAGTTGAGGTACCTTAAGGAAAAAACCAACAAGTTTAGGGATTTGTTTGTGAGTTCTGCCTTTATTAAAAGCTATTCTTCTTGTCTTTTTAGATGTGAAGTCATTAATTATTGTTTTCTCATAATATTTTAGTAATTCCATTTATATTAATGATATAGCTAATACATTCAATCTCACATTGTTGATCTCAGATTAGATTTTATCAATTTTAGTTTTGAAAAACTTCTTTCATCCGAGGCAATAGTTACCGGAATTGTTAACATTATTCTATAAGCAATATAAGCATTACGAAAAAAATCAAGTATTTTTATTTGATTGAGTTTTTTCATTAAATTATTATGTTTTACTTATATTATTTCTCTTGATAATAACTAAAAGGAGAATATATATATATATATACTTACTAATTAAGAATATCAATAATAACAAAAGTTCAAGAAAAATTATAATATTAAGTTAGAATAATAAAACCTTACTCACGACTATGATTAGTTGATATAATAATATTGAAATAGTCTTGCATTCCTTCAATATAATGATTGCTTGTTGCACTTCTTATGATTTTGAAGAAGACACTCAGAAGCAAATTTTGTTCTTTTTTGACTTGTAAGCATCAATAAATCAATTTTTAGGAGAAAATTCAACATTGAAAATAAAAACAAATAATAGAGGAAAAAAAAGATTAGTATAAGGAAATAATAATATAAGGTCAAAATTTTTGGAGATGAATAAGAAAGCACAATTTCCCACTTAAGAAAATTATTATCATAAAATATTTCATTTCCATAGAAAAGTGGGAAAAACTAACAACTATTTTTATTTTTTTATTCTTATTACATGTTTTTTTTTAAAAAAATATACCTTTAATTTTAAGTAATATGTGTAAGTACTTTTTTTTTAAATTGAGGGGACCCGAAAATATGAGGCCCCAAGCAACGACTGTAATGGCCCAGTGGTTATGTCGCCCCTGGATGGACTCTTTGTTATGATTGGTGCCTTTTTTTTATAATGACCTCATAGGTTAACTTATAAAAATTGTTGTTTCTCCGATTCTTTCCGCTTTTATCCATTAAATGATAAGATTGTTTACTGAGTCAATGAAAGAAACAAGAGTTTAGTATATCGAAGGGTTCAAGGTATTTTAAATTATATTATGAAAAGAATTATAAAAAGATGAAGGAATAAAACCTCTCGTATGATCCCTTGGTTTGTAGTTGAACGATTTATTGAATTTTTGCCTATGAGTTTAGATATGACTATGGGTTGTGAACTAGTTCGGTACAAACTTACTAGATATATATCTACTTTTCTAAAGATCATGTTTTTGTTTGGGTAACAAGGAAAGATGTGTGGAAGATTCTATGTCGTTATGTCAAGCTAGATTGTTCGAATTATGATAGATAACTTATTGATGATTGACTGTGTGGAGCTTTTGTTTTACATGATTAATGAGGATTTTGAAGGAATTGAAACTACTTTCCAGACTGTTATGATGTGTTATAGAGGCTTTTGATAGTGAGTAGAGGTTATGAGCTTATAGTATAAGTTTTTAATATTACTAAAAATTTGGTATCTGAAAAATTACATGGAGTTGATATTGAGTGTGATTTAATTGTTTCATCTCAATGGTAAAGTACTTTAGATTTATGAAGTAGTGCTATAAATATTAAGTGTTACTCATATATGTTATGTAATGCTTAAATGGAAAGAGAGAGCCATATTTTTATTTTTTTTAAGGCTACAATGTGTTTTCTAAGGAGACTTTGATACTAGTGATAGTTTGAGTGTAAGGTAAATGGTTGGTGCAATTATGATGTTTGTCGGTATTAAGAATGTTAGCTTCATTGAAGTATTGGGAGGAGTATGTGGGGTTTGATGAATCGAGTGCTTCTAATATTGTGATGGAGATCAAAACTGGTTGATTGTGGGGGGGTCAAAATTGATTGATGGAGTCAGATGAATGAATTTTATTTATATGGGCCCTATGGAAGGAGTATCTTTTGTTATTCGACCTTGATTGTGTATATTCTTATGTTACCAGCTACTTCATTCTTGACATAGTTTATAGTATGATTCACTTTGTACGCTCGTGTATATTTTTGCATCTATGGGTGAATTCCTAGTGGTGGATCGAGTGTACTGATCTTGTGATTTTTCTCGTAGGGTGGCATCCTTGGTTAGACTTGTTTATTTCAATCATGGAAGATTTGGTGTTGTTTGAGATGGTTTTAGTATACTAGTGATCTACATGCACGGCCTTGCTTATGAGAACTTATATAAGAGCTATGAAGAGATGTCATTGTCTAAGAGTGTTTTTATAGGTTCTAAATTTTAAGTGTATCGTTTGTTGGGTGCTTACTTGATCATTTCCTTCTATGGGTAAGATAAGTTTTATCCTCCCTTTACGAGTACTCAATATCTAAAGATCAATTTTTTATAACTTAAACTCGTTAAAAGATTGTATTGTATAAGGGAATATTAATAAAATCTATCATTATTTGTGTGTTATGAATGTGTGGTGGATAGTTCAATTTCACTTTTGGTGGTAGGTGGTATTGATTCACAATTTGATTGTGGTTATGTGAAAAAAAAAATCATCATGGTGATTATGTTATTGTCTAGAGTGATTTAATTCAGGGGTTATTATGTGGGTTTATAAAAGTTTTATTTGAAAGTTCAGTTTTTAGTATCTAATCTTGATGAAATAGTCTTAAGGATGAACTCACTTGGATAGACAAACACCGACTGGAAGGTCATAACTGAGCTTTGATACCATTGTTTATCTTCCTTCTTCTTCCATATGTTCGAGGATGAACATGAATTTTAGTGGTGGATAATGTAATGACACAGAAGCTCATTTTTGGAATTTTTTACAAAATTACCATTTTATATATCTTGTTTTTTTCCCAGACTCTCATTTGATCAATTTGTGTAGTTGGATTTTAAATTGTTGAGCTGTTTGTTAATTACAATTGTTAATTTGATTAATTTGTGTAGTTAGAAGCTAATGGATAAGTGCACACTTTATTAAAAAAATCCAATACTATTTGGCACAAATATATTAAAATAACTAAATACCGTTAAACTATTATGTACAAAATTACATAAGAAGCGAGAGGATTATACTGAGAAAAATATTTGTGCGGCACTAACAAGAGAAAAATGACCTCCCAGTAAGAAAATCTTCACGATTTATGCCTTCTTATCTTATTTCCACACGTATACAATGTTACTGATTGCGGAAATAGGATAATAAGGCATAAATCGTGAAGATTTGCTTACTAGGAGGTCGTTTTCTTCTTGTTAGTGTCTCACAAATATTTTTCTGACTATACTCCTCTCACTTCTTAATTAGTTTGCATATAATTGTTTAACCCTATTTATTTATTTTCATATATTTGTGCCAAATACTATTGGATTTTTAAATAAAGTATGCACTTAGCCTTTAGCTACTAACTAAAATTAATTATTTCAAAACACCCGTAATTAAACAATCCTAATTAACAAATAGCTCAAAAATTTCCGACACAACTTCACAAATTGATCAAAACTGACTCTGGCAATACCGAGATGGGTAAAACGGTAATATTATAAAAATTTCCAGAAATGACCTTCCGAGTCCGGGTGGTTACATATATAAATAATACAAAATCAACATCTCTGTCTACTTTTTGAGTTTAAATTTCAAAGCAAAAGATTGAGATCAGCTTAAATCTATATAGAAAATTTTTCCTTTAGGTGATGCACATAAAAAAAATTTGAGATCTCAATGAAAAACTATAATCTTGTGGCAAGAAGTTCTTGATCAAGAGCAGTCAATCTATTAGCATTCTCTCCAACACCGGGGAGTTGGCTAACAACGATATACTCCATCTCTGACATTCTTCATATAAAATTTTCTTGCTTAACTTACTCGAGGTGATCAAATGTCTTGTCCTATAAATATTCGAGTTCAAGTGATTCTTCAGTATCACTATATACCATCTTCATCGAAAACCTAAACAAATATAACACAAAGTCAACTCTCACATCATTGAGAAACCAAAAAAGTACGAAAAATAACCCCTATAAGAAAAAAAAATGAGTGTTAAAGCACTACAAATATTCATATCAAAATATTTCAAGTTTGGGAAGCTTCCTATAAAGGAAAGAACACACAAACGCTCATCTGATTTCACTAACAAAATGTCAAGTAGGTAAAATTATTTGATGTTATCAGGATTAAAGGGAAGCTTTGTTGTTGCTTCATATTATTCTTCAACTTTGAAGAAAAATATGAAGCACCAACAAGGTTTCCCTTTAATCCTAACAATGTCGAACAATTTATCTTTTCGATATTTTGTTGGTGGAATCATATAAGCTTTCATATGCTCTTTTTTTGATACGAAGTTTCCTATATTTGGAATATCTCGAAATGTAGGTTTGTAGTATTTTGACTCTTTTTTCCATAATTATTGATTATTTATCGCTCTTTTGGGATCCTCAAAATTTTAGAGTTGACTTCTTGTTATGTTTCTTAGATTTTGTATGAAGATGATAGTGATACTAAAGAATCATTTGAATTCCAAAGTTTCTCGGATCTGAAGTTTTATTTGTACCCTTTGTTTCAGATTTTTTTTTTTATAGATCTCAACCTACAAAGAAAAATAATGAATATTTTCATCTAGTTCAAGTTTGCAATTACAAAAATCTTTTTATATTTAGTAATAAAATAAATAAACATAAGAAGTTGTTTAAAATTTTAGATTTAGAACATCCAATAAACAATTTTACTAGTATTAAAATTCAAAAATCCTAAAAAATATTATGTAATATAATTCTAATAGAAAAAGAAAAAGTAATATTTTTTTTAAAAAAAATAGAAAAGTAATTTTTGAATAACTTTTATTAGAGCTTTAATCATAAGGCACTTTTTGGACTTTTTCAAGTCTTTAACCTTAATCAAGAATAATCAATCTAGCCTTTAAAAATTTAGAGGAATTTAGAATATGATTTTATACTTTTAAGAAAAACACAGGTATATCACAATTTGTTAAACATTCGTCAAGGATCACAAACTAGCCAGATCATTTTCTGTTAGAATGTTCCTGAATAGACAAAAACATAAACTTAAAACTGATGTTAGAATTCACAAAAAACAGTTATAGAAATAACAATAGTATAAATCAAATTGAGAAGAACAAAAGGGTCAAACTTGAGGACAAAATTGAGCAAATAATTTGTTGTTGATTTATCTATAATCATGGGTGAAATGGAGTGGAGTAATGGAAGGCAGGAATAACGAATTGGCACAATTGTAAATTTTTTTTTATTATACTAACAATGAAGCCAAGAAAATAAAATTTTGAGGAAGAATGGGGGAATTTTGTTCCGTTGTTTTCAAAACTACTATGTGTATTGAGTTTCTTACTTCACATATAGTACCTTTCTCTGTACATTCTCTGCCTGTGACGGGATATATATAGTCGAATCTTGTATATATTTTACGCACTTATTTTTTATTAGATAAATGATATTTAATTATGTTTTGAACTTTGACTAGATGTATTGTTGTATTGTTATTGTAATACGACAAATGATTTGCGTATATTCTACACATTTATCTTTGACTAAATATATGTACGTTACCCTTTTTTGACCTTTAACTAGATATATTAATATAATTAATGATAATTTTTCATTCAAGTATCAAAAGACTAAGATATATTGTTGTTGTAATATAATTAATGGTTATTTTCCATTCAATACCAAAAAGCTCTTTTCATTTTATTACTGATATTTTTTTCTTTCAATACCAAAAAGCTCTTTTCATTTCCATAAGTATTCTGTGTGAAAAACTCTTTCTCCAAGAGAGTAAAAATTATGATATTTCTCTGTACATGACTATTCTAAAACTCTTCACTATGATCGAGGTCAAACTCCAAATAAGTTTCTAATTGTCCTTTGTAACACCTTAAGAATTGTTTCCTATAATTTTGCCTCTATTCTCTTAATATTTAATAGCGCTACCTTATAAATGAATTCCTAAACATAAAAAATACAACACCTGTAACAATTTGAATGTAGTATTAATCAAGATCTTATCTTCGAACTTCTCCAAAAAAAAATTAGCCATTAAACACTAAAATACCCCTACATAACAAAACTACAATAATCAGACTTCAGTGTAACAATCTTGTTTGTTTCAACATTTTTTTGAATTTTATTATGATTGGTTGTTTTACACCTATAACAATGTTAGTCCAATTAAATAATATAATTTGACTATTATAGCAAAAATTATTCAAAAAGATATTAAAATATATAATTCTAAATATCATAGATATGTTGCTCTACTAATTAAAATTTAATACAAATTCAATAAACTAACTAAATAAATAAACTTATGTAGATTTTTTCCCTAATTGTCACGACCCAAAACGAGCCGCGAGTGGCACCCACACTTATCTTACTATGTGAGCGAACCAACCAATCTAAACCCCAACATTTCAACCATAATAAACAGAATATAATGCAGAAGACTTAAAGCTCATTAACGAAATCAATTAAATAACTTCTCAAATTTATCAATCATTATCCCCAAAATCTGGAAGTCATCACCACAAGAACATTTATCCTCAAATTACTAAAACTAAGAGTATCTAAGAAGCTAAAATAAGTAAAAAGCTAGTCCATGCCGGAATTTCAAGGCATCAAGACATGAAGAGGAAGATCAAGTCCAAGCTAGAAGCAATAGCTCACCCTGAAATCTAGCGTGATGAAGACTGGCTAGAGTTGCGGTTGAGTTGAAGATGATGGCATGTTTGCTGCTCTCCACAATTAACAAAGAAAAACAAATACAAGTAGGGGTCAGTACAAGGCACAAGTACTTAGTAGGTATCATCGGCCAACTCAAAATAGAAAGCAATATATGTCAGATAATAACATAAAATCAACTAATATTATTAACAGGCGGCAACAACAATTACCATAACCCTTGGTCACAACACCAAGCACATATGAGGACCCAAACCTCCACACCATACTCATTTGGGAAACAAGTTCTTTAGATTGAGTATATTAACATATTTCAAGATTCATTCTCTTTACTATCCTGGTGTCGGAACGTGACACTCCGATCCATATACTAACCTGGTGTCGGAACGTGACACTCCGATCCATATACTATCCTGGTGTCGGAACGTGACACTCCGATCCATATACTATCCTGGTGTCTGAACGTGACACTCCGATCCATATACTATCCTGGTGTCGGAACGTGACACCCGATCCTCTATTACTATCCTGGTGTCGGAACGTGACACACGATCCGCTTATCTCATTACTTTAGTTCATCAAGCCTTCTTTTACACCAAGGCATCATCATTAACAAAGTAAATTTAGGATTTAAGATTCAACAGCCTCATTATGCTAATTCATTACAACTAGATAATCATATCATGCAAGCACACAATTAAGCATATAGAAGACTTTATAACTACCCAATACATATCATTCGCTATTTAGAGTTTACTATCAGATAGCATAAACCATAACCTACCTTTACCGAAGAATCGCAATCAAACAAGCTATCTTCCCAAAACCTTTGCTTTCCTTGCGTTTCTTATCTTCTCTCTCTCTCGATCGTTTCTCCCTCTCCTTGTTTCTTTCTATTATTCTTATTCAAACCCTTTTTCTTTTACCCTAATTGTCATATAATTAAGTATAAAAGATGATAAAAATAACCCACTATTTATTTCAAGGTTATCTTCTTTAACCCCAAGTAATTGAATTATTAACATTAACCCACTAACTTTATAATTATAAGCATGAATAGTCCAAAACGCCCCTTAAAAACTTTTAACAGAAATCCGACCCAGTCTGGGTTACGCAACCTGTGACGGTCCATCATGGCTGTGACAGTCCGTCCTACAGGTCCGTCACAAAGTTCAGAGAGTCAATTCTTTGGAAAGATTTGTGACTGTCCGTCGTGCCAACGACGGTCCGTCCTGCCATTCCGTCACGAAGTTCAGAGAGTCGATCTCAGTACCCAAATTTCAGAATTCTAAGTATTTTGGAACGAGACCCCCTCGACGGTCCGTCGTGCCCATGACGGTCAGTCGTGGGATCCGTCGACCCAGACAGTGATTTCCAGAAATAAACTCTGCTGCTCAAAACGACTAAACAGGTCATTACAATAGATACCAATTTACCCATCGTTCGTCCTCGAACGATCACAAGAAGAAAAACAAGTGCGAAAAGGAGTACTTGAATCTGTAAACAGGTGTGGGTATCTTTCTTGCATATCGGCCTCCTTCTCCCAAGTGGACTCTGCAACTAGTAGATTCTTCCATTGAAGTTTGATGGATGCAATCTCCCTTGATCTCAACTTGCGGATTTCTCTATCTAGAATGGCAACAGGCTCCTCCTCATAAGACAAATTCTCATCAAACAGAACCGAATCCCAACGAATGATGTAGTTTCCATCCCCATGGTATCTTTTCAACATAGACACATGAAATACCGGATGTACTCCTGACAGTCGTGGGGTCAAGGCTAATTCATAAGCTACCTCCCCCACACTCTTCATAACTTCAAAGGGACCAATATATCTCAGGATAAGCTTACCTCGCTTACCAAACCGCATCACCCCTTTCATGGGTGAAACCTTCAGCAAGACTTGTTCACCCTCCATGAATTCCAAGTCTCTAACCTTTCGATATGCATATTCCTTTTGCCTACTTTGCGCCGCTAAAAGCTTTTCTTGAATGGATTTCACTTTCTATAATGAATCCCTCAAAAGATCAATACCCCAAGGTTTAACCTCAAATGCATCAAACAAACCAATGGGAGACCTACATCTCCTCCCATACAGTGCCTCAAATGGAGCCATATCAATACTTGAGTGGTAGCTATTGTTGTAGGAGAACTCTGCTAAGGGTAAGAAGTTATCCCAATGGCCACCAAATTCTATCACACATGCACGAAGCATATCCTCCAACACTTGAATTGTTCGCTCAGACTGACCATCGGTCTGAGGGTGAAATGCAGTACTAAGATCCAACTTAGTACCTAATTCAGCATGCAATGTTCTCAAAACATAGAAGTAAACTGCGTACCTCTATCTGATATGATGGAAAGTGGAACTCCATGCAATCGAACAATTTCTGAGATATAGAGTTTGGCTAACTTCTCTGCATTGTAGGTCACCTTGACCGGAATGAAGTGAGCAGACTTAGTTAATATGTCCACAATTACCCAAATAGAGTCAAACTTTCCCAATGTCTTTGGAAGACCAACCACGAAGTCCATTGCAATTCTCTCCCACTTCCATTCAGGAATGGGCTTTCTCTGAAGTTTTCCTTCGGGCCTCTGGTGTTCATACTTTACTTGCTGACAATTTGGACACTTGGAAACAAAATCAACAATGTCACGCTTCGTTCTACTCCACCAAAAGTGTTGCTTTAGGTCACGGTACATCTTGGTTGCACCAGGATGTATAGAATATCCGGAACTATGAGCCTCTGTAAGAATAGTGTGGATCAAATCATCAACAAGGGGTACACATACCCTTCCCTTAATCCTCAAAATACCTTCCTCATCAATTATTGCCTCTTTAGCCTCTCCTCGCAACACCATATCCCGAATTCGGCTTAGTTTCTCATCATCAAACTGTTTTCCCTTGATCTTTTCAAGAAAAGAAGATCTTGCCTCCACACAGGCCAAAAATCCTCCTTCCTATAGTATTTCCAGTCTCATGAAGTCGTTAGCCAAGTTTTGGACTTCCCTAGCCAACGGGCGTCTAGAAACTTGTAAGTGGGCTAAACTACCCATGCTTCCTGCTTTTCTACTTAAAGCATCAGCCACCACATTTGCTTTTCCTGGGTGATACAGAATAGTAATATCATAGTCCTTCAACACTTCCATCCACCTCCTCTGTCTCAAATTCAAGTCTTTCTGGGTAAAGACATACTGTAGACTACGATGATCTGTGTAGACTTCACACTTGACCCCATATAGATAATGTCTCCATTGCATTAATGCAAACACAACTGCAGCCAATTCCAAATCATGGGTCGGATAGTTACGTTCATGCACCTTTAATTGTCTCGAAGCATAAGCAATTACATTCTTCTCTTGCATTAGCACTGCACCCAAACAAGAATAGGATGCATCACAATAAATAATAAAATTCTTACCCTCTACTGGCAAGGTAAGGATAGGTGCCGTAGTCAGCAAGGTCTTGAGTTTCTGAAAGCTTTCCTCACATTCATCCTACCATTCAAATGGAACATTCTGCTTAGTCAAGTTTTTCAGTTGGGAAGCAATAGAAGAGAATCCCTTGACAAATCGACGGTAGTAGCTGGCTAAACCGACAAAGCTCCTTACTTCTGACACATTAGTAGGTCTTACCCAATGCCTCACTGTTTCAATCTTAGAAGGATCCACCATCAATCCATCCTTAGAAACCACGTGCCCCAAGAAGGACACTGAATCTAGCAAAAACTCACACTTGGAGAATTTGGCATAAAGCCTTTTCTCCCTTAATACTTCCAACACAATTCTCAAATGCTCCTCATGTTCCTTCTTACTCTTGGAGTATATCAGTATATCATCAATAAATACGATCACAAAGAGATCCGGATATGGCTTAAAAATCCCGTTCATCAAGCTCATGAAAGCAGCAGAGGCATTCGTAAGACCAAAATAAATTACTACGAATTCGTAATGCCCTACCTGGTTTGAAAAGCAGTCTTTGGCACATCTGTTGCCCGTATTTTCAATTGATGATAACCGGATCTCAAGTCAATCTTAGAGAAGACAAAAGCACCTTGTAACTGATCGAACATGTCATTAATGCGGGGAATGGGGTACTTGTTCTTAGTAGTTACCTTGTTCAACTGCCGGTAGTCTATGCACATCCGGAAACTCCCATCCTTCTTCTTCACAAATAACACCGGGGCACCCCAAGGGGATGCACTTGGTCTAATGAAGCCTTTACTTAAAAACTCTTGAAGTTGGGCCTTTAATTCCCTTTATTCCGCTGGGGACATCCTATAAGGGGGGGTATGGAAATGGGGCGAGTATCCGGCTCCAGATCGATGCAAAAGTCAATATCCCTATCCGGTGGCATACCAGGAAGGTCTGCAGGGAACACATCCAGAAACTCACGGACTATCGAAACCGACTCAATTGAAGGTATATGGGTAGTATCATCCCTGAGGTGTGCCAAGAACGCTAAACACCCTTTACTAACCATTCTCTTAGCACGAAGAAAGGAGATGATACGAACTGGAGTGGAAGTGTAGTCACCCTCCCACACTAACGGATCTGTCCCAGGCTTGGCCAACGTTACAGTTTTAGCATTACAATCTAAGATTGCAAAATTCGGAGAATGCCAAGTCATACCCAGAAAATACATCGAAATCAACCATTTCTAAGATAACCAAGTCTACATGAGTACTTGTCCCCACAAAAGTAACCAAACAAGACCTATATACCTTTTCAACTACCACAGACTCACCCACAGGAGTAGAAACACGAATAGGCATGTCAAGCAATTCACAGTTTAAATTAAGACCAGTAGCAAATGAGGAAGATACATATGAAAATGTGGAGCCAGGGTCAAATAATACAGAAGCCATGCAATAACAAACCAAAAGATTACCTGTGATAACAGCATCAGATGTCTCCGCTTCAGACCGCCCGGGGAAAGCGTTACAATGGGCCCTATCACCTGTCTGCCCGTTGCTCTTACCATGTTGTGCTGTAGTAGATCCAGTTTGCCCATCACCCAGGCCGTTTTGGTGACCACCATATCCTCGGCCACCACGTCCTCTAGAATGACGACCTCTTCCATGACCACCTCTACCTCTGACTCTTGGGGGTCTGTAACTCTGTTTTGGACAATATCTCTTAATGTGTCCTGTCTCTCCACATCCATAACACTCTCTGGATTCAAGCGTAGGTCTCTGTGAGAATGACGAAGTTTGGGGATAACCTCCAAACTCAGAGAAATGTTGACCGGTCTGCGGTGGACCCCCAACTACAGCCTGCAGTAAAGAATGAATAGGTCGGGCTGGATAACCTCCTGAACCCTGCCCTCTGGAGTAAGAACCATTAAACTCACCTCCTTTAAGAAACCTTTTAGAAGTCGATGCCATGGTGAAGTCATCTGGCTTCACTCCCTCCACCTCTATCACGAAGTCTACCACTTCCTGTATGGATTTTGCTCTAGCCGCTACCTGTAAGGCTGAAATCCGCAAATCTGACCTCAACCCCTTCACAAAACGGCTAATCCGTTCTTGTGGACTATAACAAAGCTGGGTGGCATACCTGGATAATGCACAAAACTTAGCCTCATACGCACTAACCGACATCCTGCCTTGCTCTAGGCTTAAGAATTCATCTCTCCTCCTATCCCTCAAGGTCCGGGGGATATACTTCTCCATAAATAAGCTAGAGAATGATGCCCTAGTCATAGGTGGTGCCTGTGTGGGTTGACACTCAACAAGTGACCGCCACCACATTTTGGCATTTCCCTGAAACTGATAGGTTACAAACTCAACGCCAAATCGTTCCACTATGCCCATTTTATGTAGTAACTCATGACAATCAACCAGAAAATCGTAGGCATCCTCAGATTCAGCACCCTTGAAGGCTGGAGGTTTCAATTTCAAGAACTTACTGAAAAGTTCATGCTGATCACTTGTCATTATGGGTCCTGTAGTCAAACGAGGAAACGTGCATATTTCCAATGAGGCATCCATGCGGGGAGCCTCGGCAGCGGCCTGTCGTACTTCCAGAACCAGAGGTGCTGGTGCAGAAAACACTGGAGGTGTCTGGCTTGATCAGATAACCCGCTAAGATAAGCAAGAACCTGATTAATCATCTCTGGGGTAGGTTGGGGTGGTAATTCCTCATTCTGCACTTGCTCACTTTCCCCTTCCTCACTCCCTCTTAATACTACCTCAGTCGGTGGAGGAGTCACCACCCTAGTACTAGATGGTCCAGGTGCTTGTCCTCTTCCTCTAGAGGACGTCCTCCCGCGACCTCTACCACGTCCTCTTGCCACTAATCCTCCTCGTGCTACAGCCCCAGTGGCTGGCTCAGTTGCATCTTGTCTTGCCGGTGTTGGTGTAGGCGCGGTTGTTGCTCTAGTTCTAACCATCTGCGAAATAGAGTGAAGATGGTCAGATACCAATTTGTATCACCTAGATACCAATTGGGTCCAAGTAATAGCACGAAAGAAAGAATGGAATTTTCTTAAAGTCTTATAGCCTCTCAAAGAAAAGTAAAGGCGTCCCCTACCGTTCCTTAAGACTCTACTAGACTCGTTCTTGTGTGATGAGACTAACGAACCTAATGCTCTGATACCAAGTTTGTCACGACCCGAAACGAGCCGCGAGTGGCACCCACACTTATCCTACTATGTGAGCGACCCAACCAATCTAAACCCCAACATTTCAACCATAATAAACAGAATATAATGCGGAAGACTTAAAGCTCATTAACGAAATCAATTAAATAACTTCTAAAATTTATCAATCATTATCCCAAAAATCTGGAAGTCATCACCACAAGAACATCTATCCTCAAATTACTAAATCTAAGAGTATCTGAGAAGATAACATAAGTAAAAAGCTAGTCCATGCCGGAATTTCAAGGCATCAAGACATGAAGTGGAAGATCCAGTCCAAGCTAGAAGCAATAGCTCACCCTGAAATCTGGCGTGATGAAGACTGGCTAGAGTTGCGGTTGAGTTGAAGACGATGGCACGTTTGCTGCACTTCACAATTAACAAAGAAAAACAAATACAATTAGGGGTCAGTACAAGGCACAAGTACTGAGTAGGTATCATCGGCCAACTCAAAATAGAAAGCAATATATGTCAGATAATAACATAAAATCAACTAATATTCTTAACAGGCGGCAACAACAATTACCATAACCCTTGGTCACAACGCCAAGCACATATGAGGACCCAAGCCTCCACACCATACTCATTTGGGAAACAGGTTCTTTAGATTGAGTACATTAACATATTTCAAGATTCATTCTCTTTACTATCCTGGTGTCGGAACGTGACACTCCGATCCATATATTATTCTGGTGTCGGAACGTGACACTCTGATCCATATACTATCCTGGTGTCGGAACGTGACACTCCGATCCATATACTATCCTGGTGTCGGAACGTGACACTCCGATCCATATACTATCCTGGTGTCAGAACGTGACACTCCGATCCATACACTATCCTGGTGTCGGAACGTGACATGCCGATCCATATACTATCCTGGTGTCGGAACGTGACACTCCGATCCATATACTATCCTGGTGTCGGAACGTGACACTCTGATCCATATACTATCCTGGTGTCGGAACGTGACACCCGATCCTCTATTATTATCCTGGTGTCGGAACGTGACACCCGATCTGCTAATCTCATTACTTTAGTTCATCAAGCCTTCTTTTATATTAAGGCATCATCATTAACAAAGTAAATTTAGGATTTAAGATTCAACAACCTCATTATGCTAATTCATTACAACTAGATAATCATATCATGCAAGCACACAATTAAGCATATAGAAGACTTTAGAATACTACCCAATACATATCATTCGCTATTTAGAGTTTACTATCAGATAGCATAAACCATAACCTACCTCAACCGAAGAATCGCGATCAAACAAGCTATCTTCCCAAAACCTTTGCTTTCCTTGCGTTTCTTCTCTTCTCTCTCTCGATCGTTTCTCCCTCTCGTTGTTTCTTTCTATTTTTCTTATTCAAACCCTTTTTCTTTTACCCTAATTTTCATATAATTAAGTATAAAAGATGATAAAAATAACCCACTATTTATTTCAAGGTTATCTTGTTTAACCCCCAAGTAATTGAATTATTAACATTAACCCACCAACTTTATAATTACAAGCATGAATAGTCCAAAATGCCCCTTAAAAACTTTTAACAGAAATCCGACCCAGTCTGGGTTACGCAACCTGTGACGGTCCATCCTGCAGGTCCGTCACAAAGTTCAGAGAGTTAATTTTGTGTAAAGATTTGTGACGGTCCGTTGTGCCAACGACGGTCCGTCCTTCCATTCCGTCACGAAGTTCAGAGAGTCGATCTCAGTACCCAAATTTCAGAATTCTAAGTGTTTTGGAACGAGACCCCCTCGACGGTCCGTCGTGCCCATGACGGTCCGTCGTGGGATGCGTCGACCCAGACAGTGATTTCCTGAAATAAACTCAGCTACTCAAAACGACTAAACAGGTCGTTACACTAATAGCCATGTTAAATCTCTTTGAAAATTAAATTTCATTCAAAATGGAAAACTTTCTATGTAGAAAACAGTAATTATTAGTGTTGATACATAACTTTTAAATAATAATTCTAGCTTTATCACACTTTGTATACAAAGAAAAATCTTGATTGATCTCAATTGAACTAAACTATCAACTTCAAAATATACATTTAAACATCTTAATTTGGTTTAAGTTGACTTAATTAAACAATTTATCCTCAAAAAATACACATCTGGAACAGACCCTTTTAAATGAGTATGTAGATGTGCATTATAGAAATTATTCGTAAACACACTTATATTAAATTGAAGTATCTTGATGATCAGTGGCGCAACTATAGTCGGAAGAAAACCTTTCTTTCGAAAATTACATTATATATAGGTCAATTCTTACTTTATATTGATGTATATTAAATATCTTAAACACTAGCAAAACAAATGGAGACCTACAACACAATGAAAATGATGTATAAATGTAAGTTTTCATATTTACGTTTATAGTAAGCTTCCCATATATGTAAATTATGTGTGTTTATTTCATGTAATATGTTAACTATTTGATAAATTTATGTACATTTAAGATTATGTGTGTTTATTTCATGTAATATGTTAATTATTTGATAAATTTATTTAAATTTATGAATATCATCATGAATCTATATTACTTAGTATATGGTTAGTTTCTTAGCCTCTTAAAAGTATCGATGGATTAACCTGTAAATTCCTAGGATATTGTCAGGTTAAATGTTCTTAGAGAAGAACTATGAATAACCAAATCTGGGGTGTGGTTAAAGAAGAATACTTTTAAGAACAAAAGCTAAGAGAAAGAGATGAACATTAATAATAGATTTATGAATGGACAAAGTCCATAAAAAAAAGGGAAGAAAAAGTAGAAACTAATATGATAATTTCATAATAGAACAAGAGAGTACAGGAGTACTGAGTAGGATTGTAAAATTTGAAATTTTAACGAACTTATTATATCATCTTATTTTGGAAATATCTTATTGAAATAACCCAATAACCCTCACTTATTATATATTTTTCTTAGCTAAAATATTAGAACAAAAATTAATAAGACATCTTATATCTAGAAATTTTCCAATAAAAAATATTTCATGAGAAATCTTCCATTTGCTTTAAGAATAACACTTGATTATTGGATATTATATAGAGATATAGAAGAAAAGAAAAGATTAGAAAGAGCAGAAAAAGCAATAGAAGAATATATATATATATATATATATATATATATATATATATATATATATACAAAAACGAATTTTTCTAACCACAAGCTTTTTACTGTGAATGAGATATAAATAACAACGACTATATAAACGCTTAAAAATGGGAATTACAAGGAATTAGTAATGCTATAAATAGCTATAATAAAAGAATAATTTTTTTTTACAAATATGATTACCCAATTACTTTAGGATAAAATAACAATAGTAACAATAGCTTCATTAAAAAGCATAGAATACCTAAGCTTACAAATCAATATAGAAATAAGATTTCAAAGATAAAAATTAGACAACATAATTAAGTGTAACTTTTACACGGAAATCATTGCTTACATACAGAAGACGCTCAATATAATACTTTAATAGATTTAATAATAAATCTCAGCGAAAAAATAAAAGAATAAAACAATAAAATTATAAAAATAGTAAGTGAACAAGAAGAAACAAAAAATTAAACAAAAACAACTATTTTGTAAGATAGAAAATAATTTAGATTACCTTAAAGAACAAGGAGTAGAATTAAATAAAAAATTAAAAGAGTTAAAAAATAAATTGAAAGAAGAGATTAGTAATATATTAATAATAAAAGTACAAGAAATAAAGACAGAATAAGCATCAATAAAAGAAATAGTTCTTTCATGATAGATTTAGTAGAATCAGAGACACATAGAGAAGCAATAAAACTAATAGAAAAAAGAATAGTCCGTCCATTAGATTATAAAGAATTTAATCCACCCTAAAAATCAAATCAAATTATTATACAACAGAATAATATAATAATAGCACTTTTATTACAACTACATAATAAGATAGATAAAAACTTTAAAGAAAAATTAGAAAGTAAAAATATAGACACAACTGGATAGAAGAATTAATAGAAAAGTTAAATAAAATAGAAATTACTCCTCAAAAAGAGAAAATAATTAAAAAACAGAAAAAATGGATATTTTTCCAACTAGAGCAAGATATAAAGGACAAGAAAGACCAAGACCAAGTTACTCCCAAAATAGAATAAGTAATATTTTTTATCAAAAATATTAAATAAAAAGACAAAAGAAGAAAAAAATCACACAATTAGACAAAATAATAGATACAGATAAAGATATACAAATCTTCAAACATAATCAATTAAATTTACTGAATCCAAAAGTCTTATATAATACAAACTCAAAATCTCAACTATATAGACATTATAGAGAAGAACTATTATCAGTATTAGGAAAAAATTATGTATCTTTACCACTCATAAACTCTGAATCTGTGAAGGAAATAAAACATGTTAAAAAAGATTTAATGCATATAGGATTAATAGTTATAGGAATTAAAGGTTTAACTAGAAAAATTTTAGGAACAACGACATTAATTACAATATATGATAATAGATGGCCAAACATAAAAAAGGCAATTATAAGATTAACAGAAGTAGATATGACTAATAATGGAGGAATTTTTTATATAAGTCCAGACTTTATGATGAATTTAAAAGAATTCGGACCAAAATAAGAATAGAAATACAAACTAAAGGATATGAGGAAATGCATAGAGGAAAAAATTTATTTATTTGTGTAGGATTTTTAGGAAAAATGACAGATAATAGTAACACTAGATTTAAATTACAAATTAAAGACGTAGTAGAAGTAATGGGAAATAAAGGGATAAAATTAATAAAACCTATAAAAATAAATCCTGAAGAATATGCAGGATTAGAATGGAAATTAGGAGATTTCAAAGAAAAAGAAGCTTTTATACCAGACGCTCATTAAATATGTACAAATTTCAAAGGAGAACCCTCAATTAGATTTACAGATTACAATTACGAATCTCAAAAAGACATTGAAGAAGAAAGTTTTGTAGAAGAAATACCTTTAGAAGGGATGAATATAGAAATAATATTAGAAGAAGTTTTTGCAGTAGATTTGGCTATAGAAAAAGCTAAAGAGATAAGTAAAAATAATAAGAATAGATTATTTACATGCAAAGGAAGTAAATTAAAAGACTTAAATTTAGAACAAACAATGTCTCACTTATAAATATGTGAACAAAGAACCGATAATAAAGGATATAGATTAGAAAAAATTTTACAAGATAAATTAGAAAAAGCTAATAATATTATGACAGAAATACAAGAAAATGATAGTGAAATATTTGAGTTAGAATCTATACTAAGTCAAAAAGAATTATTGGAAACAACAAGTTCTAGTAGTCCATTCCAAAGAACAAATGAAAAAGGTTATACTGCAGATAATAGTACATGAAATATACCACGTAGAAGAGTATATAGACAAGGAGATACTCCAATACAAGAAGTTAAACCTACGGTAAAATGAATGCCTATAGAAGAATCAATAATACTCCAAGAAGGGGGAAGTAAAGGAACAATTTTAAATATAGTAGCACATGACCCACAAAGATGAAATTCAGTAATAGACTTATGGAAAGGAATAGTAGTAGCATATTTTATAAAAAATTATACAGAAAATGATGCTGAAACAATGTATAAATACTTAGAAACATTCCTAAGAGAATCAACCAAAGCTTTATGGGAAGCTTATAAAGTAGAATTCCCATCAAAATTTCAGTATTTAGTATCATTAGGACCAAACCCATATAATTGTACAAATAAAATACATACATTAATAACAGGAGAAGACTCAAATAGTGGATTAGTAGCCTTACAACGAAATGCAGTAATAAAACTAGAACAATTAAGTATAAGTAATTGGTATTATATAGAGACATTCTTAAATGATTATTTCTATTATTGTACAATTAGTGGAAATGCCTTTGATCAAGATCTAGGTAAAAATTATTTAACAAACTACCAGGAGCTTTAGGAAGAGAAATAGAAGAAAGATGGACTAAAAGAGAAGGAGTAGCACAAAACCCTCAAGCAAAATGGTCAATAGGACATAGAATACAACATATAATGGTAATATTACAGGAAAAATGTACTAATTTACAAATACAAAAACAATTAAAGCAAAATGAAATGAATTTCTATACAGATATAATATATACAACCCAAAATTATGATAAAAATCAATATAAAAAGAAAAAGTATAAAAAATACAACCCACAGAACCATAAGAGATATAATAAAAAAAGGATATTTTCTTAGAAAATCTTCAGCAAGGAAACCATATTTAAACAGAGATAGTCATGTTAGAAAAGATAGAGCAGATAGAAATTATAAAAATAGGTTAGAATGTTTTACATGTGGAAGTATAGAACATCTAGCAAATACTTGTCCTAAAAGATATAATACAAAGACGAGAAATGTTCAATTAGTAGTAGAATTTAACGAAGCATTATTAACTGTAGATGAATACATGTCAGACAATGAAAGCATTTACTCTATAGTAAGCACTGATATTGATGAGAATAACAAAGAAGAAGATTCTTCTAATTCAGAAGGAGAAGAATTAATTAATGAAATAGGAATAGAAAATTTAAATATAGATGACCAAAAAATTAATTTTATGAATATAATAGAATTTGAACATAATTTTGAAAAAGATACATGATTAGACAGTAATCCATGTAATTGGTGTAAATGGTATCCAAGTAAATATTAAAGAGCTAAATGTAATAAATGATTTATAGAAGGATGTATAGGTTGTATAGAAACACAATTAGGAATAATAACTAAAAAGAGCAAAGAGGTACATACAAATGAACCTCTAATAAATTTAAAAACATTAGTATTAGAAGCAAAAGCTAAAGAATTAGAAGAAAGAATAGTAAGAGTAGAAAAAGGAAAAAATGTTGAACAAGAACAACTACTAGATAATCAAGAATTGATGAATGAACAACCAAATATGTTAATATGTAATGAAGATAAAAATATAAATACTTTTAAAATATTAGCAAAACTTCAAATCGGAAAATATGAAGTAGAGACTTTAGCATTAATAGATTCGGGATGCACCAAAAGTATTTTAAATAAAAAAATTGTACCTCCAGAATTAATAAAAACCTTAGAAAAACCACTTGCAGCTATGCAAATGGATGGAACACATAATATATATAGATACTATATAGATAAAGCTCAAATAAATTTTTTAAATACTTGTTCAAACTTCTATAAACCTACCCATAAGATGGATAAAATATGGGTAAGAGATTTAGATATAATAGTAGATTTTGTGTTAGGACTAGATTTCATACTATACAATAAAGGAGGAACTTTAATAACAAAAGACATGATACTTTTTATGAAAACATTAGTTATACTTCTGTCCTACCTGATAAAATTAATACTAACGTAAGAAATAAAGAAAAATGTTGCGAGAATTGTTAAAATAATATACAATGTACTAAAACGGAATGTAATACATTATATGATAATATACTAGAAATAGATAGAGAAGATGAGATAGACAATAAAAACTATATTTTTGATAGAACGAGAACAGAGTTATATAATTTTAAGACAGGAATTCAAAAAATAGGACAAATAAAGAACCAACAAGATCTAGATAATATAGCAAAAATTCTAGACCAAATTGAAATAATAGGATAAAAGCCTTTAAAGCATTGGAAAAATAATCATGTAGTATGTAAGTTGGAAATATTAAACCAAGAATATATAATAAAAACAACCGCAATAGAAGCTACAAATCAAGATCTAGAAGATTTTAGAATACAAATTAAATAACTATTAGAACTAGGAGTAATAAGAAGATCTAGTTCAAAACATAGATCTGCAACAATTATGGTAAGAAATCATAGTGATATAGTTAGAGGAAAAGCCAGAATGGTTATAAACTATAAAAGACTAAATGACAATACTAGAACAGACGTTATAAATTACCAGACAAAATAGAATTAATAAATAGAATCCAAGGAAAAATAATTTTTAGTAAATTTTATTCTAAGTCAGGATATTGGCAGATAAAAATGCATCTAGATAGTATAGAATGGACAACATTTACCTTTCCTGAAGGACATTTTGAATGGTTAGTTATGTCATTTGGGTTAAAAACTTCACCTCCAATTTTCCAGAGGAAAATTGATAAAATATTTGGAGAATATAAAAAAATTGTTTTAGTATATGCAAATGATATTTTAGTATTTAGTAAAGATATAAAAGAACACTTAGGACACTTACAAACGATTTTTAGGTTATTTGTTAGTAATGGAATAATAATTAGTAAAAAGAAAATAGAATAATGTAAAAACTATATAAAATTTTTAGGAATTACTTTAGGAGAAGGAAAAGTTAAACTACCACCTCATATAGCGAAAAAAGCTCAAGATATGCCATACAAATTAAATAATAAAAAGAATTACGAAAATTCGTAGGAATAATCAATTATGCAAGACCATTTATTAAAGATATAGGAAAAATAGCAAGACCATTATACTCTAAGAGAGGAACTAAGGGACAAAGAAACTTTAATATTGAAGGCATAAAATTAGTAAAAAAATAAAAAAATTCCCGATCTTAATATTCCATTAGAATCAGACTATTTAACAATAGAGACAGATGGGAGTTTTGATGGATGGGGTGTAGTATTAAAATCAAGACCACATAAATACAGTTCTAAACAAGAAGAAAAAATATGTGAATACCAAAGTGGAAAATTCAAAGAAAAGGGTAATAAAGCTAGTACAGATGTTGAAATTTTAGCTGTAATATATGGTTTAAATAGTTTTAGAATTTATATTCTAAATAAACCAGAAATATTAATAAGAACAAATTGTGAAGCTATACTAAAATTTCATCAAAAAATTAATGATAAAACTAGTAGTAGAAGACGATGGCTAAATTTTATAGATACTATATCACTTTATCATTCTATAATTTTTGAGCATATCAAGGGAAATGATAATAGTATTGCAGATCAACTAAGTAGATTACTGATCAAAGTTTAAATTTTACAAAATGAGACCACTACTACCAGACAAAGGTAAAAGGGTTCAACCTTCAACTTCAGATTTTGCAGACTCTTACAAATAGACAGTGTTATCAAATTTACATTTAAAACCTCTAGATCAAATTGATGATGTCAGAATAGAAAGACTGCAGTTTGGACAACAAAACTTAATAGCATATGAGCCGTCTAACTGGACATTCAGACATTTGTCTAATTGCCAACAAGACAAACAACAAACATGCCTTATAGATAATATATGGATAGCAGATAATAAAAAAGACACTAAATATGTAATTGTTGTTTTAAATGCTTTAGGATATTATTTTACCAGCAAAAATAAAGAAAATAGATTTAAATATTATGTCGTAATTCATGGTAAAACAAATGGTGTTTTTTCAGATATGGATAGAAGTTTTAGACTCTATTAAATGTTTTCAAAAACCTCTTTTTAAAGGTTTTAATGATTTTACACAAGCTTTAGACTATGCTAGAGAAATGTTATAGACAAATTACTATATTTCTCCAGCCCTTAGGCAAAACCCAGATAAAACTCCATAATACAACATACAAAAGATATAGACAAAGTAATATTTTGTGATCATTGCTCATCCATGACCGAAGCATTTAAAAGGCTAAATCAAAGAAATGAAGCTCTAATGCAAGAAAATGCCAAGCTCAGGGAAAGAGTCCGAAGAATGGATAGCAAAGGTAAGACTAAACAAAATGTAAAACTCAGACAAATATACAGGGTTTTCCATCCCAAATAAAAATGGATGAGAATGGTGTGTATTCCACACTGAATGTTAAGAAATCCACTGTATCCGATGACGATACAGCTAGTCTTGTTCAAACTGTAGCCGGTAAAGACTTATCAAATACCTTTATGGTTGTCACTTTGCCAAAAAGTGAAAACGAAGAATGTTCATCTTTTTGTCAGAATAGACGAAGACTACCGCTATCTTTTACCCAAAACCTGAACTTAAAAACTAAAAAGGCCCAGAAAACTAAAGACATAGAATTTCTAATTACCAAAACAGTAGAAAAACTACTCAAACAAAAACAGGAACAAGACGAATACATGATTAAAGACCCAAGCCTAATTCCAAGTCCAAAAAATAGTAAAGAAAATTCAGAAAAAATTCAATTTGCCCAAGATCCTAATGATGATGACTCTGGGGTGAGTTTTGATTCTATAGCATTGCATAACTTAGACACTTAAAATATAATATATATATATATATATATATATATATATATATATATATATATATATATATATAAATTATGTAATTAAGAAATGGGCTTCTTTAGACAATCTGTGAGTCCCACTTTATTCACTACCACACATCTATGGAAAAACTGTTGGGACATACTTAAAAGGATAAGACTGATACCAGACTACAAGGACAATAATGCAAGAAAAGGAATAACATTTCACACGATGATGGGGCCTAGAAGTGTACCCGGCCAAGATGATAAGATTCCTTTTTCATTTGAAATCTGAGCTTTGAAGTCTGAGGATATCTATAAAAGCAGACATTATCAAGAGAAGAAAGGCAAGGCGAAGAAAATCACAACCAGAAAATTCCCAAATCTTAAAAAAACCTCTTTCCTCTTTGAAATTACTTTTTTTTAAAAAAGATTTTTGATTTGTGTTCTTTGTTTAAAAGTTTGTGTGAAGTAATTTGGGAAGCTTTTCGGGTTTCCCGTAAGGGAAACTTTACTCTATTCTAAATAATGTAAGTCTGCATATTTACGTTTCTAGTAAACTTCCCATATATGTAAATTATGTGTGTTTATTTCATGTAATATGTTAATTATTTGATTAATTTATGTAAATTTATGATTATGTGTGTTTATTTCATGTAATATATTAATTATTTCATAAATTTATGAATATCATCATGAATCTATATTACTTAGTATATGGTTAGTCTCTTAGCCTCTTAAAAGTATCGATGGATTAACCTGTAAATTCCTAGGATATTGTCAGGTTCAATGTTCTTAGAGAAGAACTATGAATAACCAAACCCGGGGTGTGGTTAAAGAAAAATACTTTTAAGAACAAAATCTATATGAGACTTACTAGCTATCAGATTCAATTCATTGCTGTTTTTTAAAAATGCCTAAATTTGACGTTAACTAATTGAGCAGAAGCTTGGTGATAATTGAATGTAAAAGTTTACAAGGGATGTAAGATTGAATCTAGAGTTACTTTTTTTATTTAGTATTATTATTCAATATTTGACATCCTTCATTACATTTCTTATTATGTCACTATAAATGTCTAGACACATCTATTATTAGTTAAGATTGAATATAACACTTGTTTGTTTTTATGCATGTCAATCAGAAAAGGAAATTATCGCAGACATTGGCAGTTGGCTTATGAAAACAACTTCATATAACAGAAACATATCAATCAGAAAATTAATTAACTTTTTTTATAAAAAAAACATGCTTATAAACACAAAGGATTCAAGGATAAAATCATACATATCAGAAAATAACATTATAAACGTACTTTTATTTCTACATTACATATGATTAATTAATTAATTAAAGTTGGTGTACCTTTAGTATAATTTTCTATTTATGAAAAATGACAAATTATTGAAATATACATGAGAAAAACTAAATACAAAACTATTGATGTCATGTTCGTCCTTTATTTGTTCCCTTATATAAAGAAGTAAATACATGTCGTAATATTTACTTTAAAAATGTTGGGTTTATGATTCAAAATTAAAGGTGTAAAATATAGAATTGACACACTTAATTTATGATTTTGTTATTCACCTTGCACCATAAAATAATATAGTAGTTTTGCTTATTTAAAGGAGAAAAAACATAAATTGACATATGAAGTTGTCCCGAATTTTTATAAACACATCTTAACTATGCAGATGTCCTATTACCCCCCCTAAACTATTCTGAACATATATTATTTCATCATTTTTGGATCAATTCCAAATTTTAAATGGCAAGTGTAATCACACACCAATCATTGTGTGACACGTGTTAATTCAATTAGAAATATTTTTTCTTTTCATTTTAAGTTTTTCTTTATTTCTTTGTCTTACTTTTTGACTTATTTTAGTTTTATTATTTATATTTTAATTTCATTTCAATTTTTAATTCATCTTCCATACAAACTTTCAAGCTACCTCCATTTTTGTCATGACCCAAAACGAGCAGCGAGTGGCACCCACATTTATCCTCCTATGTGAGCGAACCAACCAATCTACACCCCAAATCATTTACCAATATCTCGACCATAATGAACAAAAATACAATGCGGAAGACTTAAAACTCATTAATATAACCAATAAATAACTTCTAAAATTTAATACTTATTATTCCCAAAATCTGGAAGTCATCGCCACAAGAACATCTATCCTCAAATTACTAAATCTAAGAGTATTTAAGAAACTAAAATAAGTAAAAGGAATGGTCCATGTACGAACATCGAGACATCAAGACGTGAAGGAGAGAATCCAGTCTGAGCTAGGAACAATAGCTCACCCTGAAATCCGATATGCTGAAGACTGGCTAGAGTTGAGGACGAGTCGAAGTTGATGGCACGTTTGCTGCATTCCATAAATAACAAAGAAATGGAATACAAGTAAGGGTCAGTACAAGGAACACGTACTGAGTAGGTATCATCGGCCAACTCAAAATATAAAGCAAATATATGTCAAATAATAATATACAATCGACTACATACTCAACAGGTGACAACAACAAGTACCATAACCATTGGCCACAACACCCAACACATCTATGAGGACTCAAGCCTCCACACCATACTCATTTGGTAAATGGGTCTTTAAATTTGAGTATATTAACATAATTCAAGATTCATTCTCTTTATTATCCTGGTATCGGAATGTGACACTCCGATCCCCTACTACTACGTGTCGGAACGTGACACTCCGATCCCCTAATTCTACGTGTCGGTTCGTGACACCCGATCCCCTAATTCTATGTGTCGGTTCGTGACACCCTATCCCCTAATACTACGTGTCGGTTCGTGACACCCGATCCCCTAATTCTACGTGTCGGTTAATGACACCCGATCCCCTAATCTCATTACTTAGTTCATCAAGCCTTCCTTTATGTCAAGGCATCATCATTAATAGAGAGGTTTTAAGGTTTAAGATTCAACAGCCTCATCATTCTAATCCATCACAATTACATAATCACATCATGCAACCACACAATTAAGCATATATAAGACTTTACAATACCACCCAATACATATCAATCGCTATTTAGAGTTTACTATGAAATAGCATAAACCATAACCTACCTCCATCGAAGAATCGTGATCAAGCAGTCTACTTCCCCAATGTACTTGTTGTCCCTTCATTCTTCTCTCTCTCTCTCTCGTTCTCTCTTCTTTTTCCTTTTTCGAACTCTTTTTCTTTTACCCTAATTATCATATAATTAAGTATAAAAGATGATAAAAGTAACCCACTATTTATTTCAAGGTTATCTAACATTAACCCACTAACTTTATAATTATAATCATGAATAGTCCAAACGCCCCTTAAAAACATTAGCAGAAATCTGACCCAGTCAAGGTTACGCCACTCGTGACGGCCCGTTGTGCCTACGACGCTCCGTCCTGCAGGGTCGTCACAGAGTTCAGAGACTCAATTTTAGTAGAAAGGTATGTGATGGTCCGTCATGTCTACGACGGTCCGTGCTGCAGTTCCGTCGCGAAGTTCAGAGAGTTGATCCCCGTACCCAAATTTCAGAGTTTAAGTGTTTTGGCACGAAAACTCTCGACGGACCGTCGTTCCTATGAAGGTTCGTCCTACATGTCGTCGAGGGTAATGAGGAGAGCAGCAGGGAAATTACACAAGTGTGGGACATCGGAGTCCGTCACGGTCCGTCGTGACCATGACGGTCCATCACGTGATCCGTAGACCCAGTCAGTTTTTATCAAAAATAATTCTACTGCTCGAAACGACTTAAAGGTCGTTACAATAGATACCAATTTACGCATCGTTCGTCCTCGAACGATCACAAGAAGAAAAACAAGGGCGAGAAAGAGTACCTGAATGTGTAAAAAGGTGTGGGTATCTTTCTTGCATATCAACCTCCTTCTCCCAAGTGGACTCTTCAACTGGCCGATTCTTCCATTGAACCTTGATGGATGCAATCTCCCTTGATCTCAACTTGCGGATTTCTCTATCTAGGATAGCAACCGGCTCTTCCTCATAAGACAAATTCTCATCAAGGAGAACTGAATCCCAACGAATAATGTAGTTTCCATCCCCATGGTATCTTTTCTGCATAGACACATGAAATATCGGGTGCACTCCTGAGAGTCCTGGAGGTAATGCCAATTCATAAGCCACCTCCCTCGCGCGCTTCAGAACTTCGAATCGACAAATATATCTTGGACTAAGCTTACCTCGCTTACCAAACCGCATCACCCCTTTCATGGGTGAAACCTTCAGCAAGACTTGTTCACCCTCCATGAACTCCAAGTCTCTAACCTTTCGATCATATTCCTTCTGCCTACTTTGAGCCGCTAAAAGCTTTTCTTCACATTCATCCGACCATACAAATGGAACATTCTGCTTAGTCAAATTTGTCAGTTGGGAGGCAACGGAAGAAAATCCCTTGACAAATCGACGGTAGTAGCTACCTAAACCAACAAAGCTCCTTACCTCTGTAACATTTGTAGGTCTTACCCAACTCTTCACTGCTTCGATCTTAGAAGGATCCATCACACCCCATCCTTAGAAACCACCTGCCCCTAGAAGGACACTGAATCTAGCCAAAATTGACACTAAAAAAATTTGGCATAAAGCCTTTTCTCCCTAAACACTTCCAATACAATTCTCAAATGCTCCTCATGTTCTTCCCTGCTCTTTGGGTATTCCAGTATATCATCAATAAACACAATGACAAAGAGATCTAGATATGGCTTAAAAATTCCGTTCGTCAGGCTCATGAAAGCAGCAGGGGCGTTCGTAAGCCCAAAAGACATTACTAAGAATTCATAAGGCCCATACCTGGTTCGAAAAGCAGTCTTTGGCACATCCGCTGCCCATATTTTCAATTGATGATAACCAGATCTCAAGTCGATTTTTGAGAAGGTACAAGCACCTTGTAACTGATCGAAAAAATCATCAATGCGAGGAAGAGGATACTTGTTCTTAACAGTTACCTTATTCAGTTGCTTGTAGTCTATGCACATCCGAAAACTCCCATCCTTCTTCTTCAGAAATAAAACAGGAGCACCCCAAGGGGATGCACTTGGTCTAATAAAACCTTTACCTAACAACTCTTGAAGTTGGGCCTTTAACTCCCTTAAATCTGCTGGAGCCATTCTATAAGGGGGTATGGAAATGGGGCGAGTACCCGGCTCCAGATCAATACAAAAATCAATATCCCTATCCGGTGGCATACTAGGAAGGTCTGCAGGAAACACGTCCAGAAACTCACTGACTATCGAAACAGACTCAATCGAAGGTACTTGGGAAGTATCATCCCTGAGATGGGCCAAGAAAGCTAAACAACCCTTACTAACCATTCTCTTAGCACGAAGAAAGGAGATGATACGAACTGGGGTGGAAGTATAGTTACCCTCCCACACTAGCGGATCTGTCCCAGGCTTGGCAAATGTCACAGTTTTAGCATTACAATATAAGATTGCAAAATTTGGAGAAAGCCAAGTCATACCCAGAATTACATCGAAATCAACCATCTCTAGAATAATCAAGTCCACATGAGTATTGTTCCCCACAAAAGTCACAAGATAAGACCTAAACAACTTCTCAACTATCACAGACTCACCCACAAGAGTAGAGACACGAATGGGCATGTCAAGCAAATCACAATGTAAATCAAGACCAATAGCAAATGCGGAAGATACATATGAAAATGTGGATCCAGGATCAAATAATACAGAAGCCATGCAATCACAAACCAAAAGATTACCTGTGATAAAGCATCACATGTCTCCGCTTAAGTCCTCCCAGGGAAAGAATAACAATGGGCCCTATCACCTGTTTGCCCGTTGCCCCTACCATGTTGCGCTGCAGTAGTTCCAATTTGCCTGCCACCCCGGTTGATTTGGTGACCTCCATTACCTTGGCCACCACGTCTTCCAGAATAGCGGCCTCTTCCATGACCACCTCTACCTCTTACTATTGGGGGTCTGTAACTCTGTTTTAGACAATATCTCCTAATATGTCCAATCTCTCCACATCCATAACACTCTCTGGGTTCAACCATAGGTCTCTGTGAGAACGACGAAGTGTGGGGATAACCTCCAAACTCAGAGGAAAGTTGACTGGTCTGTGATGGACCCCCAGCTACAGCCGGCAGTGAAGACTGAATGGGCCTGGCTGTGTAACCTCCCGAACTCTGCCCCCTGGAGTAAGAACCACCAAACTCGCCTCCCCTACGAAACTTCTTAGATGTCGAGGCCATGGTGAAATCATCTGGCTTCACCCCCTCCTCCTCTATCACAAAATCAACAACTTCTTGAAAGGGTTTTGTTGCAGCAGCTACCTGTAAGGCTGGAATCTGCAAGTCTGACCTCAATCCCTTCACAAAACGGCGAATCCGCTCTTTTGGACTGAAGCAAAGTTGGGTGGCATACCTGGATAGTGCACGAAACTTAGCCTCAAAAGCAGTAACTGACATCCTGCCTTGCTCTAAGCTTAGGAACTCATCTCTCCTCCTATCCCTCAAAGTCCGGGGTATATACTTCTCCATAAATAAACTAGAGAATGATGCCAAAGTCATAGGTGGTGCCTGTGCTGGTTGACACTCAACATATGACCGCCACCACATTTTGGCGTTCCCCTGAAACTGATAGGTCACAAACTCAACGCCAAATCGTTCTACTATGCCCATCTTATGTAGCAACTCATGACAATCAACCAGAAAATCATAAGCATCCTCAGATTCAGCACCCTTGAAGACTGGAGGTTTCAACTTAAAAAATTTAGTGAAGAGTTCATGCTGATCACTCGTCATTATAGGCCCGGTAGTCAATCGAAGAAACGTGCCTATTTCCAATGAGGCATCCATGCGGGGAGCCACAGTAGCTTCATGTTGTACTCCCGGAACCTGAGGTGATGGTGCAGAAAACAGTGGAGGTGTCTGACCCTGATCAGATAACCCGCTAAGATAAGCAAGAACCTGGTTAATCAACTCTGGGGTAGGTTGGGGTAGTAATTCCTCATCTTGCACTTGATCATTTTCCCCTTCCTCACCCTCTCTTACTACCTCATCAGTCGGTTGAGGAGTCACTGCCCTAGTACTAGTTGGACCAGGTGTTTGTCCTCTACCTCTAGAGGACGTCCTCCCGTGACGTCTACCACGACCTCTTGCCCCTGCTTCTCTTCGAGCTACAGCCCCAGTGGCTGGCTCAAACGCATCATGTCTTGCCGGTGTTGGTGTTGACACAGTTATTGCTCTAGTTCTAACCATCTGCGAAATAGAGTGAGGATGTCAGATACCAATTTGTATCACCTAGATACCAATTGGATCCAAGTAATAGCACGAAAGAAAGAAAGAATGGAATTTTACTAAAGACCTATAGCCTCTCAAAGAAAAGTAAAGGCGTCCCCCTACCGTTCCGTAAGACCCTACTAGACTCATTCTTGTGTGATTAGACCAACGAACCTAATGCTCTGATACCAAGTTTGTCATGACCCAAAACGAGCCGCGAGTGGCACCCACATTTATCCTCCTATGTGAGCGAACCAACCAATCTACACCCCAAATCATTTACCAATATCTCGACCATAATGAACAAAAATACAATGAGGAAGACTTAAAACTCATTAATATAACCAATAAATAACTTCTAATATTTAATACTTATTATTCCCAAAATCTGGAAGTCATCACCACAAGAACATCTATCCTCAAATTACTAAATCTAAGAGTATTTAAGAAACTAAATAAGTAAAAGGAATGGTCCATGTCCGAACTTCAAGACATCAAGACGTGAAGGAGAGAATCCAGTCTGAGCTTGGAACAATAGCTCACCCTGAAATCCCATATGCTGAAGACTGGCTAGAGTTGCGGACGAGTCGAAGTTGATGGCACGTTTGCTGCATTCCATAAATAACAAAGAAAAAGAATACAAGTAAGGGTCAGTATAAGGAACACGTACTGAGTTGGTATCATCGTCCAACTCAAAATAGAAAGCAATATATATAAAATAATAATATAAAATCAACTACATACTCAACAGGTGACAACAACAAGTACCATAACCATTGGCCACAACACCCAGCACATCTATGAGGACTCAAGCGTCCACACCATACTTATTTGGGAAATGGTTCTTTAAATTAGAGTATATTAACATAATTCAAGATTCATTCTCTTTATTCTCCTGGTGTCGGAACATGACACTTCGATCCCCTACTACTACGTGTCGGAACGTGACATTCCGATCCCCTAATTCTACGTGTCGGTTTGTGACACCCGATCCCCTAATTCTACGTGTCGGTTTGTGACACCCGATCCCCAAATACTACGTGTCGGTTCGTGACACCCGATCCCCTAATTCTACGTGTCGGTTCGTGACACCCGATCCCCTAATCTCATTACTTTAGTTCATCATGCCTTCCTTTATGTCAATGCATCATCATTAATTGAGAGGTTTTAAGGTTTAAGATTCAACAGTCTCATCATCCTAATCCATCACAATTACATAATCACATCATGCAACCACAAAATTTAGCATATATAAGACTTTACAATACCACCCAATACATATCAATCGCTATTTAGAGTTTACTATGAAATAGCATAAACCATAACCTACCTCCACCGAAGAATCGTGATCAAGCAGTCTACTTCCCCAATGTACTTGATGTCCCTTCGTTCTTCTCTCTCTCTCTCTCTCTCGTTCTCTCTTCTTTTTCCTTTTTCAAACTCTTTGTCTTTTACCCTGATTATCATATAATTAAGTATAAAAGATGATAAAAGTAACCCACTATTTATTTCAAGGTTATATCCTTTAACCTCCAAGTAATTAAATTATTAACATTAACCCACTAACTTTATAATTATAATCATGAATAGTCCAAACACCCCTTAAAAACTTTAGCAGAAATTCGACACAGTCAAGGTTACGCCACTCGTGACGGCCCGTCGTGCCTACGACGGTCTGTCCTGGAGGGTCGTCACAGATTTCAGAGACTCAATTTCAGTAGAAAGGTCTGTTATGGTCCGTCGTGTCTACAACGGTCCGTGCTGCAGTTCCGTCGCGAAGTTCAGAGAGTTGATCCCAGTACCCAAATTTTAGAGTTTAAGTGTTTTGGCACGAAGACTCTTGACGGACCGTCGTGCCTATGACGGTTTGTCCTACCTGTCGTCGAGGGTAATGAGGAAAGCAGCAGGGGAATTACACAAGTGTGGGACGATGGAGTCCGTCACAGTCCGTCGTGACCATGACAGTCCATCGCGTGATCCGTCGACCCTGTCAGTTTTTATCAAAAATAATTCTGCTGCTCGAAACGACTAACAGGTCGTTACAATTTTCTTTATTTATTTCTTTTTCTTCACCTCTTATCTTCACCTAACCCCACACCTATATCAAGTTGATCCCCTCCATTTTCTTTCTGTTTTCTTCTTCTTATTTGGTCAAATTTCTTACTTCCCAAAATTATACTATTTTTAAGACTTTGTTGAATTATTGATATCAAAACTTATTATTTTTCTAAGAAACATTAAAATTTTGAATGTATCATCATTTAATTTATCTCATTTCCATATAAATTCTAAACTAGAAATGATAATTTTGAAAGCATAAGAATTCTCTGAAAAATTGTAAATTTTTAACTAGAATTTAGATTTAAAAACTATATAATATCTACTAATCATCTTGAAATCTAATGGGTTTATCACATTTTTCAAAATGTATTAAAATATCTAGATATAATTTTAAAATTAAAGAGAGTTAAACTAATAGTAGAATAAAAGAGAGATGGAGTTGTGGTAAAAATTGACATTGAAAGTGAAAAGTCAATGAACATAATAATGAATTATTGAAGAAGAAGGAAGAAAGAAAAAGAAGAAAATAAAAAGGAGAAAAAGTTAAAATAATAAAAAAAAAAAATATATATTATATAGTAAAATTCTTGTAAAACTAAAATTATATTCATTGTTTTAGTTTGTTCACGCTCTTTAAGAGAGTGTATACACTCTCCATGCCAGGTGGACAAAAAATTATGGAATAATATCAGTTCAAGATTGTTTGAGAGGGGAATAGGACACTTGCATAATTTAGGTGTCTTTTTGAAAATTCGGGATAACTCCAGGTGTCACTTTATGTCTATTCTCTTTTTAAAGCTATAAAGTAGCTAAAGACATGTCATTCAGAAAGAAACTTGTAGCTAAAGACATGTCATTCAGAAACAATAAATATATTTTTAAAAAAGACATCAAGTGATACCTAAATTTAATCCAATTTTCAAAAAGATATCTTAACTATACGGGCGTTCTAGTCAGGGGCGGAGCTACAGCCCGTGAAGGGTGGTCAGCGGATCACCTTTCCACGGAAAATGAAATTGTATGCATAGGCAATATACTCTGTGTTATTTCGTTATATAAATAAATGCACACACTAAATATCAGTGGAGGTTGATAGTCCAGTGGTATGTGTGTTCAGTTCACCGCCAAATGTCTGCGATTTGATTCTTGCTGAGGCAAATGTACCACAACCAGTTTTAAGTTTAAAGAAAAAAAATGGGAAATGAATATGTAATTTTATTTCAACCCACTTACTGGTAATAAATATATTGCACACCCAGTAGCTAAAAAAATTTACTCTTCCAATTTTGAACACCCTTGACAATCTTGAACTGATATTATAACATCATCTTTTGTCTATTTCACATAAAGCGAGTGGGCACTCTCTTAAAGAGAGTGTGCACTTTCTTAAAGAGAGTGAGCAACCTAATATAACTAATATAAAATAATTTTGTGGGTTAAATAAATTGTTACTTCACCATAATTCTCTTATATTGATTAAAAATTGTGAAATGTTTTGGCTATAATAACTTTTCGGAACTTACAAATTCATAATTATTGTTTCAAAATCTTAAGTGTGAATTCACATTCAAAATTTGAAAATGATGATAAAAATTGAGATGGCAGGAATAATATTTATCGTTACAGATATGCATGATGCATAACTTATGTAGAAATGTAATATTTGCGTACACCGAGGCCATGTGTAGATATAGGATAGTCACCGCTAAAATAAACTAATTTTCCCCTGAAAATTGGAAAGGGGTCAAAAATATTTCTGAACTATGCGAATAGATTACTTCTGTCTTCTGTTATATTTTAGGATAAAAAATACTCCGTCATTATTACAAGAGATCACAAATACCTCTCAAGAGTTAACACTCAAATCTTTTGATGACGTGGTTAGCCATATGGACTTGTCCCTCCCTTTAAGCTGCCAATTAGTGGAGGGACATTAAAAGACTAGTCATTGTTCTTTTTATATTACTATTTTCATTCATTGTTTAATTGTCATAGTTTTCTTTTACTACACTAGTTTACTTTTAATTGTCATGATTTTTTTTTAGAGTCAAATTACAGAAATTTTGACTATATTTTAAGTGAATTTTTTCATCATTTTGGTGTGCAAAAAAATTACAATTTATAGTACTTTTGTTATAGTTTTTAAATATTTAAATTATGCTTAAAATATCAAATTAATGTAATCTAATTTAACATTTAAATAAGTCGAATTGACTTTCTAGAAGTGTAACATGACAAATAAAAATAGATGGAGGGAGAAATAACTTTGACTAAGATTTTATGATGTACTTTTTCATCATATTGTGTAAGAAATTAGAATATATAGTATTTTTGTATAGCTTTGACATTTTTTATTTAAAAAAGCGAATTAATGTATTCTAGTTTAACTTTAAAAATTAGTAAAATTACCTTTTGATAAATATAACATAACAATTAAAAGTGGGCCGCGGAAGTATATTTTTCGGAGAGAAATGAGTAAAAGTATACTTTTTGTAGGTACAATTATTAAATAATTTAAACGGATATCCTTTTTGTTTCTTACAATTTTGATCTTAAAAAAAATTCGTGTCAGAAAAATTAAATGAAAAATCAATTAAATAGGTTTGACAATTGTGTAGGTAAAATATTTATAATTGGGTGACTTTGAGGTTATGAAAAAGAGTTGAGTGACATTCTAAGAAAAAACTCTTAATTGAGGGATCATGTGAGATATTATCTTCTTAATGTTAACGAGTATATGTACATTTTTTATTTTCTCTTTACTAAATTTAGGGATAATTTTGGAGACCTCCTGAAGATATGATTCAATTACAGTGGACCTCAAAGGGCGAAGCTACCAGAGGGGCAAGGGTGTCAAGCTACATCCCTTCGCCGAAAACTTACATTATATATATTTATTTGGCATGACGTGTTACAAACAACGAGAAAACAATGACAAAAATAGAAATGGAGAAGAAAAAGTATTCACATTCATATTACTGGTTGAAGCGACATAAGCAGAAAATATAAGAATGCTCTAGTTATAAATCAGAACTTTCTTCCCGTTTGATATGCGATATGGTATCATGATATAGAATTATAAAATGCTATCATGATATATAATCATGACATGAAATTGAAGTTTATTTTGCGTTGGTGTGACATTTTAATATTTATAAAAATATATATTGTATGTCACATTATATATCTGTTATGTCTATTGATGAACATTAAATTTGTGCCTCTTTACTCTCATCAATTATGGAAGAAAGTGATTGTTAGTTTTTAGTAATTTATGTAACCACCAACTCTACATTTTATCCATTATTATATATTTATGTCTTGTAACTTACGTAACATTTGAGCCATTCATTTGGCAAATTTACGATCCACTATCTCCTATTTATTGCAAGAATGAATTCATCTCCCATAAATTTTGTTGTCTTCATTTGTGTTTGGATACAAGAAGAAACAAGAGAAGAACAAAAAAATATAGAGTGCGAAAGATGAGTAGTATAATATTGAGGTTTGTGTAGTGAAAGAGTGAGTTGAGACACAGAAAATATTCTAAGTCTTCAACTATATTCACTATACAAAAGAGAGTTTTATTTGTTGAAGGAATGTTTTCTTTTGTGGAGCTTTGAACTCTTCAACTAATCTAGAGTTATTTGAGTTATACACTGTTGTTGAGTTGTTGTATCCTGGAGGGGAAAAGTCAAGAGTTATGCTGCTGGACCAGTGTATATTATGTCGCAGTGCGCTTGATACTCCTTAAAGAGATCGAGATATTCGTGTTTCGGCCTAAATATTTGTTAATACCTTTTTTTTTAATTTTACTTCAACTGTAGTTTATTGTATTTGTTGTATATTACACCAAAAATTTTACGGAGATTCATGTTTTGTTACAGTTTGAAAAAATGTGGATATCAAGATAGGGATCACAACATCTGTCACGCTCCGAGCTACCCCTGATACGTGGACACGGAACCTAGGACCACAACTGATCCCAAGATAACCTTTCTGACATGATTATGAGCATACTAATGATAATAAACTTAAAGAAGAAGCTAAATCATAATTTAAACTGAAAATATGGGGAATACCCATATACTATAACTGAGATAAATGAAATAGTGATGAGTTTAATACAAAGAAGTTACTAACTCAACACTAAGATGAAAGTATCTAGGTATGAAATAAGCATCTAAATGACTAAGAATAATGGGACAAGCTCTAACTAAGCCTAGCAAAAATTGAAACTAAAGGACTAAATATTTAAAAGTAACTCATGACTATTGTCCTCGGCGAATCAGGACTCACTACTGAATCTGCTGAACTGAAAATAGGAAATCAATCTAAGCGTGATCTGGATGGTGAGAACCTGAACCTACATCACGAGAAGATGTAGCGCACGTATGCGTTAGTAGTTTGAAGGTACTGAGAATGTAGGATAGAATAAAGTTGAAATAAAATATAATTAAACTAGTACAAAAAAGAAAGTATAATAATATGAACATAATATACTAACTGAATGCAATGACCAATTTATAACATGCTGAAACTGAAAACTAAATATACTGATAAATGGTCAATCCAAGAGAGTCTGAGTGAACTGTGGGACCTACTAATAACTGATAATAAAGTAACATGATCTAAATGTGAAGTCCGATATATACAACCCATCAAAGGACCCCATATACCCTGTCAGAGGTATAAAGACATGCTGACATGATCACTAAACTTATTGACAACTGAGGGGACTTACAACCTCCTGGTTAGTAGTTTTGGGACTAATAAGGTATGTTGAACCCAAGTCCAGCTCGCTATTTTGCCACTCCCAATGAATTATGTTTAAGTGATTATGACTGAGTTCCTGTAAATACTTGATAGCTCAAAACTGAACATGCAAACTGAGAATGTAACGTTTAATTTGATAATTATGCATTAATAACTGAGGAATGTATAATTGAATAACTGAAATATCTGACCTAGCATATGTAATTCAAGAACTAAAGAAATACATAGTTAGGTATCTGAAATTCACACGATAAATTGAACAATAACTTTATAGTCTGATTTGGAACATATATTTAATAAATTTGTCAAGTTCTATCGAAGTTCTAGAAACCCTAGGTTTAATCATGATAATAGAATCAAGAACTGACTGAAAACTAAGAACCCAATGGGTGAAAGGAACCCACTAGTGAAATCCCACATACATGGTGATGAAATTCACGAAGAAATATTCAGGTTTTGGGGGCAGGAACTATGGGAACCTTCCTGAGTTCTTGACTAGGGTTCTTGACCTTTTTATCCTTTCTTGCTTCTAATTTTCTATGTTTTCGATTAATGATTTGACTTAGGTAAGTTTTACTTATGTTTCTAGGCCTAAACTGACTAAAATCTTATGATTTAAAATCAAAATGACGTATCTTGGGGTTTAAATGAAGTGGCAGAAGACTAAAAGACCCCAGAGTTAATTGTTGTCAGACCAAACGATGACCTTGACAGATGGTCCATTAATCCATTGATGATCTGTCGTTTGGGTCTATTCGACAGTCTTTACTAAAACGAGAATAGTTTTTTACTCGGAGGTCTGATCTTAGACATATTGGTTGCTATGGAAAGCTAATTCAATTATATATCAGTGGGTATGACATTGGACACCTAATTAATTTTGTGCTAAGAGTTATGATCAATTGAAATTGACCCAACTGTATTTCCCCCTAAACTGTCTGCTAATTTCAATGTATGGTCGAACCTACATACCATAGATCGAATGACAGTTTGTGATGGTAAACCGTGGTTTGTATTAGAGAGTGGGTGAATGGGATGTCGACGACAGTCACAGCCTACAGACCGTAGGTCCGTCCATCGATCTGGACTTAACCAAATTTTCCTAGGCTGAGATTTTGGGGGTTTCTGACCATATTAACGGATGTGCAGGATGGACTGTTGGTTAGGCTACGGTCTATCGATATCCACCATTTGTTGCACCTGTAGATTTTTATTAAAGATGGTTTTTGGTGTGTTTTGGATACGGGGTGTTACATAATCTCCCCCTTGGGACCATTCGTCTTGGAATGAATACTAAACTAGCTGGATTAGAGGGAGAGAGCTGCAATTCCTACTACTAAACACAGTGTACTTTGTTTCTGAATGAATTGAGTTCCGAGAACATGCAAATACGCTAATAATATAAGTATAACTGAGGGAACATAATTCTAAGACTGAATTCATGTATGAATGACTAGAAAATTAAAGAGGAACTATTACCTCAAGCTGGAGTGGAATCGGAAGGAAAAAGGTAAGCATACTTGGCTTCATGGCTGCTTTTGCTTCCCAAGTAGCTCTCTCTATAGACTAACTCCTCCGCAAAACCTTGACTGGAAAAACTTCTTTATTACTCAACCTTTGAACCTGACAGTCAAGAATCTCAACTGGTACATCCTCATAATAATGACTATCTTTCACCACCACACTCTCTAATCGAACTACAGAGGCTCGATGACCCAAACACTTCTTCAAGAGTTAAATATGGATGACCGGATGCATTGTTGCTAATTCTGCTGGCAACTCTAACTCATATGCCACCTTGTCAATCCTTTTCAAGATCTTGTAACGGCCTACATACCTAGGATTGAGCTTCCCTTTCTTGCCAAACCTTATCACCCCTTTCATAGGTGACACATTCCAAGAAACCTAATCATCTACTTGGAACTCTAGTTCCCTCCTACTTACATCTGCGTAAGATTTCTGAAGACTCTTGTTGTCTTAAGCCTATCTCTAATGAGTTGGACTTTCTCCATATCATAAATGACTGAATCTATCCCTATCAAAGCTTCTTTACCTACTTCAAACCAACCAACATTTGATCTACATCTACGCCCATACAAAGCCTCACAAGGGGTCATCTGAATGCTGGAATGGTAGCTATTATTGTAGGCAAACTCAATACGAGGAAGGTGATCATCCCAACTACCTTTGAAATCTATCACACATGATCTCAACATACCTTCTAGGGTTTGAATGGTACGCTCTGTCTGTCCATTTGTGTGTGGATGGAATGTTGTACTAAGGTTAACCTGAGTAACAAGACTTTTCTGAAATGACTTCAAGAAATGAGAGGTAAACTTAGGACCTCTATCTGAGATGATAAATAAAGGACTTCCATGCAACCTCACAATTGCGTTAATTAAAAGCTTGGCATAGTCCTCTGTTGAATCTATAGTCTTGACCTCTAACAAGCGAGAATCCATAATCATTTTGTTAACTATCACCCAAATGGAGTCATGTTGTGTCGGAGTACGAGGTAACCCTATGATGAAATCTATATTTATAACTTCCCACTTGTAAGTAGGAATATCGATCTCTTAAATCATACATCCTGGTTTATGATGTTCTACCTTGACTTGCTGGCAATTGGGGCACTTTCTCCGAAAGTCTTCTATATCCATCTTCATGTCATTCCACCAATAGACTTTTTGCAGATCACGATACATCTTAGTGTCACCTAGAAGTATAGAGTACCTGGAGTTAAGGGCTTCTGCAAGAATGTGATGTCTCAACTCGCCCACATAAGGAACACACAATCTACCTCGGTAGCAAAGTACACTATCTCCCCATCTGGAGAAAACCTTCAGTTTATGATTGTGGACTGCACCCTTCAGTTCAAGCAAGATTGGATCACTGTCTTGTTTTTTCTCAATCTTCACTACCAAAGAACATTCTTCCCTATTCTGAACTATTACACCATTGTCTGATATGCTTTTAAGGCGAACTTCAAAGCTAGCAAGCCAATAAAAATCCTTCGCTAGCTCCTTCCTTTCTTCCTCAACATAGGCTACACTATCCATAGATAATATGATAAGTGAATCTACTACTACATTCGCCATACCTGGATGATAATACACACTCATATCATAATACTTAAGGAACTCAAGCCATATCCTCTTGCGAAGATTCAACTCTTTCTGGGAGAACACATAATGAAGGCTCTTATGGTAAGTGAACACATCTACTGAAGTTCTATCGAAGTTCTAAAAACCATATGTTTAATCATGATAAGAGAACAAAGAACTGATTGAAAATTTGGGACGCAATGGGTGAAAGAAATCCACTAGTGAGATTCCACATACCTGGTGATGAAATTAACGATGAAATATTCAGATTTCGGGGCAAGAACTGCTAGAACCTTGTTGAGTTCTTGACTAGGGTTCCTCGCCTTTTTTCCTTTCTTGCTTCTAATTTTCTAAGCTTTTGATCAATTATTTGACTTAGGTGAGTATTAGTTATGTTTCTAGGCTTAAAATGACTAAAATGTTGTGATTTAGGGTCTCAACGACGTATCTTGCGGCTTAAACAAAGTTGGAAAAGATCAAAAGACCCCTGAGTTAATTATTGTTGAACCAAACAATGACCTAGACAGACGTTCCGTCATTCCATCGATGGTCCGTCGTTTGGGACTGTTCGACAGGCCTATAATAAAATGGGCATACATTTTTATGTGGAGGTCTAGTTTTAGCAAGGTCGGTGGATATGGAAAGATATTCAATTATCTATCTGTGGGTATGTCATGGGACACCTAATTAATTTTTTCTAAGAGTTATGATCGGTTAAAGTTGACCCAACTGCATTTCCCCCTAAATTGTCTTCTAATTTCAATCTACGGTCAGACCTACGGATCGTAGATAGAATGACGGTTCTTGCTGGTAAACCGTGGTTCGTATCAGAGAGTGGGTGAATGTGTTGTCGATCGTCGCTCACAGACTATGGACCATTGTCTGACATACGGACCGTAAGTCTGTCCGTCGATCAGGACTTAACCTAATTTTCCTGCGCTGAGATTTTTGGGGTTTCTGACGCCATTGACGGATGTGCAGGACGAACTGTGGGTCTGGCTACGGTCTGTTGATGGCCACCATTGGCTGCACTTGCAGATATTTCTCAAAAGTTTTTTTTTGTCTATTTTGGATACGGGGTGTTACATCATCATTCTTCTCAAACATTGCTCTCTTCAAAAGATGGAAGAGAAGATATGTACGGTAAGTATTTTTCTACTTGATCAAAAGTGGAGAAAAGGTAAAGAAAAAAATTTACCTTGTATTTTCAGGAATAAAGTGAATCTACTTTTCATGAAAAAAATGATGTTAGAATTCTTGAAATAGTGGGGGTTCATGAAATAAAAAAATCATTGTGAAATTGTGATTTTTGCATCTTCTAAAAGATTCTCTAAAAGAGTGTTAGAAGTATATGTATATTAATTGTGGAATAAAACACATGTTATTATTTGGCTATAATGTGATGATTTTTAGATCTAACATGAGAGTTTTAAATAAATTATGAAAACCATTTTAAGTAGTTATTTAACAATAAATGTTATGTCGAGATAAATTTTATTCTTCAATTGAAAAAAGAACCAGAAAACATGTGATGAAATTTTCCTTGTCATATCAAATAATATGGAAATAATTATGAAATGCAATTTTGTTGGTTGTGTGAGTCTTCCAACTCCTTTTTATTCAATTGTTTAAGAAAGTTGTGATAAATAAAAACAAATGGAGTTTGCTAGTCTAATAAAAATATGAGTAATGACTAACAACTTCTCTTGATATTGTGTTTGTTGTACAAGTACTTTGATGTTAGTAGCAAACTAGATGAGAAAAGAATTGGTGTTATATAGTGGGATGAGAAAAGCAAATTACTTTTTGTCATCTCTATTATGAAGGTTGAAGTAAAAACAATAAATAAATAAAACTTCAACTAGTGAAAAAATGAATTGAAACACTTTATTTTGAGAAAATAAGTTTTTGAATTTTGATCAAATGTGAAAGCACCAATATAGTGGTTGAATACAAACTCGTTATTATAACGGTAAATTTAGACTCGTGAGGAGAAAAACATAATGTTGTTATATCATATTGATCGTTGGTATACCATCAATGTTGATTGTGTTAAAACTTGTGATAATCTTGCAGATTCATGAGCCAAGGCTTTAGAAAGATAAACAGTCTGAAGCACATGGAGCGGGATGAAAGTTAAAGCTAATAAATTCATAGTCATATATGAGGAAATCCAACTTGGGAACTACAGATGTTATAACCAGGTTCAGTGAGAAGAACAAATCATATGATTACTTTTTGTGAGATGCACTACTGTTAATTTAAACTCTTAATGAAAGTTTGTATCTCGTATGTGTAGGGTGTAAAATTATAGAAGCACCCTTGACAGATTTCACCTATGTGAATATGAAAGTAGGTCACTTTCTATGAGAATGGGCTTATTCTAAAAAACACTCATGAAATCGGGATAACACAAGGTCGTAACGTGTTAGCTATTAAAGTTTATGTCAACACATTCATTATTGTGTGTAAGCTGTAATTTTTTATTTCCGTTAAGCCTTCATAGTTCAAATCTGAGACCACTACTGACTCTGGAATAAAGGTCATTGTTTTACTAACTAAAGGTTCAAAGATGCATACCTTCATTATGCATAATAGTTTACCTTCAACTAAGTAGTGAAAAACTCTATTATCTTAATATTAAAATGAGTGCGGGATTGTTGGTGTGAAATTTTAATATTAATTAAAATGTATATTATATGTCACATTATATATCATTTTATGCCTATTGATGGACATTACATTTGTGCCGCTTTACTCTCATCAATTGTGGAAGAAAGTGATCATTAGTTTTTAGTAACTTATGTAACCACCAACTACTTGTGTAACATTTGAGTCATCATTTGGCAAATTTATTATCCACTATCTCCTAGTCATTGCAAGGAAGAATTCATCACCTATAAATAGTGTAGTCTTCATTTGTGTTGAGATACAAGAAGAAACAAGAGAAATACAAGGAAAGATAGAGTGAAAAAGATGAGTAGTATGATATTGAGGTTTGTGTAGCGAAAGAGAGAGTTGAGACATAGAAAATGTTCTAAGTATTCAATTATATTCACTTTACAAAAGAGAGTATTATATGTTGAAGGAAGGTGTTCTTGTGTGGATCTTTGGACTCTTCAACTAATCTAGAGTTGTTTGAGTTATACATTGTTGTTGGGTTGTTGTATCTTGGAGGGGAAAAAAAAGAGTTATACTGCTGGACCAGTGTATATTATGCCGCAGTGGGATTAATCTCTTTAAAGAGAGCGATATATCTGTGCTTCAGCCTAAAGATTTGTTTATACATTTTGGTTCGTTTTATTTCAACTTTAATTTATTGTATTTGAGGTATATTACACCATCAGTTTGGATATGCAATATGAAATTTTGTTGTTGTATATTTTCTTATAAACATAAAAATCTCATAAGTTCTAAAACTATTAAAATAGCCCCAATTGTTTATTCAATAATATCAAATAAATAAAAAATTATAAAATCTCATATTAAAATTTGCAATGACCCTCAAAGTGAAATAGGTCAAACTAGAGCTTCGCATGTGTTTCATGAGTTCATAATGTATTAAAATAATAACTTTTAGCATAAGAGGTAATGAGGTCTGTTTGATAAGTTTGGAAGTCAAACATCAAGGAACGACCAAGATGTTCGACGACTAGACGTCTATGTGCTTGTGTGTGTATTTGTGTGTCTTTGCATGTTTTATGTATTTTCTGGGGTTCTATTTCATAGGAGAGGATCGTAAGACCTAGATGCTAATGCTTAGGGTTTGACGTCCGGGTATGACTCCCCAAAGGACACCCTATGGGTCCTTGAGGAGTACCCAAGACTTTGCAAGAAAGCTGTCAAGCACTGCCCAAATGGAGGCCGTAGTCGACGGGCAAAATTGAATGACGCCCCATCGTTTGGGGGCATAGATCCAAACATAGTTATGGGATATAAGCCCCAAATATATGACTCTCTAAATTAAATGACGCCCAGCGGGATGGGTCTTTCTTATGAAACAGAGTGATGACGTGGAGGAAAGCCAGAGTAATGAAGCGGAGGACAACGACACTAAATCGGAAGATAATTTTATTCAGCCTAGAAGGAGTAATCGTGTGAAAATACCATCTAAAGGATTTGTTGACTTTGTCTAACAAAATGTTGGGGGTAAAGTGTGCGCTAAATATGCGGCAAGTGGAATAGCAAGTGTCGGATGTAAATCTATTATCTCTAGGCGTAGTTACTTTAGACTATCATTGTTGCATCATATCCATAATTCTCGTCTCTATTTTCTTCTGTAATTCTCTTCTCATTTCTTCTCTGTTTCTTCTTCTTTCCTTGCAGTTCTCTAGTTCTCTTTAATATTAGTCGTTGTAATTTGTTCAGTAATTAATAGAACGATTAGTTGGTTGTTATTATGTTTGTTTCAATCTTCATTCAAACGACGCCCTGTAGATGGGTCCGTCGTTTGGAAGCCTGCAAAAGTTTTCTATGATTCGGCTATGCTTGGGGTATTTTGGTTAAATTATCCCAAGTCTTTTAAAAGATATTGACGGTTGTTTTAGGGGTTTTTCAGGAATTTTAAGTTAGTTTGTACTCCTAGAACCTAAGTTAGTCTTCACTTTTGAAAATCAAAACCTCCCACCAAAAAAAAAAACTCTCTCAAAACCCCATTGAATCTTGAACTCAAGGTAGAACTTGGATTGCAGGTTTTGGGTGATTTCTTCACCAAATCTCGTGGGTTACTTCATAGACGGTATGATAGTTCATCCTTGATTCTTCTCTCATGCAAGGAGCAAATCCAAAGAATTATCAAAAAGGGTTTCGAATTCCTAAATTCTTCTATTTTGAGTTTAAGTATGGGTTCTTGCATAAAAATGTTTTAATGAAAGAGTGTAACGACCTATTTAGTCGTTTTGAGCAGCAGATTTTATTTCTGGAAAAACTGGCTGAGACGACGGATACCACGACGGACCGTCATGGGCACGACGGACCGTCGAGGGTGTCTCATTCCAAAACACTTAGGAATTCTGAAATCTGAGTACTAAAATCGACTCTCTGAACTCTGTGACGGACCTGCAGGACGGACCATCACAGGTTTGACGAACCGTCGTGAGCCCCCGTTTCAAAACACTTCAACTCTTGAGAATTTGGTACTGGGAACAATTCTCTGAACGTCGTGACGGAAGTGCATGACGGACCGTCACAGGCGTGACGGACCGTCACAGACCCTTGGTGGAAATTGGGTCTCTGAACTTTGCGACGACCTGCAGGACGGACCGTCGCAGGCACGACGGGCCGTCACAGACTGCGTAAATCCCAGTCTGGGTCGGATTTCTTTACACGTTTTAAGGGACGTTTTTGACTATTCCTGCCTTAATTATAAAGTTAGTGGGTTTATATTAATAACTCAAATTCTTGGGGGATAAAAGAGGTAACTTTGAGTTAATTAGTGGGGTATTATTGTCATCTTTTGCACTTAATTATATGTTAATTAGGGTAAAAGAAAGAGGGTTTGAATAAGAAAAATAGAAAGAAAAAGAAGAGGGAAAGAGAACGATCGAGAGGGAGGAAAAAACACAGCTTTGGGAATCTTCTTGCTTGATAACGAATCTTCGGTGGAGGTAGGTTATGGTTTTTTTACGATATTCGTAGTGAACTCTTAATAGCGAATGATATGTATTGATAGTATTGTAAACCCTGCTATGTGCTTAATTGTATGCTTGCATGAACATGATTATGTAATTGTGAATAAATAAGCATGATGAAGCTATTGAATCCCAAATCTTGAAAAGAAACCCTAATCTACTTTGTTAATGATGATGCCTTGGTATAAAAGAAGGCTTGATGAACGAAAGTGGTGAGATTAGGGGATCGGGTGCCACGTTCCGGTTCCAGGATAGAAATAGAGGATCGGGTGCCACGTTCCGGTACCAGGATAGAATGAGGATCGGATTGTCACGTTCCGACACCAGGATAGTATATGGATCGGGTGCCACGTTCCGGTACCAGGATAGAATGAGGATCGGAGTGTCACGTTCCGACACCAGAATAGTATATGGATCGGGTGCCACGTTCCGGTACCAGGATAGAAATAGAGGATCGGGTGCCACGTTCCGGTACCAGGATAGAATGAGGATCGGAGTGTCACGTTCCGACACCAGGATAGTATATGGATCGGGTGCCACGTTCCGGTACCAGGATAGAATGAGGATCGGAGTGTCACGTTCCGACACCAGGATAGTATATGGATCGGGTGCCACGTTCCGGTACCAGGATAGTATATGAGGATCGGAGTGCCACGTTCCAGCACCAGGATAGTATATGGAGCGGAGTGTCACGTACCGACACGAGGGGAATAAAGATAATGAATCTTGAAATATGTTAATAAATTCAATCTAATGAACCTAATTCCCAAATGAGTATGATGGGGAGGCGTGAGTCCTCATTGATGTGCTTGGTGTTATGACCAAGAGTTATGATAATGGTAAATGTCGCATGTTGAGTATTGTAGTTGGTTTTATAATGTTACTTGATATATATTGTCTTCTATTTTGAGTTGGCCGATGATATCTACTCAGTACCCGTGCTTTGTACTGACCCCTACTTTTATGTTTTCTTCTTTGTTATTTGTGGAGTGCAGCAAACGTGCCGTCGTCTTCAACTCAACAGTGATTCTAGCCAGTCTTCGTCACACCGGATCTTCAGGGTGAGCTAATGCTTCTAGCTTGGACTGGATCTTCTTCTTCAAGTCTTGATGCCTTGAACTTCCGGCATGGACTAGCTTTTTACTTGTTTTAGCTTCTTAGAATACTCTTAGTTTACTAATTTGATCATAGATGTTCTTGTGGTGATGACTTCCAGATTTTGGGGAATAAGACATTGTTGAATTTTAGAAGTTATTGAATTGGTTTTTATTAATGAGTTTAAGTCTTCCGCATTACTTTCTGTTGACATTATATTGAAATGTTAAGGGTTAGATTGGTTAGTTCGCTCACATAGAAGGGTAAATGTGGGTGCCAGTCGCGGCTCGGTTTTGGGTCGTGACAAAGAAATATAAAATTTTTCGATGTTAGTTAATGATTTTACCGTCAAAAACTCAATAAAATCATGAATATGCAAATTCTCAATTTTTAAATTATGAAGTGGGTTTAATGTATATGATTAGATAATGCTAGAAAAGTGTTTCATATGTCGTATTGTGAATTACATACTACCTTTGTGCTTTATTATGATGTTTTTTGGAGAATTGAGAAAAGGTGGCAAAGGCTTGCATGAAGGATAAGTTTGATCTATCTTGCTTAGTTCTTATCGAATTTATCTTATGTGTGTGTATTGTCATTATGTCCTTGAATACATCGAGATGTTATAATGTATAAGCATGAGTTGTGTTTTAATTCGTTTTCGGAAAAAAAAAATTTATAGGTTTTCGACTTTTTCAGAGTCGCCACTTAATTTTTAAAGGAAAATCAAGAAAAATTTTATTTTCAAAAGACTTAAACAGAAAATCATTTTGAAAACTTAAAAGGGGGTTCGGGGATTCCTATTTATATTTTAGGAAGGTTTTTACGGCACCTAAAATATTCGCTAAGTTGCGATTATCCAACAACTAACTTATTTGGCTAAAAAAATTCTAACTTAATTTTTGAGATAAAAATTATTTGATGTTGTTTGAAAAAAGGAAGTATTAATTTTACTATCTAAGTGAATTTTAATTTGTAAAATTTATTTTAAGCATATTTACTTGTTTGATTTAATTTAGTCGTTAAAACAAAGTGACGTATTATGGGGGATTTAAATTTTTCTAGCCCTAAAACTAATATTAAGTATCAATCAGTAAGTAAACGATAAAGTAAAGAGAGAGAGAGAGAGAGAGAGTTGAGTCTAAATTCGATTTCTGTCCGTCTGGAACGATATTTGGACCCATTTCACTTTGGGTTTTTGACCCATTTCAATTTTGCACATGTCCTATGTTCTAGAAAAATAATACAAAGATTACAGGGGCTTAGACCCAATTTTAACAAAATACAACATTAAATAAAACAAAAATTGGCTTTTAGCCACACGACTTCAACTCTTCAATTGACTTCATATCCTCTAATTTTGGGGGATCTATTCATTGATTTTAAGGTTGGGAGATTTGATGGACAATTTAAGAATTTACGGCTCTGTCGAAATGCAAGAGGGGAGGCAAGAGTTCATGGCGAATTCAGATGGTTTTTACATGCATAAAAAGGGAAAGGAACATTAGCATACGACCTAATCAAAACGGACAGCAAAAAAGAACATACTAAATTATGCAAAGGGAAGAAATGAGACATATATACTTATAATATAACTAAAGGAAATCATATAAGGCCAAACAAAAAGCTAAAAAAAATGACTAAAGAACTTAATGATTGTTAAAACTAAATTAATTAACATGGTAGTTAGCTATATGCACTAAAGTGATCAAAATCAAACTTCATTTAACTACATAAAATATTATAATGAACATTATTTTTTATGAGAATTACGTAAAAGCTGAGCCAACAAGAAACCTACAGACATTACTAGCATATGCATAACCTTGGGAGGAAACGTAACAAACTAAAAATAAACATGATAGGCAAGTCTCACATACTACTCTTTTTAAAAAATAAATAAATAAAATAGTACAATTCAACACTAAAAAATTTAGTGCTTAGAGAGAACTTGAAGAAAGGGCGGTTTTTCAGCAATAAACTCATACTTAAGTCGTTAACGCACACACATGAATGACCTTAGACTTTGAACAAGAATCTATAAAAAAAAACGTCACATTTAAGACAGGATCGAGACAAGAGAGCACTCATGCACAAGAAAAAAAAAGATTAACAACAGTACTAGGATGATAGTTAACTTAAACGAGACAATCGATTAACACACGAGAGATCTTACCAAGCAAACAAAGTAACACATAACTCTAAGTGACATGGTACAAGCTGCTGAAACTATACAAAATATTTAACTATAATTATCTATCAATTAGAAAAAATAAAGAAAGAGACTTCCCATGTATTAGTTAGACCTCATATTCCACACATATAAAGTTAGGGAAAGAACTAAACATTGATGCATTAATTCCAATACTCCTTCTTAATGCATTTGCTTAATAACTCCAGTGCGTTCTTGAAGATAGAAAATGTTTTCTCTAGGAAGTGTTTTGGTGAAGATGTCAGCAAGTTGTTCTCTCGTCTGACAATAATGCAACTGAATTTCGCCTTTCTCTTGTGCTTCTCAGATAAAATGATACTTGATGGAAATATGCTTTGATCTTTCATTTCTAACTCAACATCAAGTTGAATTATCTTCCATTTCTGCAGCAACAACAATTGCAGTTCTAATTGTCTGAAGACGAGCAACAGGAGAGAAAGTTTCATAAAAATCAATACTTGGTTTTTGAGTGAAGCCTCTAGCAACCAACCTTGCTTTGTGCTTTTGAATATCTCCTTCCTGATTGAGTTTGATTTTATAAATCCATTTTATACTTACAACTTCTCTTTTTCTAGGAATAGCCACAAGCTCCCAAGTATAATATTTTTCAATCACTTCTTCCATGGCTTCTTCCAAACAGCATGCTTTAATGCTTCTTCAGGCTCAACACCGGCAAAATTGCATCTTTGATAAATGTCACTCGACATTTTTGTTCGTCTTGGAGGCGGTTCTTTATTATCTGAATCTGGGATTTTTACCCCTTGAGAGACATCTTCATCTTTCTTATCCTCTTCTTGATTTGAAGATATGATAGAAGTATTCTCTATCTTTTTATTCTCCCAATTCCATGTTGTTTTTTCGTCAAAAAGGACATCTCTATTAACAACAAGTTTGTTAGTTTTGACATTCAGAAGCTCATATCCTTTTGTCACATCACTATAACCAAGAAAGAAACATTTTTGACTTTTTTCATCCAATTTTGTTCTTTTCTCAGCAGGTACATGAGCTTAACAAATGCACCCAAAAATTTTAAATTGACTTACTGAAGGTTTAATTCCACTCCAAGCTTCAACTGGTGTCTTGTCTTTTAGTGCCTTTGTTGGACACCTGTTAAGGATGTGAACTGTTGTATGCACTGCTTCTGCCCAAAAGTATTTTGGCAGCCCTTTCTCATTCATAATAGTTCTGTCCATTTCAATAATTGTTTTATTTCATCTTTCAGATACATCATATTGTTTAGGAGTATACCCTGCCGTAAGTTGCTTCTGAATGCCTTCATATATGCAATATTATTCAAATTCTCGACTTTTGTACTCACCTCCTCGATCACTGCGAATGGTTTTGATGCTGCAACCTTTTTGCTTCTCAACAAGGGCTTTAAATTTCTTTAATGTAGCAAATGCTTCTGACTTTTCTTTCAAGAAATAAACCCAAGTCATTTTTGAGAAATTATCAATAAAGATTAGAAAATACATTTGACTTCCAAGAGATGAAATCTTCATTAGTCCACAAATGTCGGTATGAATTAGTTCCAAAAGCACACTTGCTCTCCAAGACACTCCTTTTGGAAAAGACATCATCTATTGCTTTCCCATTATAAAACTTTCACATTTATACACCTCAGTATATATCTCAGGAAGGCCATGCACCATGTCCTTTTGCTTGAGAAGCTTTAAACCATGAAAATTTAAGTGACAAGATCTTTTGTGTCAGAGCCATGAATCATATACAATTTCAATTTTAATGCATTGTAATGAAATTGCAGATGGAAGTTTCTTTTTTTCATCTTTACTTCAACAATGAATTGATTTGGCTCAATTTTATCATAAATCCTAAAATAATTATCTCTAAACACAAGAGAAGAACAATTTTCCATGAGTTGACAAACACTAAGCAAATTTTCTTCCAAGTCAGGAACATAAAGAACATCATGTATTTGCTTACCGCATCCTTTCATGTTGATCAAAATAGTGCATTTACCTTTTGCATCAACTAAGGCGACATTCCCCATCTTCACTTTAGTAGTGATGCTATTATTAATTAAGAGGACAGTCTTCTCATCTCCAGTAATGTGATTACTACAACCATAATCAATATATCATTCATTGTTTTTTGTTGAAGCATAAAATTTAGAAGCAAAGAAAAGGTTTTCTTCCCTTTATTCCTCCTGTTTTTTCCCAAAAATTTGTTTGCTCCCGTTTCTTGTGCCAACAATCGTTTTCAACATGGCCAAACTTTTTACAAAAGTTACATTGTTGCTTGCCTTTGTGCCAACATTTTTATGCATTGTGATTAGTCTTTTTTCACACTTTACAAAAAAGACAAGAGTTTTTCTCACCTTTTTCTTCAACCTTCTTGGAAGAACCATTATGATCTTGCTTCTTTTTTTGCTTTTGATTTTTCTTCTGATGATTTTTTGAGAAATTTTGAGAATTCTCATTTGTTTTAGAAGGGAAATCCGTCTCTTTGGGTTGATCTTCACGAAAAAATCTTCACTTCTCATGTGCAAGAAATGATCCAACAAGCTCTTTGACGGAAATCTAAGAAAGATCTTTCGTATTCTCAGTGATAGCAACGATGTACTCATACTTTTCTGTGACATTAATTAGAATTTTTTCCACAACTTGTTGGTCAGAAATTGTATCACTATGATTTCTCATTTCATTACCAATATTCATGACTATTGTGCAATATTAATCAATTTTTCCCGATTCTATCATCTTTAAATTTTGAAACTCTCTTCTAAGAGTTTGAAGATTTATAGTGTGTACCTTTTCGTCACCATACACGTCAGTTTCCATAAAATCCTAAGCTTCTTTTGAATTATAAACACTAGCAATTTTTTCAAAATAAGCTCTTGAGACTCCCATTTGGATTTTGCTCATGGCTTTTGCATCTTGACGATACTTAGCCTCAAGATTTTTCATCTTCGCTGCTGTAAGATCACCATCGTTGTCTGGCTCTTCAAATACATTTGCAACAATAGTCCACAAACCTTCAGCTTTCAAATGTGTTCTCATTTTTATCTTCCAGTATTTAAAAATCAGTTCCATCAACGAATGGATTAAGAACAACTGAAGAATCAACACCTTTTTTGTTTTGGATGCCATATTTTTTTCTTCATCGAACCCCAGATTAAGAACGAAAACCTGCTCTGATAACAATTTGAAGAAAATATGGAAGGAAAAATAATATCTTTAGAAAATGCTCAAGTTTATTATAGGCTAATTAAGGCCACTTGAGATGATCACAATCATCAACTACATCACAACTTATACTACTCAATATAGAAAACAAAAAGTATTGCACAAATAACTAAATACATGTATCACAATTTACTAGATACATGTACTATGAAATTCTAAAGAGACTTCTTGAAAAACTAAGAGACCATTTCGGAAGACTAAACATTGATGCATTAATTCCAACAGAAATTGCTATACCTTTCCGTTGGTTTCTCAAATTTATATGCGAAGTTAATCAAGCAATTATGGCATATCTAATATAATCTCGTAAGATAGATTTGAGAAGAAAAGTCGATATGTTTGGGTTTGTGTTATATGTATCGAAAGAGGTGGATGGTGACTACTAAAAACTCAAAGGTGTCCATTGTCGAGAGTATTTCTATGGACAGGAGAACCAATGTAGGGTTTTTCCTTGGTGCATTGGATATAATCCTAAGGAGAAAATAAGTTAGTTGTGGTTTTGACTCTTTTTATCAAACTTTTCTCTCCAGATTTGTTTGCAAAGAAGTCTTTGTTGTCTATGGCATCGGCAGATGGAAAGACAATAGCTAAAGATAAATCTACTGAAATAAAGTCAAGATCCGGCACAAGTATGGTCAAGTTTATACTTTATCTAATGGAAAAGCTTCCAAATCATATAAGAAGGCAGTTGAGGATGGAAAATCTGGTAGGTGGAATGAGGGATCACTAGATTACATGCTTAAATGCTAGAATCACTCTTCTTCTTTATCAACATTTAATAGATAATTATATAATTATATTACTTGTGCCATTTCAAAATAACAATTTATGACTTGTGTGATTTGTTAATCAACCGTATAAACTACTAATATATCATCACATTTGAAGAATAACGCAAAGATTATAATATTATAAAATAATGACTGGTTGAAGTTGTCATACCTTTCCTTCGATTTCTCACATTTATATGCGAAGTTAATCCAAAAATAATTGCATATCTAATATAATCTCGTAAGTTAGATTTTTAGAAGAAAAGTCGATATGTTTATGTTTGTGTTATATCTATCGAGAGAGGTGGATGTTGAATACTAGAAACTCGAAGGTGTCCATTGTAGAGTGTTTTTCCATGGACAAGAGAATCTATGTAGGGATTTTCCATGGTCCATTGGATATAATCCTAAGGAGAAAACGATGTTAGTTGTATTTTTTATTATTTTTATTCAACTTATCTCTCCAGATTTGTTTGCAAAGAAGTCTTTGTTGTCTATAGCATCGGCAAATAGAAAGCAAATATTTGTAGATAAAGCTACACAAATCAAGCCAAGACCCGGCACAACTAGGGTCAAGGTTATGCTTTATCTAATGGAAAATCTTCCAAATCATATAAGATTCCAGTTTGAGGATTAAAAATCTGGTATGTTGAATGAGGTTTTTCAGAAGATTGTATAAGATAATCCACTTTTGTATTTTAAATATTTAAAGCACTGAGATCATGAAAAAGATAATTGTCGTGTGACGTGTACATCAAATTAAAATAACAAACCAATTGATGATAGAATTGACGTTTCTCAAAAAGGTACTATCAATAGTGAAAAGTATCAAGGGGATGCGAGAGAAATATTAATGAAAAAAAAGGTTGATCAACAATTGGTTGTTGCCACTTCTGAGCAAAGTCCTAAACACTCAAGAGATTTGTGACGAGTAATATTGGTGTCCAAACAACTACTGAATATAGAGGGAAAACATAAAGAGTTGGGGTTGATGTGCAGGAGTTTGTTCATGCAAAAAATTAATGGAGTCAGGACACAAACTAATGGAGACATCTGATATTGAAGATGCTGAAAATTCTGGGCCACATGTTTGGCAAGTTGAAACCAAGAATGTAAATTGGACATTGGTTGCACAAAAAAATTCAACTAGTAGACGAAGTCTTTTCCCGACTAGTCAAAATAATTCTCCATTTAGCGAAAAAGGTGTGAGTGAAAAATTCATGGAAGTGAGAAGATACTAGATATTAGTAATGTCTCAAGAGACCTATTATGTTCAAATAACATTAATGCTTTATCGAACTACTAGAAATTCATCGTTTGTCGACTGCAAAAATTGTCAAAATTTAGTAGAAAATGGAGTTTTTCGATGACTTTCTGACTATTTTTGGGTAGTCATCATATTGAACGTTGTAAAATATTTACAAACTACTATATTCAGACTTTGCCGATTACGGTAGTCCGAAAATATAAAACTAGTCCTGACCATTAAACTATCTAAATGATTGACTACAGTAGTCGCAAAAATATTAAAATAATAGTTTATTAATTTAAAAAAATCCCAACTACAGTTTTCATAGTATTTAACTAATTAAATATGTGAATTGATATATCTTCCGACAATAGTAAGTCGTCATATATACCTTATTTATAATCATTTGAGTATTTTTTTGAGTACTGTGCCCAGAATATATAAATAATTTATTAAATAACTTTGATAACGTGTCTATTCTTCCTTCTTCTTCCATATGTTCGAGGACGAAAATTGTTTTAGTGGTGGATAATGTACTGACCCGAAAGGTCACTTTTGGAATCTTTTGCAAAATTACCGTTTTACTTATCTCAGTATTTGCACAAAGTCACTTTTGATAATACTAAATCAACATCTCTTTCTCCCTTTTGAGTTTATTCTTCTAAGCAAAAGATTGAGATCATCTTAAATCTATATAGACAATTTTTGCTTTAGGTGCTGCACACGAAAAAATTTGAGATTTCAATGAAAAATTATAATATTGTATCACAAAGTTCTTGATCAAGAAACTATTGATCTATTAGCATTCTCTCCAACACCGGGGAGTTGGCTATTAAAAGGTTGATAAACTGCACCTCATACATTCTTCATATAAAATTTCTTGCTTAACCTTCCTCGAGGTGATCAAATGATGTGTCCAATAAACAATAGAGTTAAAGTGATTATTCAATATCACTAAATGCAATCTTCATCGAAAACCTAAAAATACATAACACAAAGTCAACTCTCAAATCATTGAGAAACCAAAAAAGTACAAAAAATAAAACCTATAAGAAAAAAAAAGAGTTAAGGCACTACATACATTCATATCAAAATATTTCAAGTTTGGGAAGCTTCCTATAAAGGAAAGAACACACAAACGCTTATCCGATTTTACCAACAAAATGTTAGGTAGGAAAAATCATTTGATACTATCAGTTCAATGGTATACAAGGGGCAAAATAACAATAAGGTTGACCAGACTGTGAGCCCAGGAGAGAGAAGTTTGGGTGAGGAAAGAGTACTTACCACTACATCTACCTTCAAGCATAATAAAAGTAAGACACTGAATAATCGTGATAGCAGAGGTCAGGTAAATATATAATCTCCTTTTACATGCATATTTATTGTATACTACTTCCTATGATTCCCATGCAGCACAACATAAATTTATTTAGTAATTATGATTTTCTTATTTATTATTACTACTATACATTTGCAAAGGCTTTCACCACTGCAACAAGACCATTAGGGTGTGTTTGGTATGAACAAAAAAAATTTCCATGTGAAATACTCTTTTTTGAAAAAAGAAATCGCCTCTTACTTGTTTTGTAGATCAGTTTGATAAATATATTATTTCAGAAGTACTTATATGTAGTTGGATGATCAAAGAGTGGGGATTTATACAGATTGAGGTAATTGGAATGCCACTAATAGAACTTAATTGTTTTTCCATTAATTAAGTGACTTTTGTTTTTAATATTGAACTTGTTTTTTCTAATGAAAATCTATTTCAAAATATTTGACCAAATACATTTTCAGTCAAACACTACCTTAGTTTCATGTTATTGATTTTGTGTAACCGTTTTGTTATTCGATGTTCACTCGTCCTACTAATTCAATTATTTTTCAGATCTAGTAAAAGGAAAAATTGCACTGCTCTTTATCAGAATTTTCTCCATTATTCTTTGATTCAAACCAAAATTTCTATCAATGAGGAATTTCATTCTCCAGAAGTTTATTTACTATTTTTTCGATTTTCATTTTACTTGATGTTCTTTCATTTCAATCTCTTTCATAAAAATTTTTACCTTCTAATAATTAGAAAAAATATTACTTTAGAATTATCTTTTTACCTTTAATGAAATGATACTTTCAACCATGTAAATATCTAAACATAATTTCAATTCACAAGTTTCATATATTATTTTTTAAATATCATACCTCGACGAAAAACGTAAATTACTTATTCCTTTCTTTAGTGAAGTGATACTACTAAATAAATTTTAAGATAGATATGTCAAATTGTTGAATAGTGTATTAAACTTTGGTGTTCTTTTTTGTAAACTCACAACACAAGGAGTCGAGAGATAATGAGGATGAGGATGAGAAAATAAGATCCAAAAATTCTTCATTTTCAACAAAAAGGTGCAGAGTTGCTGCTACTCACAACCAGTCTGAACGAGTAAGATGTCACTCTCATGTCTCTCGAAATGATTCATTTTGAATTTTAAAATTAAAAAAACAATATTTTAATTGTAAACTTTTTATATATTTTTAAATGTTTTGAGTTGTTTATTTTTTTATATAATTTATAAATATATAAATTTTATTTATTAAAAAATTAATTATTTAAATTTAAAGTGTTTAATTCTCAAAATGTATCACGGTAGTAAATGATTGTTTTCAATTAATTGTAATGATGTAAACATTTTCTTCTGGACTGACATCATATATATATAATAACAACAAAACTAATTTGATATTTTTAATTGCTATTGTTTTTTTTTAATTATTACTAGAAAAGAAGAGACAAGATAAACCAAAGGATGAAGACATTGCAGAAGTTAGTTCCAACATCGAGTAAGGTAATGAAATTAAAAAATTAATATTTTTTTCTATCAATAAATTAATTTTATAAATTTTGTCTGTGTTTTACGGTTGTTTGGAACTTTATGTTTCAAGAATATACTTATCTATGTTGGATCAATTTTGTCTTTACATAGAAAAATACACACTAAAAGATGCAAAAGCGTTGGGACCTTAGCTTAAATACAGAATATTTCTAGTCCATGACTTATTTCTGCACTCCACCAGTTCATGAATTCTCAACCACTATTTCAAATAATTATTCTATCCGTTTAAAATTTATGTGATGTAATTTAATTTTATGTGAAGTTTAAAAAGAAAAGACATTTAAATTAGTGGTCCAAAATAAGTCATAAATTTTTTTGTATTACTATAAATTATTTTATGAAAAATAAAATAAGCATTTTAAAATTAAATTATTGATCTAATAACATATTATAATTAATAATTTTACTAAAGCTTGTAAATGAAAGACATAAAAAAATGCAGAATCCTCGTATGGAAATTATTGTAAACTTGTTTTTGCAGTCTCATATTTTTTTCATTTTTCAATCCTTTTTATTTAAGTATCAATAATTATTACGTATTGTGAAATGTCGAATTGAAGAGAAGAAGGTGAAATTAGTTCTTGACTCCGTTAAGACAAGTACCCAACTATTAAGTATCAATTATTACGTAGTGTGACATGTCAAGTTGAAGAGCGAAGAAGACGAAATTAGTTATTGGCTCCTTTTAAGAATAATAACCAACTATTTAAGTATCAATTATTACGTACTGTGACATGTTGGGCTGAAGAGAGAAGAAGACGGATTTAGTTCTTGAGTCCTTTCAAACAAACAATCAACTATTCAAGTATCAATTATAAAGTACTGTGACATGTGGCGTTGAAGAGAGAAGAACACGAAACTAGTTCTTGACTCCTTTAAAAAATATAATTAACTGTTTAAGTATTAGTTATTATGTACCGTAACATGTTGGGTTAAAGAGAGAAGAAGATGAAAAGTTCTCCAACTATTTAAGTATAAGTGATTATGTACTGTGACATGTCGGGTTGAAGAGAGATAAATATAAAATTAGTTCTTGACTCCTTACAGACAAATAACCAACTATTGAAGTATCATTTATTACGTATTGTTCGGATTGAAGAGAAAAGAAAACGAAATTAGTTCTCGACTCCTTTCAGACAAATAGCCAACTAGTTAAGTATCAATTATGTGACATGTAGAGTTGAAGAGAAAAGAAGATGAAATTAGTTCCTGACTCCTTTCAGAAAAATAGCCAACTATATAATATTAGTTATTGCATACTGTGACGTGTCGGGTTGAAGAGAAAAGAAGAAGAATTAGTTCTTGACTCCTTTTAGACAAATAGCCAACTATAAATACTGAAAGAGAGTACTTGAGTTCTCCAATAACTAAAAAGTGCAGCATACCTAAATATAACTAGGTCAGTTATTACTTAGTGCGACATGTCAGGTTGAAGGGAGAAGAATTTACGGAATCACTTCTTGACTCCTTTCAGACAAATAACAAACTAATTAGTATCAATTATGACGTACTATGGCAATGTGGGTTGAAGAGAAAAGAAGACAAAATTAGTTCTTGACTCCTTTTAGATAAATACCCAACTTTTAAATATCAGTTATTACGTACTATGACATGTCAGATCGAAGAGAGAAGAAGACGAAATTAATTCTCGACTCCTTTTACACAAATAGCTAACTAGGGTGAAATAAATTAATTAACATATGGAGATTTACCTTTTAGGGAATTAAAATTTTAATAGCGGAGTGGATTGACTGCCTGAATTATCATTAACTTAGTGAGGGTTTAATACTTGTACTATTCAGCCAACTAAGTTTGATCTTTTTGTTTAAGCAGACTGATACGGCATCAATGTTAGATGAGGTGATAGAATATTTGAAGCAACTACAAGCTCAAGTTAAAGCCATGAGCATGATGATTCATGTTAACATGCAGCCACCCCCTATGATGTTACCAAATATGGCATTCCAACAACAACAACAACAATTTCAAATGTCAATGATGGGAATGGCTAGACCCATAGATGTCAATGCCCTTAGCAGCCCCAACATAACAACAATCCCTTCGATTCTCCATACCATCGCGCCCTTTAATTTCAATAACCCTCCTATTGCCTCCCCTGGAGCTGATCCTTTAGCTTCCTTGGTCGCAGCACGCCAATTATCACAGGTACAACAACAAAAATAGCTCATCTTATAACTATTACATCTGTTAAACGTTAGAAATGTTATCTCATGTATTCAAATTAGCAAATAAAATAAAATAAAAAAGAATAAAAAGAACTATTCGAGTCCACAGAACCCACAGTGTGTCCCTTTCATTTCCTATTCACACCTTTAAAACTCAACAAGATATGAACTCATGATTTTGAGGTATGTACATCTTGATTCTCTTATATTATCATGAGGAGGGCATGATATTATTGTTTCTCAAAGGGTAATATTTTTTTTACCATTATAGCAAAATATTATTAAATAGAACGTACATTATGGTACAATGAAATATTATTATAGAAAGGTTTGACTGGATTATTATGATTTTTTAAAATTTTTTTTCTATTTGAGAACTTTTGCAGCCTATGATGATGGAAGCTTATAGCAGGATGGCAGCATTGTACCAGCAATATCTACAGTCAAATGCAAATCTTGTCTTTAAAAATTGATGTATAGAACTGTTGTGGAGTTTGAAACTTTTCCTTGATCAATTGCAATAAGATTGACCATAGCCTATTGACAGTTCAACTACTAAATTTGGTGTTACATTCCAAGATACTTCATGAAGAAACATAATAGAATATGTAAATTAAATATGATTTATTTATTTTTTACACTTTTAATAGCAGACAAAGTGTACCATAGTATGATGTTATTTTTTTTCCTCTTTTGAAAAAATAGAAGATTTTTCATGAATAGCTCAAGTTTGAATCGTAATTATCATTAACGATTATAATTTGTCTAATTATGATTCATAATAGCAGCTTGAGAGAGGAGCGAGGAGCGTGCAATCGAGAAAGAGAGAGAGGAGCGATGACCGTGCAATTGAGAAAGAGAGAGGAGAAATGCTAGATACATGCTAATAAATGTTGTGTAAGGTACATACGGGCAGAAGAATCCATGGTACCTTGAAAGATGAAGCTCGCCCTGGGATTCCGATTCAAACGTCTCTCCACTAATGTCTCAAATCAACTGTCAAAAGATGCCTTGTACTTAACAAGAAAAAGAACAAGGTGTGGTGTCAGTATACAAACTACACTGTACTTGTAAGATCACACGGCAGTCTAATATTGAATGTAAACGACCACTACAATATAGTAATATATATATAGAAGGCATAACATAACAACAATTTGCAACCACATAGACTCTCAATCACATGTCATGAAACAACAGTAATTGGGTTAACCAATGCATGACTACATGTCCCACATGATCATAGTGCAAATGTTTGGTCCTTATTGGGAACTACAATCACATATATATGGTTCTCTCACGAAAGTCGAATTATAAGTTGTTAGTGTACTCGCATGACATCCGATCCGTCTTAGTGTATCAGCGTGGTACTTGAGACATTCATGTACTAGCGTGGTATCCAAGGCAACCAACACTCACAAAGCATAATGTACTTACATAACACAATAAACAAGACAATTGAAAATCACATGTTCATTGCATGAGATTACCTATATGAGGTCATTTCATATATTTTCTACCATGCATTATACAAATTATACAACAAAATAGTTGACATGCATACATACATAAACCATAAACATACAACCATTGCCTACCTCTCGAATCAAGCCTCTTGAAAACTTTGAATAATCAAGAACTTTCCCCTTCCGAAGCGCCTTAACTTGTTCTTTATTTTAAAAAACAATATAAATAACAATCAATCACTAGTGGCCTATAATTTTCACAGATTGTCAACAAATCCTAAACCTAAGCAAAAATATGACCATCTTCCCCAACTTAGGGCTCCTTCCCACCGTGGAATCATGTCAAAACCTTCCACCAAAAGCAATAACCTAAATTCTAAGACTTAAGAATCAAATCATTATAAGGTTGGATTGTCAAATTCTTACCTTTATTGTGAAATCCATGGAAACATGTGCTACCCGCACAAGATAGCCCCTCGTAAGTCTAAGTACCAAAGTATAGAAAATAGGAGTTTCAGATTTTTTTCTGCTCTAAAATCCTGATTCGGTGCGCTATAGAAATAGCTACCCTCGCTATAGCGGTCTACACACTCGGCTATAGTGGGATGCCTCCCGCTATAGCGGCCTCGACGAAATTTCAGAAACACAAACTCCGAAAGAAGGCCATTTTTACAGCACAAACTCTTATATTGATGTCCACACACATAAGTCAAGTTCAATTCTGGAAGGTCTACTTATCTGAATCCAAAGTAGCCCCTTCTAAATCCAAGAACACAAAGTACAGAAAATAAGATTTGTGGGTTTTTTCTGCTCTTAATCCCAATTTGGTGCGATAACGGTCTCCACACTCTTCTAAAGTGGGATGCATGCCTCCCGCTATAGTGGCCTCCACAAAACTTCAGAAACTCAATCTTCGAAACAAGACCATTTTTACAGCACAGACTCTTATATTGATGTCGCATCACATACGTCAAGTTCAATTCCCAAATGTCTACTAATTATTCAAATTTAATTCCGAAATGTCTTATGGACTCCTTAAGTTCTTGGGTACATAAATATAGCAAAAAAATCTTGAAATCATACCCCACCAATTTCCAAATGTCCAATGACCTCACCTAACCCAGAGTCTATGTGCACTTAGCTGAAAATTTTTAAGCCACTACTCGGAGAGTTTTCTGGCCCAAATCTTATTCATAACGATCGAGTCAAAACGTTACATATATTTGATATATACTAGATAATACAATTGATACATTTAAATCAGACTTTTTTTCATGTATTCATTCTATTTATCTAAATCAGACTTTAATTTGATGGTGACCAATGTTTTAACAAATAGAAGATACACAAAGTCAGTCAAAGTATGCCACAGATTTTTGCAGGATATGACTTCTAATTGATATATTTTATGTTGTGGATAGGTGTTGCCATATATTCTGTACTATATAAAGACGATTTAAAGAGAGAGGCTGGAGAAAGAGAGAGGGGGGGGGGGGAGGGGAGAGGGATGCGAGAGGGAGTGATGGAAGCCATAGATGAAAGAGGCCAGTGAAATTGAGATTAAAAATTTGCTAAAAATTCCAATTATAATTGTATTTGTTACATAATATTTTGAAACTTTAGCTATGTATAATAAATAATTTATTTATATTTGTTAGATTATATATTAATTTTTTTTCCCTAAAAAGTTATGTACCTCATAAGCAGTTCAATTTGTTGTAAGAGTTTTGGGCCATCATGACAAGAAACAAAAATACCAAATTTGTAACCAAATATTTATGACAGGTTCTCCATAAAATAATGACATATTTATGAAGGAATTTTTTTTACCATTATGTTAGATTTTATTAGTTTAGCAAGTTGCAATACTTGAATCTGTAATAAAGTATTCTTCCATCATTGTTTTTCTTGTGGCACATTGAGCCATTTGTAACACTTTTTTGATGGAACAATTCAAACTTTAATTACCTTCTTAAGAGGGAATATTCTCATATTGGCCACTCAAATGGTACCTTGTAGAAAAGATTGAAACTTTAATTCTTTCTTTAGAGTCCACGGTGGACCTTTCCATCTCTAGATCGATAACGATTTATTTTTAGATTTTTTATGTGTTGTTCGGTACCTTGTTAGCAGAGGCTGATCTACGATCTGAAGGTCTTGGGTGTCACATTGTTTAAGTAAAGCGAGTCGGTTTCTTTAATTTTAGGTTACAATCAAGTTATTTATCTTTTTTCGATTTTTATAAACAAATCGATTAAACATGCATGTTAGTAATATTTTCTTTTACATACTAATTAAGCAATTCAATGTTATTTCTTTTTAGGAATTAATGACTTTATTTGCTGAAACTTTGAGGGAAAAAAAGAGTTTTCATACTAAAATTTGAGTTTTTATAAACTATCTAATAGTGTTAACTTAATATATTGACTTTATGTGTTGTTGCAAAATATAACAAAGAGAATACAAATTTAAATTCAATTTAGTCATCCTACTTACCAAGAACGTTGGTGAAGATCGAAAGAACCTTCAATTTTAAAAAAAAACTTTAATAATAATATTCACGACTTAAAAAAAAACTTTTATTTTTTAAAACTACTATATAATTATATTCTTAATAATATTTATGTCATGTTCATAATTCAGTACTCATTAATTGAAAAAGAATAAACACGCGACACTCATATCAAAAGATTAATAATTCATGAAATAGAAAGTAAAGAAACTTAAGAATTAATTATGGTGAATAAAAGTCAGTTCGAATTAATAAAAGATACTAATAAACAAATAAGAATGAATGAAAGGAAAAAAAACCCATCACACATTAATAAAAATGACAAAAAAAGAGTGAGAGAAAAAAAAAAGAAACAAAAAGTTGAATAAAAATTACAAGAAAAGGGAAAAAAAGAGAGAAAAAGCTTCAGCCTCCAAAAATTAATGTTGGAGACAAGGATCGAACCCACACTACACATGTGGCAAATGACCTGCTTTTTCAATTGGACTATTCACCATATTGTTTAGTTGGTGGCAAAGAAAATATATATTAACTTTGTTATAAATATATACATATATATACAAAGTTTTTTCCGAAATCAGTGGGTGTCGTGGGACCCCAGGGTACCTATAGATCCGCCCTTGCTTATGAGAGTCTAGCTAATTTAAATTTGTATTGGATATAACCTCATTAGAAGGGTAGTACATTGCTCCTATTCAAAAAAAATTCCATCCCAAAACATGGTTTTCTATTCCGTGTTTGATAACATATTGAAGTTTGACTAATTTAAATTCGCGCTGGATAGGACCTCATTCAATTGGTAATGTGCCTCTTCCACCAAAGTTTTTTTTGAACCTGAGGCCTCTAATTAATTAAGAAACTGCCTATTAATTCATTGTTTCACATGTGATACTAGTGATTTTGTTTGTGATTGTAGAAAGAATCTAAGATATATCCATTAGTCAAGAGGTTAATTATTGACCACCTTTATAAAAACTAACATTCTTGAGTAAGGCATGTATGACCCGCATTTCCTTTACCCAAAATATTGTCTATTAAGAACAATTTATGATGCATGATTGACATATTAATTGTCTTCTTTTAATATATATATATATATATATATATATATATATATATATATATATATATATATATGCACAACAGAATCATATCAAAATTATATTGTACTGTTTGAATGAATAATAAACAACACATACATTTATACTAGAACACATAAACTTGCTAAAATTAAATTAAAATATTATTTCTTGAAGCGTGAACAAATATCTTGAAGCAAATTAATAAACTCAACTTCACTTATGCGCTCTTCTACAGTAATCTCAAGTTCACAATCAAACTCTCTCAATACTTGACTGGACAAATATTGTATAGAAAACTTGTTCACTTTCAAAGTTATACGAATTCCTACTTATAGAGATTTATTCTCCGTCCAAAGAGGAGAACAAAATACACACTTGTTTTTTTGGAATAGAAAACTCACGTATGTCTCCCTTTTTTATAGCCAGTGAAATTAAATCCCACAGTTCTGATGAGTCCAAGATGATTAAGATCATATTCACAAATGTTCAAATGAAGTGAAGAAAAATATGGTTGAGTCACTCAAACTGAATAGGTGAAAGAAAAAAAAAGGACAGACAAGTGGAGTTAGACCACAACCAAATACAAGATGTTTCTAGAAAGGACATTTTAGTAAAGTGAGTTGTAAATAAATTTCTTTTTGTATTTATTTTACAGTTTCTAACAGAGTTACGATTTCCAACCAAGCTTGTATAAATATAGGATACAATTTATAGTAGAGGACAAAAAGAAATGCAAGAGAAAATTTTCTATACTATGCTTTCCTGTTTTCTAATTTCTTTTATACTAAGAAGTTTTCTGCTTCTTTTAATCTAAATAAAATGATTGAAGTGACATATCAATATTCTAAGAGTACAACTGTACACGTAGAACGAATTGATGCCTTACATCCACTTTTTCTTTCACCATTAGATTCTCTATGAATGAATATGATAAACACAAGCTTTGATGACTTCAACTTTGGTAGTTGGAAAAGAGGAATTCTGATTCCCCTTTCAACCAAAAATAAACTTGGATTGATCAATGGTACCTGCAAATTCCCTGAAAATGAATCCACTATGCACGCATAATGGAGGGTTTGTAGAGTAGAGGCCTTTCCCCAAGATATTGCTTTCTTGCTCCTCCCCTTAGAGTCAAGTTTACAAGGTGCTATATTGGCTCCTTAATTATTTAAGCAAAGAAATTGCAGAGAGTGATTTATACTCTCAAACAATAATTGAGTATGGAAAGAATTAGAGGAACAATATGGACAAGCTGATGGATCAAAACCATTTCAGCTTCAAAGGGAACTGAACAACATAATGCAGGGTTCTTATGATGTAGTTGACTATTTCATCAAGTTAAAGTGACTTTGGGATCATATAAAGGTTTCACGACACACAAGTACCCCCTAGAAGTTAGGGAGAACCCTTGAATCGGGTCAAGGCGTACTTGACCCTTTTGGGTATTGTACAAGCCCTTTAACTATCATTCATAACATAAGACATGAAAAGTAGTGCGTAATTTAAACTTTTCACGATATTTAATATAAAAAGGAATTTCATTCATAAATACTAAGAGAATCTCATCATCAAAAGCCAACTAAAGACACGACATAAAAATCATAGGGACACGACCCTTTACATTTGAAAAAAATACATGATAAGAACTTATACAAACTAAAAGAATTAAGAACTATGCCCACAAATATATGAGGACATACTTTGTCTTGTGAGAATATTTCCCAAGCATGCCTTCTAACTTCAACCTCACTTCCAAACCTATAATTATACAGCATAGAAAAGTATAGGGTTAGTACAAATAATGTACTAAGTATTGCATATGCAATAACATGCAAAAAGGGACATTTTAGTATAATGATCTTTCATGACAAATAAGTCAAATATTCATGAATGTAGAAGTAAAACAACATAAGAAACATCATTTAACACCTAGAGAAGGATTCCCAAACTTTTAGCAAAAAGGAGCATTTTATAGTGAAGTACCCAAATTTTACAACAAGTTCCTTTAACATTACAGTGAACTATCCTATTTCCAAAACAGTGAACTTCAAAGGTCAAGCAAACAGGAAGTGAACTCATTTCTGTAGGTGTTTCCCTAACTAAGGTTATCCTAAGACTCAACAAGGTAACACATGAAGGAAATTCCCATACGCCTCCTTCAATACACACCTAGGTGATCCCAAGACTACCCCTTTTAGGCTTACTCGCCTCGATAGAACAAGCCCCCACTCAATGGCAAGACATTAGAAGAACACTCAAACAATACATCAAGACTTCCCTTTCGGAATGCCTAATTAGTGCAATGAGTAGATGGCGTGCCATTCCACTACCTACCCTAAGTAGTACACTTTTTTAGAAGGCTCAGCACCAAGACTCCCCTTTCAGAAGATCTACTTAGTGCAATGGATAGATAGAGTCCCATACCACCACCTACCCTAAGTAGTACGTTCTTTTAGAAGACTTAGTTCATTCAATTCATATAAGTCTCACTAAGATTTCCCTTTCGGAATGCCTACCTAGTACAATGGATATATAACGTCCCGTTCCGCTACCTACCATAAGTATTACACTCTTTTAGAAGACTTAGAAATTTCCTTACTTTTGTGGGGGTTAGATAAACCGACATAGACCATGAGAGCTAGACATGGAATCCTGATACTTCCCTTATCGGAGAAGGGTCCCCTTACTTGCCTAGAGTGAGGTATTGTCTCTTAGATTTTACATGGATTTCCTAATAGATACACTTATGCGGGCGCATAGTTGAGGGATAACTTGATTGTTACTAAGTAACTTACTCTTTACTCACAAGGAGTACTCATCTCAAGAGGTACACTGGAATACAACATCTCTACTCACGAAGTGCAACCACCTCTTCTTCATATCCTCTCGGTGCTAGGCATAACTCCCCACGAATTCTTGACATTCATTACTAAAGGTGAAGGATAACATTTGGACGCCACATCTCAACTAACGAAGGGTATCCATTCTCCAACCTACATTAGAAAGCTCTTGGGAATAGTGAGGTTGCTACTAAACACTTCTTCTCTACTCACTAATAGTGTTCACCCCAAAAGCCCCCTTTTGACTTATCTTAGCTTCATTCATTCATTAAAGTATGAGTGTGTGGGTACATGTGAGCACACCTTGCACATACACATCATTTCATTTACATTTCAAACTATACATGCTTAGACCTTCTTTCATCACATCACACACTTTAACATGCTTCACATAATCATATAAGTCATTTAGACATAATCCTTAGTATACTTTTCATAAAAAGATTCATAATACACATTAACAAGAATAACTTCATTTCCATCTTTCTTCATATAATATGCCTTCATGGCCTTATTCACAATACACAAGTAACTATACATTCAAGTAAACACCGCCACTAAGAAGGTGGACCATACCACTCAAGATCATTTCATAATTAAAGATAAACAACATAACCAAGTTACCCTTTAATCCAAGATTCCATAACCTATAACAATTTATTCAATAATTCATAATAATATAGCCCTTACGGCAGTAACTAAACAACAATATCAATAAAAGGAAACTAAAGCTCAAAGACTACAATATCATGTTCATTCAACCCATTCCTTAAGCCAAAATTTGATAAAAAGCTTTAACATGATTTCGTTGAAGTTTTAGCATTAAAATCACCAACTAACATTGGAAACATCATATTTGAATCATAAAAAAAACGTTTTCATGAAAGAACCACGTTTAGTGTTAAAGATAGAATAAGTTTGGGTTGAAAACCCTTTTTTGAAAATTCGTTAGAAAGGACTCCTTGAAAGGAAGAGGGTTCAAGGATGACTACCATACCTCACATAGAACAAACCCCAATGATTTTTTTATGAAGAACTTGACCACCACCAACCCCTTCTAGCCCTTCTTGACTTCTAGCTTCCATGGAGACTTGAGAGAGAGTTTTAAGAGAGAGGGGTTTTTGTTTTTAGGAAATGGAGTCTAAAATATCACTCAAGGTTCATAAAAGACCTGGGGTGAATTTACCAAACACCCCAATCCAAGGCAGCTTTTTTGACAGCTTTTGGGAGACGACTCCAACCAACAGACCGTTTGTCCATCGACGGCCCGTTGGTGGAGGGTCGTTGGTTGAGACTTAGATCCATTCAAGAGCTGTCTTGCAGGTCCAGTCGACGGACCAAGTTGACGGGCCATTGGTTGGACCACTGGCCGTCTTTTGGTCTCGGTGGTGGACACAACCAAGGCAGTCTTGGGTCCTAGTCTTGGGCTCTTCTCTAGTGCCCCTTGTGGGTCCTAGATGGGGTCGTACCCAGATGTTAAACCCCTTAATGTAGTCTTCTAGGTCTTAAGGAATTTTTCACATCAATTTTGATTAAAACGAACACGTAAAAAACACTCAAACACATCAAGACACATGAAAACTTTCTAAGACACACCTTACAAACGTCATGGACGTTCTTGGATGTTTCACCAAACTTCACACACTACCTAAGGACATCAATATTACTTATTTTAACACAAAACTAACTCAATAAATAATCACGAAGCTCTAGTTCACCTTAGTTCATTTTAGGGTGTAACACAAGGAATTAAACACCTTCATGATCTGCAATTGTGAGTGCAAAATATGGGGTAAAACACATAATCACAAAATGAATGAAGATAATAAACTAATACAATTTCTAATGGATCTAAATGAATGTTTTAATGCCATAAGAGGACACATTTTGATGAGTTTAAATGGCATAAGACGACATATTTTGATGCTGAAGCCAATTCCATGTGTTTTCCAGGCCTACTCTATTTGTATGCATGAAGAATCTTAGCGACAAATTTACTCTAACACTCAGGTATCTACGGGCTCTACTGCCTTTTGTGTGAGTGTGAGGTCTCCGCATAAATAAACACCACAAAAAAAGAATTTTCAAAGCAGGGGAGGACTGGCCTAAATTTTAGGTACTGCAAGAAAACTAATAATGTAAAGGATAATTTCTATATGTTGATAGGTTATCCCCCACACTGTAAGTTTAATAATAATAAGAAAACAGAAAATTAAGATTTTTATGCACATGTTGTCAACTTAGATGAGGTATTCAACTCATGAAATGGGGGAAACAATTTGAGAAAGCGCCGAAAGAGTCATCTTCTCATTAAAGAGAAATGTATTAATTGGCACAACTGTTTCGGTCTATGTAGGGTGGACATTCTGGTTCCCCACCCTTTGAGGCATTTGCTAGTGCAAATCTAGCTGGTACAACTATTGTTCCTTTTTCTCTGAATTTCATACTAAGGATGATGGTAACATTTTCGGAAATTTTTTCTCTGAAAACAATAACAACATTTGGATTCTTGACATTGAGCTTCACAACACATGACTTTTGATCAGTCACTCCTCCATAATGTCAAACATCTTAACAATTCTATTTTGTCACACTGCCTAATTCTTTTAAAGTCAAGGTCCATATTGTTGAAAGTGTGCATTTGAGTACATATTTAGAACTAGAAAGTGTATTTTTTATTTCTTTCTATCAAATATAATCCTCTCTTTGTTTATGGACTTTTTGATCAATTTGATTGTGATGTCATAATTTCTAAACTTGGTTGTGCTATACATGTCCCTTCAATAAACAAGTAAACTCTTTTTTGTGAAGCAAATGTGGGGACCTATGTGATGAGAAGCAACACCTCGCAGAAGCATCTTCCCTCCCAACAACATGTCATTTCTGTTCAACATTCCAATGTTCCCAGTCCTATGTCTAGTGTTTCGTTTCAGCAGTCTGTTTATACTAGGACTTCATATCATAATGTTTTGAATCTTGCTTGCAATACGATTTCTGCTATCAATAAAAACATTATGTTCCTACTATTATGTCTTCTGATAAATTGTGGCATTACAAACTCGAACATTTACCCTACAATGCTATGAAAAATATAAAATATGTTTCTCTCTTTTTCCATAATTTTTTAGGTTTGGATCTTGTTCGTTAAGGGGGTGGACTGGCTGTTACACAATACAAGTTCAAACTTGAGCTTCTCACAGTGTTTGACTGTCTAAATTCAAAGTTTGCTCCCACTCCTCTAAATCCCACTCTTAAGATCACATCCAATTGTGGATAATCTCTCACAAACCAAATTGTATATAGAAGACTCATTGAAAAATTAACTTTTTGACCTATCCAAGACAAAATCTTTCTTTCACCGTCCAAATGTTAAGCCAATATAAACGTTCCCCCTGCTCTAGCTGCAATGCATATCTTAATATATCTCAGCAAAAATCCAAATTTTGGGATTCTTTTTGACAGGAGACCCAGCATTCCAAGTATTAGTGTATTGTGATTCAGATTGGGAATCTTGCTCATACAGTCGAAGATCTGCAAGTGGATTTTTTCTAAGCATGGGAGGATGTCCAATTTCTTGGAATTCAAAGAAGTAGCCTGTAGTTTTCCTTTCATCTGTAGAAGCAGAATACCGATCAATAAGAAGGTTAGTAGTAGAAATTGCATGGATAGTAAGATTATTACATGGTTTAACTGCAAAACCATATTACCCATAACACTTTGTTGTGATAGTCAGATATCCATCCACATAGCAAAAAATTTGGTCTTTCATGAAAGGACGAAACATATCGAATTGGACTGTCATTTAATGTGAGAAAAATTGCTATAAGGATTTCGTCTTCTCAATTAGCAACAACAACATAGTATTTTGTTAGATTATATGTAAATACTCTTAGAATAAAATTTTCTTAATTTATTAAATATTGATAAATAAGTAAAAATTTACCTATTCTCTAATAAAACATTTTCTAGGAAATTTTTTTACTTCCGTACCAAACACACCCATGTCCTTAGAGCTTTTAGTTCTTTACCAATTAGAGTTAACCTAAATTTTATACCAGTGCTTTGGAGGAGATCTCTTGAAAAATATTTAATGCATATTTTTTAATCAACTTTCCATCAACTTGGTGTATATATCGGGTTCCGCGTTATAGAAATGCCAATGACGGAAAATTGGGACCGAAGAAACTTTCTCGTAGTGTTAGAATTTTTCCAACCTTGTCCAGATTTGGAGGAAATTGGAGTTATCTAGGTGTAAGAAAATATGGTAGCAATCGGGTGGAGTAAATATGAAGTTATATAATCAGTTAGATAACTCGTTAACAAATTTGTATGAACTTACTAAATTGGATTTGGATAAGTAGATCTTCAGGAATTGATAATAGTGTTAAGGGCATTTTCTGAGTGTATAGGGTTAAGGGTGTGTTGTAAAAAGGGGGAATTGAAATTTCTCTAAAAAGGTTTTATCTTGCTTTGGGCTGTTGTATCAATATTAGTGCTGCTGCAGCGACGCCGCCATAGCGGGATGGGTGCAGCTGTAGCGGGCAAGACGGGACTTAAAATCGTAGAATTTTAAGGGGAGCTCAATGGTTCAAAAATGCCACTGCAACGGGATTTATGCCTCTGATGCAGCGGGATGGGTGCCTTTATAGTGGGACAAGTGCGAAATAAAGATGTAATTAACCCCTAAATAACCTTATTTGACACTTTCGACTATTAGAGCTAAAGAATAACCCTGGGCTATTTCAATCCATTTTCCACCATTCTTAAATCTAAAGGTAAGTCTTTTACTCTGCAAATTAACTTTTTGATCCGTAGAACATGATACAATAAATCAATATTGATGGGGAAGGGTTTATTGATAGATTCTATGGTGTAATTAACCCTAATTTGACTAGTTGAGAGCATGGAATTGATCTAGGGTTCATAAAATTGTTAAGTAACCTAAGTAACTAGCGATTGTCTGTTGATTCTTGTGTTAATTTGTATAACAAGAACAAGTGAAACGAATCCGGAAAGGGAAGAATCAAGTTTTTTAAGGTCTCAAGCTTGTTTTGAGGTAGGGGATGATTGTGATTTCATGATCGTGTGATTTTTGCATGTTCTTGATTCATTATGATAGTGTACGTATATGAACATTGTAATATTGATCATGTTGGCTGTAACTAAGATATATGAATAATATAGCCATAAAATCATGTTGTAAATGTATGATCTGTATGATGTACTTGTGTGTGATTGTGGTGTGTTGATGAGATTGGATTGCCTCATTCTGGCAAGCTAACTTTCATGTTGTAAATGTATGATCTGTATGATGTACTTGTGTGTGATTGTAGTGTGTTGATGAGATTGGATTGCCTCATTCCAGCAAGCTAACTTGGATCGGATTGCTACGTTCCGACATACATATTTGATCGGGTTGCCACGTTCCGGCACAACCATGGGATTGAATATCCACACTTCGAAAAGCTAATTAGGACCGGGTACCACAGCGGTGCACTAACAATTTAAGTTTGAGTTCCGTGAGAGAACCAATGATGTATTAAGCCTGTGAAGTGTGTTGTCATATTGTCGGGTTGATAATGTTTTTATGTTGATATATATGCATGTGTTTATGATGTTTGTTCGGTTTATATTGCACTAGTGGGATAGTCTTGTGATCCTACCAGTATACGGTGGTTGTGTACTAATTCTGCACTAGCTCTTACTTTTTTTGAGTAGGGCATCTTCAAGCGGTTATTGACATACCTCACTTAGGAGATTAGAGAATATCTCATCGACTTCAAGGGTGAGCTGCATCTTTCAGGCTGCCATGGAGTTCTTTTTAGTCTATGTCCACGATTTCCGGACTTAGGCAATTTATTTAGTTAGTTGAATAGTTCATTAGTATTTCCTTGTGTAGACTTGATTATCTTTTGTAGTTTTGGTACATTAACTTTCAGATCTTAGGATTATTTTTCCCAAATTTTAGTTGTTAGATATTTTGTTTAGTAATAAACTTCGCTTTTAGTCATTTAACTTGCTTTTAAACCTGAAACACCTTAGTTTTAGAACAATTTTTTAGTTGGATATGTGTAATGGTTCTCCTTCAGCTTGTAAGTGTGGGTTCCAATCATGATGGATTTGTGTCGTGAAAAAGTTGGTATCAGAGCGTAGGTTCGTTGACTTGAAGTACATAAATGAGTCTAATAGAGTCTCGCAGAATGGTACGAGGACACCTTACTTTTCTTTAAGAGACTATAGGACTTTAGGAAATCTAAATTTTCTCTTGTCTCATTCGTGCTATTACTTGATTCTAATTAGTATCGATCGATTCTAATTTTGTATCTAACCTCTTTCCCGCAGATGGTTAATAATAGGTATATTGGCGTTAGGACCATAGATTCCTTCAATGCTTCATATGAGGAACCCACATTGAGAGGTTGTGGTCAAGGCAGAGGTAGAGGAAGAGCTAGGAGTAGAGGCCATGGGAGAGTGGCGCCTGTTGTGAATAATTAAGGTTCCGATTGAAAATGTTTCGGTGAACAAGGACCATCCAATACATAATGAAGAGATAGATGAGGAAGTTGAGATTAAGGATATTTAGGAGGCTGAACAAGAGCAAGGAGTGCAGGCTGAAGCGATAGGGATCCCTCCCATCAATCCGATGTTAGGTCAACAAATCCTGTCGTTCTTGAAAGGGTTGGCTGGTCCGGGGATGCTTCCACCCACTCAAGCCCTTCCTAACCCTCTGGTAGCTAGAAATGTGCCGCATATAGGTGAAGTAGGAGGTAACGATGCCTTCTTTTGGCCCTTGTTGGGTTCTGTGATGTTCGTAAATGATCATGGTATGTTAACCAAGTTTCTGAAGCTTAAGCCTCCAGTATTTCATGGTTCTGAGATTGAAGATGCTTATGAGTTTATTTTGGATTGTTATGAGAGGCTGCATAAGTTGGATATTGCTCACAAACATGAGTTTGAGTTCTTGTCCTTTCAACTTTAAGGTGAGGACAAACAGTGGTGGAGAGCTTACATGGAATGCAATCTTCTGCCTTACCTCGACTTAATTGGACCGAATTCCATGCCTCGCTTTTACACAAGTATGTACCTAAGAACTTGAGAGATTGCAATAAGGATGCGTTTATGGCCTTAGAGCAAGGTGGTATGTCTATGGCTACTTACAAGGCCTGGTTTCATGCTTTATCTAGATATACTACACCGTTAGTTACTATTGAAGTAGAGAGGATCCGATTATTTGCTAGAGGTTTGAATTCTGAATTGCAAGTTTTATCTAGCCACATGTCTTCTGCTGGGAAGAGTTTCAATGAGGTAATAAGTTAAAAAAGTAGAGGGGTGAGGTGAGACGGTCAAGACAAGGCATTGACTAAGAGCGCCAAAAAGTCTGAGAATTTTTAGGGCTCCTCTGCTAGAGGATCAGGTTGACCAACGCTCATGGCCAAACCCATTAAGTCCGCCTTGCCCGCCTCTATAAGTTATTATACGGGGACTCCATACAATAATTTTCACAGGACAGTTCAAGTATTGTGCATGCGACGGATAACATACCATCTAGCAACACACTTTTTTTATGGGAACTCAGACACATGAGAAGAGAATATTCACAACCGCGAGTATTTGAATATGGACAACAGTCTTGTCGAGCAATGATACCCACGGGAAATGGTAATAATGGTAGAGGATGTCCACAAGATGGGCGAGGAGGTAGACAACGATGTTGTGGAGGTAAAGGACTGGGTAACAAAGGTATAGGTAATGCGCAACCAGGCAGGGAGGTAGCTCGTGTTGTTGATAAAGCTCAGTGTTATGTTTCTCCAATAAAAAATGAGGCGGAGGCATCTGATGCGGTGATCACATGTACTATTCTTGTCTATGATCGACTGGATAATGTGTTATCTGATACTGGTTCCACTTATTCTTATGTGTCTGTGATATTTGACTCTGAATTTAGATGTTGTGTGATGTCCTTGATTCCCCTATTCGTGTTTGTACCCCTACTGGAGAGTCAGTTATAGTCACCCACGTCTATCGTGCTTGCCCTATTTTGTGCATGGGGTTTCAGACTTGGGTTAATATGGTGATTTTGTATATGACTAACTTTGATATTATCTTAGGCATGATTTGGTTGTCCCCAATAATTCCGTGCTTAATTGTAATACTTAGTCTGTGACTCTAGAAATTATGGAAAGGGAAATATTAGAGCATGAAGTGGTATACAAGCCTAAGCAAGTTAAGATTATATACTCCATCCGGGATAGTAAACTAATAGAGTAGGGTTGTTTAGCGTATTTGGCTTATGTTAGGGATGTTGAGATTCAGGTTTCATCCATTGGGTCTATTCCTGTGGTCTGTGAGTTTTGCGAAGTATTTCCCCATGACTTGCCTGGCATGCCTCCAGATAGAGTCCCATTTAAATTCCTCCATATGGCATGGCTCCGACAGAATTGAGAGAGCTTAAGGCTCAAATCAAGATCTAATTGATAAGAGATTTGTTCACCCTAGTGCTTCTCTATGGGGTGCCCTAGTTTTATTTGTCAAAAAGAACGATGGTAGCATGAGGATGTATGTAGACTACTAGCAATTGAATAGAGTCACTAGTCGGAATAGGTACTTCATGCCCAGAATATATGATCTCTTTAATCAATTTGAAGGTGCAACGATCTTCTCTAAGATTGATTCAAGATTCGGTTATCATTAATAAAAAATTAGGCCTAATGATATACCCAAGACAACTTTTAGGACTCGTTATGGACATTATGAATTTTTGGTAATGTCGTTTGGGTTGACTAATGCATCTGTATCCTTTATGAGCTTGATGAATGGGGTGTTCAAGCCAATTCTTAATACTTTGTGATAGTGTTTTTTGACAATATTTTGGTTTATTCGAGAAGTGAAGAAGAGCACGTTGACCATTTTTCTATTGTTTTGGGTAGTCTTGGGAAGAAAAAGTTATATGCAAAATTTTCCAAATGCGGATTTTGGTTGTAATCAGTTTTATTTTTGGGGCATGTAGTGTCAAAAAGGGGTAAGGGTAGATCCCCAAAAGATTGAGGCGGTTTAGAATTCGGTACGACCAGGTTCGGTCACTAAAATTAGGAGATTCGTGGGACTCGCTAGTTATTATCGTCGTTTTGTTAAAACTTTTGCTTCAATTGCTTCTCAATTGACCAACCTGACAAAAAAGGAGGTACCATCTGAATGGATGGAGAAATGTGAGGAGAGCTTCTAAAAGCTTAAGACTCTTTTGACCACCACACCAATCCTAGCATTAATGGTTGAGGGTAAGGATTTCATTGTTTATTTTGATGCTTCACATTCTTGTTTGGATGATGTGTTGATGCAGGATTAGAATGTCATAGAAAGATTATGCCACACGTCCATTGAAGGTGCATGAGAGAAATTATCCCACTCATGATTTGGAGTTAGCAGCGGCGGTGTTTGTTCTTAACATCTAGCGACATTATCTTTTTGGTGTTAAGTATGAGGTATTTACTGATCATCGTAGTTTTCATCATGTATATACTCAAAAGGATTATGATATGACCATTAAATACCATCTGGGCAAGGCTAATGCAGACACTTTGAGTAGAAAAACACTAAGTATGGGTAGCTTAGCTTATTTGTGTGTAGCCAAGTGACATTTGACCTAGGAAATCCAGGCCTAAGAACTTAACTTCATGCAGTTGGGCATCTCCGAAAGAGGTGGGGTGTTATCTAGTATTTAAGGTAAGTCCATGTTCATGAAGGAGATACAAGGCCAAATAATTCGAAGATGGAACTTAAAAGAACTTAGAACAAAGATTGCAATTGGTAAGTCCCAAGAGACCACTCTTATGCGGATGGAGTACTCAACCATAAGGGTAGAATTTGTGTTCCTCGAGTAGATTACTTGATTAAAAAATCATTAGCAGAGTCTCATGGTTTGCAGTATTCTATTTATCCGAGTGTGACCAAGATGTATGGAGATCTGAAGCGAATTTATTGGTGGTCGGGGATGAAGAATGACATCGTGGAGTTTGTGGAAAAGTTTCATAATTTCCAAAAAGTGAAGTATGAACATCAAAGGCTTGCTGGACTACTTTAAAGGATGCCAACCTTGTATATATTTGGAGGAAATCGGAGTCATCAAGGTGTAGGGAAATATGGTCTCAATTGGGTGGAGTAAATATGAAGTCGATTACATAATTGGTTAGATAACTTATTAAGGAATCCGTAAGACCTTACAAAATTGAATTTAGATAAGTAGATCTCTGGGAATTGATCTTAGCGTTAAGGGCATTTTATGAGTGTATGGTGTTAAGGGTACCTTGTAAAACGGGAGAATTGAAATTCCCCTAAAAGGGTTTTGTCTCGCTTTGGGCCACTGTAGCAGGATTAGTGCCGCTGCAGCAATGTAGCTACAGCAGGATGGGTGTCGCTGTAGCAGACAAGACAAGACTTAAAATTGTAAAATTCTTGGGGGAACTTATTGGTTCAAAAATACCGTTGCTGTGGGATTTATGTCGATAAGCGACGCCATACATCGGGATAGGTTGTGATGTAGCAGGACGAGGGCGAATAAAGTAGTAAATAAAACCCCTAAACGATCTTATTTGGTACTTTTCGACTTTAAGAGGTAAAGAATGACCCCTGGGCTATTCAAACTGATTTTTCATCATTCTTGAAGCTAAAGATAAGCTTTTCACTCCCCGAGCTCACTTTTCGATTCGTAGAATGTAATAGAATGGGTCAATATTGATGGGGAAGAGTTTCTTATTCTAGGTGTAATTAACCCTAATTTGACTATTTAGGATCATCAGTTTAATATAGGGTTCATAAAATTGTTATAGAACCTGGTAAATAGCGATTGTTTGTTGATTCTCGTGTTATTGTGATTGTTTGTAAAACAAGGACAAGCGGAACAAATCCGGAAAGGGAAGGATCAAATTTCTTAGGGTTTCAAGCTTGTTTTGAGGTATGTGATGGTTGTGACTTCATGATTGTGTGATGTATGCATGTTCTTGCTTCATTATAATACCATATACATATGAACGTTACAATATTGATCGTGTTGGTTATAACTGAGATAGATGAATAATATAGCCATCAAATCTTGTTGTAAATGTATGATCTTGATGATTTACTTTTGTTTGTGATTGTGGTGTGTTGATGAGATTGAATTTCTATGTTATGACAAGCTAACTTGGACTGGATTTCCACGTTCCGGCAAGCTAACTAGGATTGAGTACCACATCGGTGCACTAATAGTTTGAGTTTGGGTTCCATGAGAGAATCAATGATGTGTTAAGCATGTAAAATGTGTTATCGAATTTTCAGGTTGATAATGTTGTTTATGTTATCTATATGCATGTGATTATAATGTTTGTTCGACTTGTTTATATTGTACTAGTGGGATTGGCACATGATCCTACCAATACACATTGGTTGTGTACTGATTCTGTACTTGCTCTTGTTTTTGTTTAGTAGAGGACATCTTCAAGTGGCTATTGATAGACCTTGCTTAGGAGATTAAAGACTATCACATCGACTTCAAGGCTTAGCTACATCTTCCAGGCTGCCATGGAGTTATCTTTAGTCTATGTCCATCATTTCTGGACATAGGCCATTGCTTTAGTTAGTTGAATAGTTCATTAGTATTTTCTTGTTTAGACTTGGTTATCATTAGTAGTTTTGGTACATTGAATTTCAAATATTTGGTTTATCTTCAACAAATTTTTAATTATAGATCTTTTGTTTAGTGATGAACTATGCTTTTAGTCATTTAACTTGCTTTCGAAACTTAAACACCTTAGTTTTAGGGTAATTATTTTAGTTGGATAGTAGTAGTGGTTCTCCCATCGGCTTGTAAGTGTGGGTGTCAATCATGACGAATTTGGGTCGTGACCTTGGCTGAGCAACATATATTCTCATGGTGCTGTGATCGAATGACAATTGAAGAAATTGAGGTGCTAAAATAATGTTTTTGACAATATTAATCGAGATACATAAAACATAGCATATTGGCTAAAAGTTGTACACTAATGATGAAAATTGTACTTTTTATCGCATAACAATTAACACAAGTTTGTATTTTGATTTTTTCTTATTTCATGTTTTACCAATTGATGGATCAGAATTTTTGAAAACTTGAAAAATGTAAAATTTAGTTTCATTAATTTTTAAAACAAATGAAAAAACCTCATAAAAATTGTGTGAACCACAGATTATAGCACAATTTTAAATTAAAAGTAAAACGGTTGAAATTTATGGTCTTAATTCATAGGGAATCAAATATTTTAGAATAACTTTCTTATGTAAATCCAATGCATAAAATTGTCCAATTTATAAAAGTATAAATAGAAATACCCAAAGAAAATTCAAATATGTATAAAGTTTGCTTTTTTTAATCTTATTTGCATTTTAGTTGTGAAACTATTGCCGCTCTTCTCCTTCTCATATTATGAATTTCTTATCTATTTAAATACAAAGCTTCAACTATTGTGATGATGTCACTGACTTATTGACAACACCCAACCCCCCTCAAAAGAGAGGAATAAAGTGATGCTCAATATGTGAAGAATCTGAATATGTAGTGGTCCAAATAGGAATTTCGTGAAGATATGAACAAGTTGATCTTTAGATGGAATAAAATAAAGTGATTTGAAACCACATACACATTTTTGTCAGACACAAGTAAAAATTGAGATCAACATGTTTCGTCATCTCATAAATTATCAGAGCCATTTGACTATCCAAATGAAGTGACACCGAAAGTTGAGGTGAGATAGATAAATTACCGAGTAGCTAATCTCGTGATTGATGTCACCCAAATCACAACCCCTCAAATTAAAATAAAGTGGTCAAACCCAATTAAATTAGGATAGAATCCCAGAAAGAGTGGTGAAAGAACATACCATTTTTGAAAGAAATGCAATCTAATGACTAATGAAAGAGAATATTTTATTCATAAACTCAAAAATCTTTTGAATCTTATTCCAATAAAATGAAGGTATATATATTTATAATACTAAGAAATCAATTAAAATAGAACTACAAAATCTATTTCAATATGAATTAGGACAAAATACTAACCAAAAATAAATTAAATAAATAATAAATAATAAGTCTAAGCAACTTAGGATTTCTATTACAGCTTTAAATTATTATTCCAACACTCTCGTAATTCAATGTTATATACTCATGCCCTTTTCTTCTTGTCATTGTTATATTGGAGAGCTTTACTCAAGAATTCATTTGTTGAAACACTTCTCTTCAACCTTCGGTTGTTGGAGAATTTTTCTCCAGCTCGCATTTATTTTTTTCTTGATTGTGTTGGAACACTTTTCTCCAACTTTTAGGTGTTGGAATAATTTCTCTCCAACTCGACTTTTTTGGTTGTATTGGAGCACTTCTCTTCAACTTTCAATAATTGATGAACAGTTCTCATCAACATTCTATTATTAGATAAAATAGAACACTTCTCTCTGACTGTTGTTGATGCAGTTTGTCACCAACACACAATTTTGTTGATGCACTTTGTCACCAATATCAAATTTTGTTAATTCACTTGTAAGAAACTTTAAATCAATTTATTTTTTCTCTCTTCTCTCCATTTTTGAAAGAAGAAATTCTTTTTCGTTGTGTTATATTTGTTTGCACCGCTTTAGATTTTCAATATTTTTTATAGTTTTTCTCAACATGATTGTTTATCATGCATACAATATTGACCTAATATATTAGCATATATGGGCCACAGTCGTTCGTCGGTAGCGAAAACTCTCTAATTTTCTATTAAGATCGTAGAACCTTTGATATCAATTAGATAAAAATATTTTTTATAAACTCAAGCACCCTTAAATCTCACTGCTGTAAAAAATGTGTCAAGGTATCCCTATTTATAGTAATAAGAAACAAATAAAACTAGGACTAGAAAATTTATTGTTGAATTAGGAAAAACAAATTACAACTACAAATGAATTAAATTAATATCAATAACAAGTCCTAAATAACATAAGTTTGATACTCCAACTTTAAGCTATATTCCACCAACTTCTCTTTTAATTGGGGGTTTTAGATGAGAAATTATTAACTAAATTATACTGCATTGTTTGCATCAAAGACTAAAGACAATATAGAGTTAGGGTTCTTATATATCAAAAATCAAGTAGATAATTTACCATCAGTTCATTCAGTTATGTTCATTCCAAACCTAACAAATCTATTAATTTATCAAAGCCTCCAAACCTAATTAGAATAATTTTAGCCCAAGTCCTTTCAACAGTTGTGTGTCGAAATAATTTATTCATCATCATATGCTTCATGTTAGCTATCCTATCTTAAATCATGTTAATTGTAACGATCCATTCCATCGTTATTCAAAAGATACCTACTTTGGAATCCCAATTTTTTTGAAATACACAGCTAAATAAAATTAGGGTTATACAACAAAAAAATTTAAATTTAAATTTAATGTAGGCTGATGTCATCCTGCCATAGTGAGAATTTTCCTGCTATGGCACCACCACTGTAGCGGCGTGTCAGCTGCTATAGTGTAGCCAATGAGATCAAAATATGGTAAGCATAGATTTTATAATTTTTATCTTCTTTTTTAATGATATGATATACGAAGGTTACTCCAAAAATTCTCCTAAGTATCCAAGCTTGGGAACAATGGAGTCGTGAGATTTCAACACAAAGAGGATCAAAACCCATAAATTTTAGGCCGTCTTTCGTTATGATTTTCCCCATAGATCCAGGAGTTTGTATCTAGAGTACTTTTTTGGATGTTTCTTGGGTATAGGTAGGCTAGTCTTAACCAAGTAGTTAGACATGTCCCTAAATGCATAATACGTTGTATTCTGTCGGGATATTGCATGCCTACCTTCGGGTGTGAAGTCTAGATGACTAAATGCATTGATTATTCTTGATTGGGATGGTAGGATATTGATTACTTAATGTTGACATTTTGATAAATGTTGTGTATTATCCTATTTGTGGTAAGATGATTTTGAGTTGGATAACTATCGTGGAAGGGTTGTTTAGGGTAGGTATTTTCCATTCATGTTATGTATCTATGTGAACTATTTGGCTAGTATAAGTTATATAATATGTGGTTAGGGAGTTGGAAACGGAGGAAGGTGAAGTGATGTCTTGCTGTCAATCTCATGCAATGAACTTGTCTTGTTTGATTGTGGTTTTACAAGTATAATTGTATTATGTGTGATGCCTAGTTAGCTTGGGTACCATGCCTCGTATATATATCAGTTAGTTCAGGTTTCATTCTTAGTAAATCTTATCAATTAGCTTGGGTACCTTGCTTGGTACATATTCTTGTATTAGCTTGGTACCATGTCCGGTACATAATATCTATTGGTTGACTCGAGTATTATGCCTGGTTTATATTATCAATTAGCTTGGATAACACATCTGGTATTGAATATCTATCGGCTGACTCGAGTACTATGCCTACTCCGAGTTTCATATCACTTGGCTCGGATACTACACTTCATACATATTTGATTATTCTCTACGTGTTGATTCTGTGAGTGGACCGAGTTTATTTATTATATTTTATGTATCACATGTTGGTCCATGAGTGACCTCATTGAAGTATTAAATGCTGAGATTATTCTTGTATAGAATGAAATTGTATGTTAAATACCATAAAAATGATGTTTTCGTAGATCATTGGGTGACCCGGGTTACTTGAGGGAGGGAGGGAGGAGAGAGAGGGGGGGTGGTGGTGGTGGTGGTTGAATCACGAGTATGTTATGTCAAGGGGAATGAGTAAGAGTTTTGCTGGTAGTATGCTATATGGGTAGAGGGTCGGTGTTGTAAGGTGTCATAGGAGAGGGAACATGCGGGTTGATAGAGTTAGTTGGTAGCTTCAAAATTAGGAATGGATTTAGTTGGAAAGATTTGGGTGTTTGAAAAGTGGGTGGTTTCATAAAGTCATTTTGTGATAGAATGGTTAAGCCAAGAAACTGGGTATATTAGAAGCGGACAAAGGTCTAGGTAAATTATTAATTGTTCCGGTCTTGTTTGGATCAAGTTGAATACTTTTACAAGAGATAATGTGTCCAATGAAAGCAACGAACCTTAACCAAAACTCACATTTTCTAAACTTAGCATACCATTCTTGATCCTTGAGAATTTTCAACACAATTCTCAAATGTCCAACATGCTCATCCTCACTTGGAGAGTAAATCAATATATCATTGATAAACACAATCACGAACATATCAAGATATTGCTAGAAGACCGAAGTCATTAAGTCCAAAAATGTCGTCGGGCATTAGTTAAACCACACGACATCATAAAATATTCATAGTGAACCTACCGAGCTCTGAAATCCATCTTGAGAATGTCATTTTACTTTATCCTCAATTGATGATAACTTGATTGAAGACTTGTCTTTGAAAAGAAACTCGTACATTGAAGTAGAGCAAAACAAGTCATCAATTCTTGGAATATGATACTTATTATTCATGATAATATTATTCAATTGTTAGTAGTTAATGCACATACGAAGAGAACCATCCTTAGTTCAAACTGTAACGATCCAAAGTACTCCCTAGATGTGATATGATGTATAAAACCTCGAAAGGCCATACACAAGTCATTTGACATACACACACAATGTAATATAAAAAATTTAATAATCTCATACATATATATATATATATATATATATATATATATATATATGTATATATATATGTATATATGTATATATACATATATATATATATATATATATATATATATATATATATATATATATATATATATATGTATGTATGTATGTATGTATGTATGTATGTATGTATGTATGTATGTATGTATGTATGTATGTATGAGAAAGATTGACATTTAAGCCGAAGTCTAACATAGTCTTGACAAGTCATCCTAATACATAAAAAGGAGTGGTTGGGACATAACCAATACACCACATACAACAACCAAAAACTACCAATAGCCTTTGCTCATGAGGTTATGAACATAAATATTGGGCATCATTTAAGTACAACTTTTTCCTTAAATATTCATACTTGAAATGTAGTATGTGCATGACACTAGTAAGGATTACCATAAATATTTTAATATTTTACCTTTATACGGAATCTATCTTTTACAAAATATTACTACCTCCGTCCCATTTTGTATGTCACCTTTTCTGATTTCAAGAGTCAAACAAGTCTATCTTTGACCGCAAATTTTTCATAGATCTTATAAACATCTTGGATTATCAATTATTGTGACTCATAGTACTTTTTACGTTGTTTACTTAAGATCATGTCGTATGATGTTTACTATTATAGACATAGACGACATGAGCTATGACGTTGAATTTGATTCCTTTCTCTCACACTGAAAAAAGAGATTGATGTCCTTGTTTTCTAACGCAAAAATCTCAAAATTCTAGCTCAGGTGAATCAACTAGCTATGTCACTCAAGATTATCTATGGGGCATATTGTTATGGAAAATAGGTTGCTACTAGAGACCTGGACTACACTAACGAGAGATTCTCCATCTCAATATTCTCCCTGTGCTGAGTAAAAACCTAACAAAATTAATCCTAAACGCAAGCATATCATCATCCATGGAAAAGTATAATTTAGTTACTAATCCAAGCTAAAAAAGAATCATAGAATAGCTCCTTAAATCTTGAATCATGGAACCATTTTTTTCACGTGACGTAGCTTATCTGTGCTATTGCTATTGTTTAGGGGTGTGAAGATTGTGTTTCTGACTTTTTCTTTTTTGAGAAAAGAAAATGTTATTTTGTGAGAAAATCTTTCACAATTTAGTTGATGCTAATTTCAAAGCAACCTATCATAACACAATAGTTTTCATAAATCATGCATATCTTTCGTGAAAGCTTAAATCAAAACTCTGAATGGACCCTCGATATTCTGTAGATTGACCATACAACATGTTCGAAATCTTTTAGAATCATCAATCTACCGATCCGAGGTTGTCTTGACAATGGTCAAATTTAACTTTCTTAATATTCAAGAATACAACCAATGATTTAAAGCACACTTGAATGTTTTGGAATTCATACCAACCACCCAATCAAGTCAAAATCACTTCCCACAGCTATTGAGCTATCTGAACTTTAATCCAACCACGCAAACCTGGAATATTGACTTTTGTCAAACTTGTGAACCTCCAAAACTAAAAGTCTCATCAAAACTCATGTATTTGAGCATCTCGAAAAATTGTGCCACTCATCCCCGCAAATCGCATATGACATATAAAAGCTAACAAAAGAGTAAAAATAGGGAAAACCAACTAAGAGTATGAAACAACTACGAGGATCGTTACACTACTACGTCCCCTCTTTGGCATTTTTATAATTTATACTAGTTACGTTTCACGGCACGTGTGTATTGTATATATAGTATATAATGATGTAAAATAGAATTAATATTATTAAATTAAAGCTTTTTAGTAAATAATTATAATTGAAAGAACACAGGAAAAGTGTTGTTAAGTAATTAATACAAATTGTTATAGAGTTACTTGTATTTTGAGATCAAAATGACCAGATATCATCGAAGTAATTCAAAATACATTCAAAGTTTAGTTAAGTAATTAATACAAATTGTTATAGAGTTACTTGTATTTTGAGATCAAAATGACCACATATCATCGAAGTAATTCAAAATACATTCCAAGAAGGAGAAAGTGACATTTCTTAAGTAGTATTTTCACTTCACTAAATTTTGTAAGCAAATCTAACCAACAATTTTTTTTTTTAAAATATCAATACAAAAATTGTCACCAGTAGCCTTTCCTCGTGAGATTAAGAACATAAATGTTGGACACCATTTAAGTACAACTTTTCTCTTAAACATTCATACATGAAATATAGTATGTGCATGACACTAATAAGGATTACCATAAATATTTTATTATTTTGCCTTTATACATATCAATCTTTTACAAAATATTACTACCTCCGTTCCATTTTGTATGTCACCTTTCAGATTTCAAGAATAAAACAAGTCTATCTTTTACCGCAAATTTTTCATAGATCTTATAAATATTTTAAATTATCAATTATTGTGACTCATAGTACTTTTTACGTAGTTTAAAAATATAAAAAATTTATTTCAAATAATTGAAAATTCCATGAGCAAATTTTTGGTCAAACTAAAATTGTTTAACTGTCAAAACATAAAAGATGTCATATAAATTGGGACAGAGAGAGTATTACTCAATTAATACTTTACTAAGACTAGACTATCATATACGGAGAGGTATTTTCTCTATTTGATTGAAATCATACTATAAGTAAAAGCAAAAATGTTTTTTTTGAAATAGTGGATTTTATTTATCCAAACTAATAATTCAATGGATTATGTTGATACACGTTGTTTTTCCCAAGATTAGTAAAAAACATCTTCGTGGGGATATATAAGATAATAACAAATTTAAAAACAATGAAGAAATATCATACCCGAATCATGTGATTTTGTTCATATTTTCTTCTTATTATTATTGTCTTTTCCACAACTTTTCGTCATTGTTAACTCATGAAAATCCTAAGAAAAACTACCAGTGCAAATTGTTGAATGATTTGCTACAATTTGTTCACCAACTCTTTTTATGTGATACCTCGAATTTCGTTGAATTTTGAACTTAATCAACTGTTGCAAATAACTCATGAGATTTTTTAAGAAAAAAAGAGTACAAAACTTTAAAAAGTTGTAGTTTAAAAGTGAGAAGAAACTCGTCTATTTATAACTAACAAATAGTATTATGAATAATTGCTAATTGTGCCTTATCAGAAATGTTACAACCTTTCAAAAAAGTCATTGCTCATCGAAAAAGTTACAACTCTTTGAAAAAGTCACAACTCATTGAGAAAGACACAATTCTTTGGAAAAGTCATAACCCTTTGAAAAAATCATAACCTTCGGAAAGTCACAACTCATCGAAAATGTCACAACTCATCAAAAAAGTTGCAACCTTGTGAAAAAATCACAACTCTTTGAAAAAATGACAACCCTTTAATGTGAAAAGACATCTATTTTTAATGTAAACAAATAACTAAACTAATAAATAAAATATATTGAGTATTTTTAATTGATGGTATTATTGTAATTCAACATTCAAGTTTAGAGTTCATGTTTTAAAGGTATTATAGAAGATATAGATATAGATAGATAGATATAGAATATATATCGATACAACACCTTCCAGGATTTCATTCTGAAAATATATTGTTTTTTAAAAAAACACTTGATTTCACTTAGATATTGTAGTTTCACAAGAAAAAAAGTTTTTTCTCTGTTTCAAAAGGATTGGTCTAGTTTAACTTTATACGAAATTTAAGAAAATTATAAAGAGGAGGTTTAATTCAATACATAACAGGGATTTGGTTTTACCAAACGTATTCACATGATAATCTTTTCTCTACTCCAAAGTCAAAGAGTCACAACTTTAAAAAAGTTTAGAATTAAGAATTTACTTCCACAACCTTGCATGTGCAATTTTTCATTCATGCATGAAGAACATTGTGAACTATTCATGAATTATATTCACTTTAGTAAGACTAATCTTATATCTATTAAGATTCATCACATATTCAAGAAAATAGACTAATTCCAAGAACTTACAATAAAAACATCACACACCATAGATCAATATCAATAAGGTTATGTTGGATTGTTGGTGCTATATTGGGTAAACATTGTAGGGGTTTTGTTGCTTATAAAATCAAGTAAATAACTACTTTGCTTTACTCTTAACAACAAAACACACAATGTCCAATCCTCCTCTTGCTCATTCCTTTTATCTATTTACCATACTTACAATTTTCACATTATCGATATTTTCTTGTTCTATCGTGGCTGAAACCAATCCATTCTCACCCGCCGTGGCAACGTGGTATGGCGATTCTGCCGGAGCTGGTAGTGGTAATGTACACAACCATCCATGAGCACACATGCAAAGGATTTATGAATTCAGTAACGTGCATAATTTTATAAACATTTAAGTTATATATATATATCGATAATATGCAAATTTTTATGTTATCAACATAATTGTTAGAGTAGGTTACTTAGTATTTATTATAGGTTACTACGAATGCTTATTCACGAATATATATATATATATATATATATATATATATATATATATATATAAAAATTAAGCATTGTCAATTTATAAAAGTTATACCCTAAAAAATACCTGGTCGTTATGTAGATGGTGGGGCTTGTGGATATGGAAACGACGTAAAGAACCCTCCATTTTCTGCAATGGTATAAGCTGGAAATGGAAATATTTTTAAAGGTGGAAAAGGTTGTGGAGCTTGCTATCAGGTATAACTTCATTTTAAACTTATATTAGGTTAGTTTATCATATTTATCAGATTATAATTACATATATCTTATCTATTCTATAACTAAATATAATTTATATTGTCAGTGTACATATTTGAAATTAAAAGAAAAAACTATTTTAGGTAATGTGCAAAGAGAAATCAGCTTGTTCTGAGATACCAATAACAGTGACAATCACAGATGAGTGTCTAGGGTCTTGTGGTAATTATGGTGCTCCTTTTCATTTTGATTTAAGTGGTACTGCTTTCGGGGCATTAGCTAAGCCTGGCCAAGCTGATTTATTGCGTGGAGATGGAATTATCAATATTGGATACAAAAGGTGAAAAAATTGTGTTAGTTTGTTTGATAATTTATATATCTCAATTTATGTAGCATAATTTAGATTTTGATAGTCAATTTTGTTTTTGATAGTGAACTAAAATTACTGGATGTATCGGAACTGTATAAATAGTGTATAACTGTGCATATACGATGTGTGTATGTATAATCATATACATTGTTTATACATTATTTATACATTGCAACAATTCATCTTCTTTAATAAACTAATTTTTTTTTTATTTTGACTAACACAAATCTCTTTTAAATAGTCTCAAATACATAAAGCTTTTGTATTTTCTTAACAAAATGTTCTCTTGTACTCGCAAACCATTGGATAAAATGACTCGACTACGAATTCATGCATTTTTATTAGTCTTATGCAAAGTTGATCTTAAAACTAGAATAACCTTATCTAATCATGTGAATATTTTTTAATATAATAGATGTAGTGAGATTCAATTATATGACTTCTCCCTACTCTGCTACCACATGTTATATATAGACTGTGACCTATCATTTAAGAACATACGTTATTAAAAGCTTACTCTTTATAATAATTTATTTATTATCTTCAACATGTCTACATATTTTTTTAAAAAAATAAATAAATAAAAGATGATTAATTAATTATGTATGATGAATCATTTATAGAGTGGGTTGCAATTATCCTCAAACAACATTGACATTCAAGATGGATCAAGGCTCAAATCCTAGCTATTTTAGTTGTGTGATTGAGTTTGAAAATGGTGAAGGAGATCTTGGTTTAGTAGAGCTTCAAAGTAGTACTGGCTTAGATAATAAATGGCTACCAATGCAACATTCATGGGGTGCAAATTGGAAAATTGAGTTGCCTCCACAAATAAAACCTCCATTTTCCATTAGGTTAACTACTTTAGATTCAAACAAGATACTTGTTGCAAACAATGTCATTCCACTTGATTGGGCCCCTGGCCTAATATATCATTCACTTGTCAACTTTTGATAACATCTTCTACTTTATTATAATTATAAGATTCAAGCAATTAAAGAAGTAATATAACTATGATGTCTTATGTATAGAAATTGATAAAGAATAATATGAAAAATATTCTTCAGTGTAATCATATATACAAAGACCTCAGTATTTACACAAGTGTAAGGAAATAAAATAACAAAAAATGTTTTTTTTGTTATGCTATTGTGCGCTTTTCATGTGTTCTATGAAGCTCTTTGAAATATTATTATAAGAATTAAACTTTCAAGAATCATTATAATTTGGACTTTATTAGATATGTATAATTATAATTTGTTTAATTAAAGTTCCAAATTACATGTTGGCATTGTAGAGTTAGTATTTTAAATAAGGGTTCAAAATCTGTAGAAATAAATTTACGAAGTAGCCGAAGGGGCTCAACCTGTAATATATATATAACTATTTTAACCATGTGAGAGGCAGACAACATATGAAAGAGATACAATTGATTTGTATATTTAATTGAGTCTGACAAAATATTCAACTTTCGAGAACTATCTTATATTTTAAAAGCTTCAAGCAATTGAATAACAAAAAAATATCACCATGAAGTTTTACATATAAAATTAATCAGGAACTCTGTGACAAATTTTCTTCCGAGTCATCTATACAAAAGATGAAATACTTTATAATTAGTTAGTATTTATACAAGTATAAGGAAATAAAACAATAAAAGGAAATATTAAATACTATACCATTTGTTGATTTCTTATTGGCTATCATAAATACTCAACAATGAAGAATATCTTTTACTATGCTATTGTGTTTTTCTGACATGTTCTAACTTCTAAGCTTCTAGGAATATTTTTAACAAAGAAAACAAATTACTTAGGGTAAATATATTCAGTATTCATATACAAATATTCTTCCATTCCATCTTCTTTTGGTCAAACCTCCATTAAATTAAGAATAAAAATTATCTTTTTTTTTTTTTAAAATATGAACGATAATAATGTTCATTCAATCAATCAACACGAAAGTAAACATACATTTCTTGTCCTATTTCACTCCTTTCATTGTGTCAGTGTAGACAATAAAATTCGCATTGAGAAAATAATAATCAAGAACGAAAGATTATAGGAACAATCAATTTATTATTTCAAGTGTAAGTGTTACAATCTCTATGATTTCTCTGAATTCTCCTTTTCAAATTTTTAATTCAACGTCTCAAATCTTGATCTTGAACTTGGGATTTATCTTGATCTTGATTTTGGGCTTGAACTTGAACTTGGACATGATCTTGATCTTGGACTTGAACTTTACTTTCTAGTTGAATTCAAAGGCTTGGATCTTGATCTTGAATTAGGTGGTCTTGATCTTCAACTTTTCTTGAACATGATCTTTACTTCTTCTTGGACTTGAACTTGATCTTGAGTTGAAATTTATCTTGATCTTGACTTTCTAGTTGAATTCAAGGGCTTGAAGCTTGATCATGAATTCGGTAATCTTGATCTTGATCGTTCTTGAACTTGAACTTTATCTTGATCTTGACTTTCTAGTTGAATTCAAGGGCTTGGAGCTTGATCTTGAATTCAGTGGTCTTGATCTTGATCATTCTTGAACTTGATCTTGGAATTGAACTTGATCTTGATCTTGACTTTCTAGTTAAATTCAAGGGCTTGGAGCTTGATCTTGAATCTGAGGATCTTGATCTTGATAGTTCTTGAACTTGATCTTGGACTTGAACTTAATATTGATTTGAACTTTATCTTGATCTTGACTTTCTAGTCGAATTCAAGGGCTTGGAGCTTGATCTTAAATTCGATGGTCTTGATCTTGATCGTTCTTGAACTTGATCTTGGACTTGAACTTTATCTTGATCTTGACTTTCTAGTTGAATTCAAGGGCTTGGAGATGATCTTGAATTCGGTGGTCTTGATCTTGATCGTTCTTGAACTTGATCTTGATCTTGAACACTTGAATTCTTGAATTCTTGAACTTGTAGAGAAATTTATGGCTTTTGATATACGAGCTTTCTCTAGCTTCTTGTTTAAATTTTTTTGTTATCTTTTTCTGAATTATGAGACCCCTGTTTATAGTTTTAGAATAAAAGAGTAGCGATTGGAACATGACTCCATTCGACCAATCAGATTTAAGTGAAATATCATATGAGCTTTATGGAGCGGACTTTAATTAAATTCATATTTACCTGAATTTAAATAATTAGATCAATTATATTAATCCATAATATTTATTTGGACTACTATATTCATTAATTTAATATAATTCGAACAACTTTATAAATTTATATTTAATAAATTTTAAGTGACTACCGTTAGATTTCAAAAACAATATCAATATAGATTCTACTAAATCGATTAATGAATTATAATCGACATGATTACACTATTTCAGTGCTTTTCTCAATTATTTTTTGGTAACTTCTTATTAGATACGAATTTAGTGAATAACTTGATATTCACGATGGATACCAATTTGTGAACAAATTTCATACATACAAGCTTTGATAAATAATATATTAATATCAGTGAAGATATGCTAGTTTTTCTATACAAAACAAAATCAGACCTTTATGTCACGGACTTTTTGATTCAAACAATGTTCCGTGCGGCACTAGACGGTTTACTCACGAATCTTGCACGTTCTTGCAAACTCTAGTAAGCCTAAAACTCGGATTGCTAAGAAAATAAGAAGTAGACAGAACTTTGGAAGAAGGAACTTCTATTACTTGAAAAATGATTGGATGCTTTACAAGTAAAATGAATAACTATTTATACTACTCTAATGCCTAAGAGATAGTAAATGCTACACTATACAAGTTCCTAAGACTATGCCTACAAGACAAGCTTCTAAGTCTTCCAAAAAGGACTCCTAGATGCTCCTAGTCTGCCCCATGATCTGCACAAGCCTCTCAAAGACTTGTAACTCCTGAAACAGCCGCCCCACTATGCCTTGTAACAGCTGTAACGGCTGTAACTGCCGTAACAGCTGAAACTGTTGTAACGGCTGACTCTTCAACTTCTGTTGGCCCCCTTGGCTGCTGACCTGCATGGGCAGGCTGCCTCCCTTGCGCCTGCTGCGCCTGCTGCTGGCTAGTTGGGTGGCGTTCAGCGTGAATGGATGGCGGGACGTCACAATCTCCCCCACCCCATGATGCGACGACCGCGACGCACTGCTGCAAGAATTCCTGAATTCTATCTTTGAACTGCCACAAGTCTTCGTACTTCTCCCATGTGGCTTCTTTAGGAGTCTGTCCCTTCCAATGCACGAGAAACATGGCACTGGCCTGCTGTCCTCGTTTTCGCCTGGCTTGGTAATCTATGATAGCTTCAATTTCCCGATCATGCGAGGCAGTAACGGTGATTGGGGCCCGTTGTGACTTGTTCCGGTTGGGATCGTCCTTGTCCTCATGATAAGGTTTAAGAACGCTTGCATGGAAAACCGGGTGGATCTTTAAGTTTGGAGGTAACTCCAACTTGTATGAAACCTTACCCACCTTGGCAACAATTTTAAATGGACCCTCATATTTACGCACCAAGTTGTGATGCATACCTCTAAGTACCTTGAACTGCCTCGGATTAAATTTGACCAAAACCATATCACCTTCTTTATAGTTGGTGGGACGACGCTTGCGGTCGGCGAACTTCTTCATCCTCCTTGCTGCCTTGCTCAAATAAGATTTGGCAAGGTCGAGTTGCTCTTCCCAACCCTTGGCAAGGTTATAAGCGCCCAAACTCTTTCCCTCAAATGCGGCTGGCAGTGAGTGCGGAGTTTGGGGCTGCTGGCCTGTGGCTAACTCGAACGGTGTGCGCCCCGTGGATTCACTCCTCTGCAAATTATAAGAAAATTGCGCCATGTCTAGGAGCTTAGCCCAATCTTTCTGATGTGCACTGACATAGTGCCTAAGATAGCATTCCAGCAAGGCGTTGACGCGTTCAGTTTGGCCATCAGTTTGGGGGTGGAAACTGGTGGAGAAGTGAAGTTTTGAACCAAGAATTTCAAAAAGTTCACTCCAAAAGTTCCCAGTGAAGCGAGGATCCCGATCGCTGATGATGAACCTCGGCAGCCCCCAATACTTTACAACATTTCTAAAGAACAATTGTGCAGCTTCCTTAGCAGTGCAACCGGCTGTGGCAGGCATGAATGTAGCATACTTGGAAAATCTATCCACTACAACCATAATAGTGCCAAACCCGTTTGACTTCGGCAAAGAAGTAATGAAATCCATAGAAATACTCTCCCATGGACGATCAGCTATGGGTAATGGCTCCAACAGCCCTCCAGGTTGCCTCTGCTCTACCTTGTCTTGCTGGCACACAAGACAAGTCTGCACGTACTGCTCGATCTCTTCTCGCATACGCGACCAGAAATAGAAGGCCTCTACTAACGCCCTCGTTCTCTTCTGTCCCGGATGCCCAGCCCACGGAGTGTCGTGGCTTTCTTTGATAATACGCCGCCTGATGAAACCGAACTTTGGTACATAAATTCTCCAGCCAGTAGTAAGCAAAAACCCGTCTTCTACCCAAAACCGTTTGGTTTGGCCTTGAGCAGCCAGCTGCATAATCTTCTTGGCTTCCGGATCTCGTTGCATACCGTCTTTAATTGCGCCTTGGAATTCACTACGGACTGAGGAGATGGCTGCCAGTTCAGTCTTTCTGCTCAACGCATCGGCTACCACATTGCCCTTCCCTGGCTTGTACTCCAAGTTGTAATCAAACTCTGCTAAGAAATCCTGCCAACGAGCCTGCTTTGGTGTGATCTTCTTCTGTGACTGAAAGTAGCTCGTGGCAACATTGTCAGTTTTAACTACAAATTTGGAGCCTAATAGATAATGCCTCCATGTGCGTAGACAATGCACAATGGCCGTCATCTCCTTCTCCTGCACGGTGTACCGTCGTTCTGCTTCATTCAGCTTTCGGCTTTCAAAAGCTATGGGGTGCTTCTCCTGCATTAAGACTCCCCCAATAGCAAAATCAGAAGCATCCGTATGGATCTCGAAGGTCTTGGTGAAGTCAGGCAGCATCAAGACTGGTTCCTCAATAACTGCAGCCTTAAGACCTTCGAATGCTTCATAGCACTCCTCGCTCCACAGCCAAGGCCTGTCCTTCTTCAGCAGCTCGGTCAGTGGGGCAGCAATGGCGGAGTACCCGCTAATGAACCTGCAATAATAATTAGCAAGTCCAAGAAAAGAACGTAGCTCGGTCACTTTCGTAGGCGCTTCCCAATCTTGGATCGCCTTCACCTTTGCCTCATCCATGCGAAGCTCACCTTGGCTGATCACATGGCCCAAGAAATGTATCTTTGGTTGGGCGAACTCGCATTTTTCCCGCTTGACATAGAGTTGATTCTGTCGCAAGACTTGGAAGACCTTCTTTAAGTGCTGCACATGTTCCTGCAAAGTGCTACTATAGACGACTATGTCGTCCAAGTACACTACAACAAACTGGTCCAAGTAGGGGTGTAATATCTGGTTCATCAGCGTGCAAAACGTGGCAGGTGCGTTGGTTAAGCCGAAGGGCATTACCAACCATTCGAATGCTCCATACCTGGTCACGCATGCTGTTTTTGGCTCATCCCCCTCTGCAATGCGCACTTGATAGTAGCCTTTCCGGAGATCCATCTTGGTGAAGTATTTTGCCTCTCCAAGACGATCAAACAAGTCTGCGATCAACGGGATTGGATACTTGTTCCGAATTGTGATCTTTTTGAGCGCCCTGTAATCAATGCATAAACGCATCGACCCGTCTTTCTTTTTCTGAAACAGCACCGGCGCTCCATAAGGTGCCTTTGATGGACGAATGTGACCTGCTTCGAGGAGCTCTTTCAACTGCTTCCTCAGTTCCTCTAGCTCAGGCGGAGCCATGCGATAAGGTGCAAGCGCAGGTGGCTTGGCTCCCGCCTCCAACTCGATCATATGATCTACCTCGCGCCTTGGAGGTAGTGTCTTCGGCAGCTCCTCCGGCATCACATCACTGTTTTCCTGCAAAACAGATTCTATGATAGGTGGCAGTGGCTCCATAGCACCATGGTCTTCACCCGAACTTGCAATGGTTGCTAAGAAGGTTGGTGCTCCTTTCTTCAGGCCCTTCACAATCTGCATGGCCGACAATTGGGCATAACCGTCTTTCTTCGGTACCCTAACAAGAGGCACCATACAAGACCCTTCTCCCTCCATCACCATGAGTTGTTGAAGGTAGGGATCAATCATCGTGTGGCAACGTTGAAAGAATTCCTGCCCAAGAATGACATCGGAAATGTCCAAAGGAGCTACGGTAAAGTTCGTCTTACCTTTCCACCGTCCTAAAGTGATGCTGACCCTATGAGCAATTCCACAAACGGGAGTTGGTGAGGCATTGACCGTCTTGAGGCGATTGTTACTTGGAACAATTTTCAGTCCCAATTTCTCTGCCGCCGTCTTGGTCATGATGTTGGCTTCAGCCCCTGAATCTACCATGGCCCGAACAGGTTGCCCATTGATGGAGATATCCACATATTGCGTGCTGAAATCCCCCGGGTTGTCAGCCTGTTTTGATATGGCACCACAGATTCCAACCATGCCCAACTGAGTGGTGTCTGCTGGTTTCGCCTCGTCTTGTGCCTCCTTTTCCTTCCGCTCACGGACGATGGCACTAAGGCTCTTCATCTCTGGGCACCTGGCGTAACCGTGTGGTCCGCCACATATGTAGCACCCGTCTCCCTTGCTGGACTGCGTCCGCTTCTCCGAGTACTTCTGGCGCTCCAACCGTCTACCATCTGGCTTGGGTGTGTCTCGCTGCCTGGGTTGTGCCGACTGTTCTCTGCCTCGGCCACGGTCTCCCCCGCCTTTAGCTTGACTGCCCCTTGCCTCCTTGCCCTTCGCCTTGTCCAAACGATCATGTTTGAAATCTGTCAAGGTCTCGGCTTGAGTGATGGCCTCATCGATGGTTTTTACTTGACGCCGCTCTAACTCGGTCCTCGCCCAATTCTGCAGCCCGTCCATGAAAGTGAACAGCATGTCATCTTCCGTGAGATGGGGAATTCGGAGGGTCAAGATTGTGAATTCCTTCACATATGCCCTAATGCTTCCCGTCTGCTTCAACTCACGGAGTTTGCGCTTCATCTCATAAACAGCATTGTTGGGGAAGAAAGCTTTCTTGAATTCCTCAAGGAATTGTTCCCATGTGTCGATGGTGCGTGTGCCCCTCTTGATCTCAGCATCTTTGCGTTTCCACCACAACATGGCTACGTCGGAAAGATACAACACGGCAGTGTTGATCTTGCTTGCATCGCTCCTGACCCGATTACACCTGAAATAATTTTCCAAGTGCCATAAGAAATTGCCTACCTCTAGGGCGTCTCGGACACCCTTGAATGTTGGTGGCTTGGGAACCTCGACTCTGGACTCCCTTTCCTGGCCAAGTGATGTTGATGCTCCAACCTCCCTCTTATCTTCGAGGGCTTCTACCTTGTTCTTCAGTGTTTGGATCGTCGTAGTGGCGTCCAACAACCTGAACTCCAAGGAAGTAATAGATTCCCTCAACTCTAACTCAGTCCGCTTGCGTAGATCCAACTCCTTCCGGATGGCGTTCACTTCCTCAAGGGAATTTTCTTCGAGGTCTTTAACATCACTGTCCAACCCATTCAAGCGCTGCCCAAAAATCTCAACAGCAAGCCTTGCCCTCTCAACGCTGGCAATCCATTCATGTCCAACAGTGACGTCTATAACGTCTTCGCTGCCGTCGTCTTCACTTTCATCTTCTAAATTCTGCTGGAAAGATGTTTGTCCATCGCCTGGTGGAGGATCATTTGGTGGTAGATCACTTGATGGTAGACTGCCTGATGGCAGTTCGCCTGGTGGAAGACTGCCTGATGGCAGACCGCCTTGTGGAAGACTGCCTGTTGGCAGGTCGCCTGGTGGAGGATTGGGCAGACTGGGTTCGTTGCCCTTCTTGTTCTTCCTCTGAACGTTGGGGGTGGTGTTAACGCCGCTAACGTCTCCTCCGTTCGTCATTTTCTTACGATGAACTTGCTCTGATACCAACTGTCACGGACTTTTTGATTCAAACAATGTTCCGTGCGGCACTAGACGGTTTACTCACGAATCTTGCACGTTCTTGCAAACTCTAGTAAGCCTAAAACTCGGATTGCTAAGAAAATAAGAAGTAGACAGAACTTTGGAAGAAGGAACTTCTATTACTTGAAAAATGATTGGATGCTTTACAAGTAAAATGAATAACTATTTATACTACTCTAATGCCTAAGAGATAGTAAATGCTACACTATACAAGTTCCTAAGACTATGCCTACAAGACAAGCTTCTAAGTCTTCCAAAAAGGACTCCTAGATGCTCCTAGTCTGCCCCATGATCTGCACAAGCCTCTCAAAGACTTGTAACTCCTGAAACAGCCGCCCCACTATGCCTTGTAACAGCTGTAACGGCTGTAACTGCCGTAACAGCTGAAACTGTTGTAACGGCTGACTCTTCAACTTCTGTTGGCCCCCTTGGCTGCTGACCTGCATGGGCAGGCTGCCTCCCTTGCGCCTGCTGCGCCTGCTGCTGGCTAGTTGGGTGGCGTTCAGCCTGAATGGATGGCGGGACGTCACATTTAGCTTGTTAAATTTAGAGTAAATTCCTTAAATTATCATTCATGTTTTAAAAATTTGTCGTATGATATCACTTTTATTTCTTTTAGGACGAGGATATCACCTACTATTTATATTTTCATCAAATTATACTCCTCTCTTTTAATGGGATGCAATATCACATTATTCTTTTTCTTTCTTTTTTTAAACATTTTTTTTATTAATAATACAATAAAAGTTTGTGTAATGTCCCTACAACTAACTTTCTTTTAATTATTCAATTGAAATATTTACCAATTTTTGAGTTTTATCAACTAATCAAATTTTAAATTAAAATTAAATAATTGCATTTAATATTAATAGTCAATATTTTGAAAATTAATTATTAAAAAATTATAAGAAGATAAATAAGTAAATAAAATTCAAAGAATAGTTAGTCACTAACTTACTAACAAAATTATAAAAAAATTATAATTCTTATTGAACAATATAGATTCATCTTGTAAGAGTTCTAATATGTCGTACTTATTTAAAAGAGTCCTATTTTATATTTTTTTTTCCCGACCTTATCAATCTGTAGTAACTTGAATATAGGGCTGTTAATGGTTATGGTTAACAACTAAATAAACTAAATTGATTAAAAGAATTGATATTTGGTTTAGTTTAGTTAGGTTTCGTTTTTAAATTTTGAAAACCAATACTATTTGGTCTGGTTTGATTTTACTAAAAAATAACAGGCAAAAATAATAAAACCGAACCGATAAATTACATATATAAATTTTATAATTATTTATAAATAAATTAAAATATTTCGTTAAATTTTAGTTAATTTAAGTCATTAACTTTATTATTTTTTCACGCCCAACACATTAGCCAAGGTATAACAATCTCAAATCCAAGTATATCAAAATCCATTTTAGTTTTTACTTACTGTACTTCACATAAAATAGTCACACTTTCTCTTAAATGAATCACTTTTGCTTGCTTAATGATAACTCTAATATTGCTTCATTACTTGACTGCCGACATTAGCTTTTTCTGTAGATTGTTCATGTTCTTGGCGTTTGTGCCTATCGAGATACGTATGTCCTTAGGAAAATTATTACTTTCAAACCCAATAAATCAGGAAAAACTGAAACAAACCAAACCAAACCGACAATAGACAAAATGATGGTTATTTTTTTTGTTTGGATTGGTTTGGTTTTAGAAATTCAAAAAACCGACTAAATTATTTTGATTTTGATTTTAATCGATAATCGGTCCAAGTTGAACCACGAACACCCCTACTTGAATATAAAGATAAACTTATTTGAATTAACATACATTTTTTTATTTAAAAATAAAGCATAAGAAACAAAAATCTGAATTTCTAATCGATATATTTATCCTAATGACTTTTATAATATCCTTGCATTCCACAAGTATGGAATGCATAGATCAATCATGCATTCATTTTATATCTTCATGTTTGTATTTTATAATAATTTATTTATCACTCTTCATCTTAATATATTTTTCATATTTCAATTTGAAGGAAATTTAAGAAAATATTAAATAAAATTGAATCTTGTGATTTTAAGTCCAATATCTTCACTCCTTTCGTGTGTTCTATCTTTTGTTGTATGGATCAAGTATCTGGATTCTAGTTTGTATCTCGATGAAGTACACTTCATGCCGTTTTCACTATCACAATCAAAATATGGATGCGAAGGCATTTGTCTATTCCATCAAAACAAGTAAGTCTCAACTCAATGAAAAAGAAACAAAAGCGGAAATAAAATAAGAATAAGACAAAGCGGAAATCTTATTTATTCTAAACAATACCCAATGTCTGATTGTCAAGTGTATAAATCACTAATTGAAATACAAAATTCAGAAGATAAATACAAGTCTCATAGTCTTTGCTTCTCAAATAGAACAAAGAGTAAAGTAAAGGAACATAACGGTCCGCCGAGATGACAAACAACTACATTTCAAAATCAGAAAAGAGAAGATCACGTAGGATTGGGCTCGGAACCTACTCAAGTGTAGAAGGAGTGAGTATACCAACAACATATTACCCAACAAGAAACCTACTAAACAAGACATCTAGCTAGAAACTGAATTTTCCTTACTTTCCAACCGAACCTCTTCAAACTTTAACCATTACTAAAATCAGTCCAACCTAGCAGTTTTATAAACACGTCTTACAAGGCTCAATATGCCAAAATCAACACTCAGACGAATCAAAGAAGTCAATTTCAAAATCAAGTATCTCATTCACACGCAACAAGTACATCAATCACAATAATGAGTAAGACAATAAAGCATACACATCAAATGCACAATATCACTAGTAGAAACTATTTCCCATCGACTTTATATTAAATCACTAGCTGGAAGCATTTTCCTTCGAATTTATGTCAAATTAAATAGTTGTAACCATTTTTCATCGGCTTCATATCAAACGACTAGTCGAAACTATTTCCCATCGACTTTATAAACAATTGTCAGAAATGATCTCGATGTAATCACACTCACCGATAAATATCTCGACATATAATTCATCACATGTCTCTTCAGTATTCAACAATCTATTGACACAAGAAATATCACACCACGAAAGAGCCAACAAAGTATATATTTCAAGTCCATAGTCATACTTTCAAAAATTACATTAGTCAATTAACAAGGGTCATAATAAGACAATTAACATCATCACATTATCTGTTTTATTTCAGCCACATTTCTTCATTTAAATGTATGAAGTGGACAACTAAAACTTTCACCTCATTCCATTACTCCCAACACACAAGACCCAAAGTATGTATCAAATTCTACTGTAATACAAGGTTTAGGAGATCAATTGCCTTACGTAAATTAATAATCACTACAAGAGTTGAGTCTTTCTCTTCTGAATCACTTCAATAACTCTCAAAGCCACATATTCTATAAAAAAATTCAAGGGCTTAAGTCATATGCAACCCCTTAAAGTTGTCTGCATATTTCATTTAGACACCTCGACTAAGGCTAGTACCTATTGAACACTTAAATCATAACAAATTTATATCTATTTAACTTAAAATGTTAATTAGTAAAACACAAACATGCGTGCATCTCAAATACATATACATAAAAGAAATAGAACAATACAACATTAACAAATGGCAATTGAATTTAAAAAAATTATAAATTCTATTTAAATATTCCAAATGAATTCTTAGAAAACAAAATATTATGTTTAAGTTAACCCACCCCCCACTCCACCGCACTCCACCCTCCCCCCTCCACCCTCCACTCTCCTTCTTTTATCTTTTTTTTTGCGGCAAACGTATTTTCTTTGTTATTGCACATCAGCTACCAGTAAACATTGCCTAAACCCTTCTTCAACCGCCTGTAAATCATCCCCTTTCTTGAATTTTATTTCTTTCACCGCTATCGATATTATACCTTTGATCCCTATCTAAGTTAACCCCTCATTCACCTATCATTCTAATACCGTTAATTAAAACATTTCGCCGATTGTCTTCATCTTCTTTCCATTAATAATCATTTATTACACTTACAAGAAAAAACCTTTTGTAGGAAAAAAATAATCAGTCTTGCTGAAATATTTTTTCAACGAAAATAATAAAGCTTCGCCGGATTATTTGAAAAAAGGAAGAAGTCAATATTAGAAAAGAATTGAAGAATTGGAGAGGGTGAGAGAGAAAGGTGGAGGGGTGGGTGTGTGGGTAAAAAATGAATAGTTGCAGGGAAGATGGGGAGAAAACAAAAATGTTCCTCTTGCTTTTTAATTAATTAATTATTATTATTATTATTTATTAATTAGGGTGTAAGTTTAAAAGAAAAAGAAAAACATATGAAATTCCTTACACGCTTAAAGAGAGTGAAATACACTCCTTGTGACATATTAGTCTTTTGTGTCTAATAGGAATCATGTTTGAACATGTAAGGTGTTCAATAGGTATATACTAGCCTTATTTTAGGTGTCTAAATAAAATATGCGGACAATTTTAGGGGCCGTAGATGACTTAATACAAAATAAAGCCACGGACACAATCTATAAAAAAACAAGTATTCTTAATCACTTTCTAGAAACAACAGTACCCATATTAATTCTCTTGAAAAATGGGTCAATCAACACAAAACTCAATTTAAAAAATAAGGCTTGAGTACAAAGTTTAATACTTGAAAAAATTACTCAAGGCTTTAGGAAATCATTAGTGAGAATCGTTTACAAAAGAGACTTGAATGCAGTTCAAAATCTCCATTTCAGCAAAAAACTTAAGTTCTTCAAAAAACTTTGCCATCGATCAATCAAAATCTCGAATTTTGATGTTAAAATTCATAAATAACCAAAAGAAAATGAAGATTTAGGCATGAAAGCTTACCCAAATAATTTAACACAAGAAATTCTTTCAAAAATCGCCACCATAGGTTTCTAACGATTAAAAACAGTAAATGGGGCTTAACCACGAAAATAGCAGGCAAAACCCCATACTAATGTCGCAAAAGTGACCACGTGAACCCCACAATTAGTGTGGATCTCCAAAAAGTGAAGTCCTCATCGCTTTTGTGAAGCCCGCTTAAGCAAAGAGGCTCTTGCTTATGTGAAGGTCGCAAAAGTGTCCGATCTTTGTAAAAGTGAGGCCTGCAGACACCAACAAATCAGACTCAATGGAATCATCAAAATACAAATCAGAGGTCTCCTTGACTCGACATTCGTGAAAACCATAAGAAACTAAGTCAACACCTAAAAGGTTAAAATAAGCTTGAGAGCTCTAAAAAAAACCAAGATCTTATCTAGGACAAAAATCATCCCTCGAATCCAACGAAACTCTAATCCAAACATCTAAATTAGAATGTTGACCAAAGTCAACCCAAAGACTAAATTTCCATCAATTCACAACTTAGGACCTCAAATCTTCAAAAAGACTTAAAATTTGAAACTGACAACTCTCATTGCCCAAATTTCACATTGTGAGACTAATGGAATCGATGAATTTCCATTTTGACACTCGAAAATCCAAAAGACAACAAAACTACTTTCTTAACAACTTAGCCTTTCAAATTCAAAAACTTATCAAATTCTCAACTTTGACTCAAAATCCAAAACCAAACTTTCAAAACTCAGTCACAAAATAATCAGGGCTAGTCTGGGAGGGATAAAGTGGTACATTCTGAAACTATTAAAAAAGCTCCGATTGAGTCATTACATTCTTTGTTGTAGGGATACAAGCAATGAAAGTTAAAACCAGGAAGGTTTCAATAAGTATTTGGATTTAAGGGTCAAGAGAATGCATAGATGGTCAGTAAATGAACATCCATAATGAAAATGGAATATAATGAACCAAATTTAATTTAGTGACATAACTCGACGATTGAGATCATGTGCATTGAATTGCTTGAATAATTTCAAATTGAAGATAAATGAATATGATTGAACCTAAGATTTTACACAAATTTAGTGTTAAATATTTATTCTTATCTTGTATTATTAAGTTTATTTTTACAGGATTTGGAAAACTATAAATATGGAGTGACATTTTAAAACATGTTATGATTTAATTTTTTAAAAGAAAAGAAATTTAAAACATACATATTTCTCACTTGATTTTGATAGCTAATACTTTTATTACTTTTTTCAAGGGAAAATTTTATGAAGTAGCAAACTTATAATTCAAAATAAATGTTATAACCAGAACTTCCTTTCATTATAATTCGTGAAAAATACTTCGCCATTCACCTCTAACCCCCGAAATCTCACTCACCACTCTCCAAAATCTCGCTCACCACTCTCCAAAGTCTAGCTCGCCACTCTACCTTGCGTCTCTCACTTTATACAAACAAAAAATGTATAAATTAAGTTTGTGACTGTATAAGCTAAGAAAACTGTATATACAAATGCAAATACATTCTCCTCTCTTCCTGAATCTTTGTTGCGACTCTCCTGGAGTCTCACTCGCCATTGTCCCTTGCTCTGTTCACTTTATACAAACACAATTTGAAGAAATTGTGTTTGTGTTTGTATAAAGTGAGAGAAAACTATATATACAAATAAAAATACACAACTCTTCGTCCGATACACTTAAAATTATATATATACAAGTCTTTCTCTGCCTAGTTGTCACACTCTGTGCCTACGCCATGGATGAGTTTGACACACGAAAACTATTGTTGGCCCCAAGCGAACCCTTGTCCTGGATCAACTCGTAGCAAAAGACTAACTTAACATATAATAATTCCAAAAGATAAACTCATGAAATAAACTCAAAATGTTTTAAAGGAACTTGGCCAAAGAGGAAACTCAAGTCTTTAAACATTAAAAACTGAAAATGGAAAAGAATCATGAACTACTGTCTATCTATCTGTCTATCTATTAATCCTTTAATACTATGAGGGATGTCGCGACAAGGCCCCTGATTATCCTAACAAACTCAAATAACGAAAGGTAAATAAGGGACCCTATGATATCAAGGAGGCTCGCCAAAAAACTATGGAACACAATTGAATCAACGAAGCGCTGGTTGATGAACTTGGTAACATGTAGCTGCATTATAAAATGATGCAGGCTGAATGAAGTTAGTACATTGAATGTACGAGCACGCAAGGGGTAATCTAAAACATGATGTAAGCTTGAAGTGGAACTAAAGAAACAACTTACCTCGTCTCAATTCAACTCAACCTTTACTCAATTCAATATAAAGCAATAACAATAATGCAATATAAAGAAAAACTTTTAACATAGTAGATAACAACCAAATGTATTGAAAATATAATATAACTCATTTTTTATGCAAAGATACAAAATAAATTATGTTTGGGAGATTTACTATCTGGAAACCATCATTATGAGTTATGTGATGATGCATCATCTCGCCCATGCGGCGATAACTGTCCTATACCTTGCCAAGGTATAGGACTCCTAAACTAAGGGGATCCACTAGTCTATGCTTAAAAGAAATAAGGAATCATCTAAAATGTATGACCTTTTCTACCCACGTTCTCTATATGGTTTTGGAGGGCTGTGAGTTGTTAGAACTCTCCCCATATCGGTGATCAATACTACTCCCAAATTATAACTTAGTTCATTTGTTTTAAATAAAAAAATAAAAAATTTCCTCATCCTCAACTTTGAGATTATTACTCAAAATATTTCTCTAAAAAGAGATAGTACTCAAAACTACCCACGAACTCTATTAAAGATCTGTGTTTCCTCTCATATTACATGCAATAACATTTGTTCTGGGAATACTTAGTTGCCATATATCATTTTAAATAAAATGAACTCAACTCTACTCTTTCTAAACTCAAATTCTCAAGTCTTAAGCAAAATTTAAAAATGTTTACAAAAGACTTTCTGAAAAGACTCGAATAAACTCTCAAGACTTGAATCATAACTCTAAATTGAATTTGAATTATGATCCAAGGTTATGATTCATGTTATGAATGATTTATAGATGTTTAGGTAGTTTATAGTAGTTAAAATTAAAATAAAGTAAAGGTCCACTTTGAAAGTACAAAGACGGGCTAAACGACGAAGAACGGGTGGGGGCACGCGACCGTGGAGCACTGAGTGGTGCAGAGTGACAACCCATGATCTATAGAACCAATGTTCTGGTACAGAGTACGACGCAGCGCCTGCCAATTCCCAGAAAACCTCGACGAATTTTCTTTCTTGTTTTTTAGTCCTAATTCTCCTAGAATTGAATAGTTTATTGCTTAATCACTTAGATTTGAATACCCAACATAAGTACACAATAATCTTCTAAAAAACCCTTAAATCACTAATTTTTATCTCAAGGACTTATCAAAACCCCAACAATCAATACTACAAAATGGAATTTCAAGAAAACTCATCACTCACTCAAATCCTTTAACTTTGAGAATGAAAATTACATTAAAATAAAATAATTGACGTTTGGGTGAACGAACCTAAGACTATGAGAACTCACATACCTCTTAGGGATCAACCCTTAGCGAAAAAATCCTCGATACGCGAGAAAACATGATGAACGCCTTGAATATTCCCTTTTTTCTCCCCATTTGTCTTCTTCAACTCTCTTATAAAACCCTAAGCTTAATTATGACTGTGAAAACTGAACCAAATCAATTTAGACCCCTAAATACAGCCAAAGTTTTTTTTAAAGCTTATTGGATAAGGAAAAGACCAAAGTACCCCTCATATTTTTGGGTAACTTTCCTTAATTGGATAACCTAACTTCAAATGGGGACATCTTTCTCATACAAGCTCGAAAATTAGCGAAATTGGTGGATTTGGGAAGAGAATTCTAAGACCTTTAAATTGATATCTTATGCACCACCTAAATCTTTGTGTAGTAAAGTTATGGTTATTGGAAGTTGACTGAAAACTCATAACTCATGCATAAGTTGCAAAATTTTAGATTTTTCTATTTCAAATTTAGTTCCTTCTAATTTTAGCTCTTTCAAATACCGAAGTATTACAATATCTTCCCCTCGGGTACATTTTTCCTCGAATGGGATGAATGTAAGTGACTAAGGATTGTAACATTTAACACCTAACTTAAACACTCATATGCAAAGTAACAGAAAATTTCACTAAAAGAAAAAAATGAAAATGATTAGTAACTTGATTTGGAATTTCTCTAGGCTTAAAGAGATGTGGGTATCTCTTCTTCATGTCTTCCTCCGCTTCCCAATAGTTTCCTTAACAAACTAGTTCCTCCATAGGACCTTGAATAATGCTACCTCTTTGGTTCTCAACCTGCGAATCTGACGATTAAGTATCTCAACCAAAATCTCTTCATAAGATAGGCTGTCCTTGATACTAATGTCTTCCATCGGTATAATAAGTGAATGATCTCCCATACACTTTTTCAACATTGAAATGTGGAACACCGGATGGACTTCTTCTAACTCTAAAGGTCGCAAAAATCATAAGCTACATTTCCAAGCTTCCCCTTCTTACCAAATCTCATAAAAGCTTTCACGCGTGACACCTTCAAATAAACCCAATTCTTCACGTCAAACTTTAAGTCTTTTCTCCTAACATATGTTTAGAATTTATTATGACTCCGAGCTGTTTTGAACCACTCTTGAATAGATGTCAATTTCTCTATAGCTAAATGAAACAAGTCTGGTACTATCAACCCAACTTTACCAACCCCAAACTATTCAATAGGAGATCTACATCTTCTCCCATTAAGAGCCTCATATGGAGACATTTGGATGCTAGAGTGATAACTATTGTAGTAAGAAACTCTAAGAGGTAAGTGATTATTCTAGTTTCCCTTGAAATCGATCACACCCGCCCTCAACATATCCTCTAAAGTTTGAATTGTACGTCCTCTTAACCATCTGTTTGAGGATGAAAAACTGTACTAATGTTCACCTTAGAACCCAAACCCTTCTTGGAAAGATTTCCAAAAATGTTGTGCTGAATTGCGCACCTTTGCTTGAAACAATGGACACCAGAACTCCATGAAGTTTGGCTATCTCTTAAATATATAAGTTAACATAGTCCTCTTCTGAAAAAGTAGTTTTTACTAGTAATAAATGGGCTAATTAAGTCATTCGATCTACAATCACCCGAATTGAATCATGTTAAGTGCGATACCGCAGTAAATGAGTAATAAAATCCATATTAATCACCTCACACTTAAATTCCAAAAGATCTATATTTGGGCCATAACACCGGGACTCTAGTTCTATACCTTGACTTTTCGGCAATTCGGTCACTTAACAACGAATTCTCTAATACCAGTCTTCATACTACTCCACCACTAGACTTCTCTCAAATCGTGATACATCTTTGTGGAACTTGGATGGATAGAATATCAATAGGTATGAGATTCCTCCACGATCTTCTCTAGGAGTTCATCCATATATTGGGTACATATAATATACCTTGATACCTTATTACACTATCTCCCCCGTGTTCAAAAACCATCACTTTCTGCTTATGAGTATTTGCTTCAATTCAAGCAAAATAGGGTCTTGATCTTGTTTCTCTTTCACTGCGGACACTAGGATGATTGAGCCCCATTCATTACCACCACTCCTCCCTCATTTAAATCCAATAACCGGACTCCGAATCGTAAAAGTCTGTGCACATGTTTTGATAAATCTTTCTTGTCTTCCTCAACATAGGAAGTACTACCCATAGATAACATACTCAAAGCATCATCAACAATATTTGCCTTACCACGGTGATAGATAATACTCATATCATAATCTTTGAGTAAATCTTACCACCTCCTCCGTCTCAGATTAAGCTCATTCTAACTGAAAAATATTGAAGATTCTTGTGACCGATGAACACTTCTATTGGAACCCTATAAAGATAGTGACACCATATATTCAAAGCAAACACTACAACAAATAACTCTATATCATGGGTTGAGTAATTTCTCATTTGAATCTTAAGTTGTCTCGAGAAATAGGCTACAAACTCTCCAATTTTAAATAATATACAAATAGTCCAACTCTGGATGCATCAAAATACACAACAAAATATTGAGTACATTCTTGTAAGGTCAACACTGGCAGTAGTCAACCCTTTTTTTTCAATTCCTGAAAGCTTTTCTCACATGTTTTAAAGAATTGAAACTTCATTGTACTTAGAGTCAATTTAGTCAAAGAAGATGAAATAGATGAGAACCCCTCAAAAATCCTCCTCTAATAACCAGCCAATCCAAAGAAACTCCTTATATATGTTGGAGATGTGGGTCTAGGGAAATTCTATACTACCTCAATCTTTTGAGTGTCAACTAGAATCCCATCACCAGAAATAATGTTGTTTAACAATACCAAAGACTCAAGCCAAATTCACAGTTAGAAAATTTAGCATAAAACTCTCTATCCTTACGAGTTTAAAGAAATAATCTAACTAGAATGATCTTCCTATTCCTCAAATAGATTAGAATGTCAACAATAAACACGATAACAAACATATCTACATATGGCTTAAACACTCTATTCATAAGATGTAACGACCTGTTTAGTCGTTTTGAGCAGCAGATTTTATTTCTGGAAAACTGGCTGAAACGACGGACCCCACGACGGACCGTCATGGTCACGACGGACCGTCGCAGGGTCTCGTTTCAAAACACTTAGAAATTCTGAAATTGGGTACTGAAAATCGACTCTCTAAACTTCGTGACGGACTTGCAGAACGGACCGTCACAGGCGTGACGGACCGTCACAAACCCTTGGTGGAAATTTGGGTCTCTGAACCTTGCGACGACCTGCAGGACGGACCATCGCAGGCACGACGGCCCGTCACAGGTTGCGTAATCCCAGTCTGGGTCGGATTTCTTTACACGTTTTAAGGGACGTTTTGGACTATTCCTACTTTAATTATAAAGTTAGAGGGTTAAGGATTATAAGTCTAATTACTTGGGGGTTAAAAGAGGTGACCTTAAGTTAATTAGTGGGTTATTATTGCCATCTTTCATTCTTAATTATATGCTAAATAGGGTAAAAGAAAGAGGGTTTGAATAAGAAAACTAGAAAGAACAAGAGAGAGGGAGAGAGGATCGATCGAACGAGAAGAAAATGAAAGCTTTGGGGAAAATTCTTGCTTGATCACTAGTCTTCGGTGGAGGTAGGTTATGGTTTCTCTTACGATATTCGTAGTAAAACTCTTAATAGCGAATGATATGTATTGATAATATTGTAAACCCTACTATGTGCTTGATTTGTATGCTTGCATGAATGTGATTATATAATTGTGATTATATTAAGCATGATGAAGTTATTGAATCCCAAATCTTGCAAAACCCTAATATCTTTATTAAAGATAATGCCTTGGTATGAGAGAAGGCTTGATAAACTAAAGTAATGAGAATGATGATGCCTTGGTATAAGAGAAGGCTTGATAAATTGATAGAAGGAGATTAGGGGATCGGAGTGTCACGTTCCGACACATAGAATTAAGGGATCGGGTGTCACGAACCGACACGTAGTATAAGGGGGACCGGGTGTCACGAACTGACACGTAGATTTAGGGGATCGGGTGTCACGAACCGACACGTAGATTTAGGGGATCGGGTGTCACGAACCGACACGTAGATTTAGGGGATCGGAGTGTCACGTTCCGACACATAGTAGTAGGGGATCGGAGTGTCACGTACCGACACAAGAGGATTAATGAATATGAGGGAGCGGAGTGTCACGTAGAGACACAAGAGAAATAAAGATAACGAATCTTGAAAGATGTTAATATACTCAATCTAATGAACATAATTCCCAAATGAGTATGGTATTGATCCTTGAGTCCTCATGTGTGAACTTGATGGTAATTGTTGATGATATAGTACTTGTTGTTGCTACTTGTTGAGTATCATAGTTGATTTTATGATATTACTTGATATATATTGTCTTCTATTTTGAGTTGGCCGATGATATCTACTCAGTACCCGTGTTTTGTACTGACCCCTACTTTTATGTTTTCTTCTTGTTTATTTGAGGAGTGCAGCAAACGTGCTTTCATCTTCGACTCAACAGTAACTCTAGCCAGTCTTCATTACTCCGGATATCAGGGTGAGCTAATGCTTCTAGCTTGGACTGGATCTACCTCTTCATGTCTTGATGCCTTGAAGTCCCGGCATGGACTAGCTTTTATGTATTTTTTTTTAGCTTCTTAGAAACTCTTAGATTTAGTAACTTGAAGTAGATGTTCTTGTGATGATGACTTCCAGATTTTGGGGATAATAATAGTTTTGAGTTATAGAAGTTGATTATTGATTTTGTTAATAAGTTTTAAGTCTTCCGCATTACTTTCTGTTGATATTATATTGAAATGTTAAGGTTTAGATTGGTTGGTTCGCTCACATAGGAGGGTAAGTGTGGGTGCCAGTCGCGGCCCGGTTTTGGGTCGTGACAAACTTGGTATCAGAGCATTAGGTTCGTTGGTCTCATCACACAAGAACGAGTCTAGTAGAGTCTTAAGGAATGGTAGGGGGACGCCATTACTTTTCTTTGAGAGGCTATAATACTTTAGGAAAATTCCATTCTTTCTTTCTTTCTTTCGTGCTACTACATGAATCCAATTTGTATCTAGGTGATACAAATTGGTATTTGACCATCTTCACTCTATGTCGCAGATGGTTGGAACTAGAGCAACGACTGCGCCAACACCAACACCGGCAAGACAAGAAACGTCTGAGCCAGCCACTGGGGCTGTGGGTCGAGGAAGAGCAGTGGCTAGAGGCCGTGGTAGAGGTCGTGGGAGGACGTCCTCTAGAGGAAGAGGACGAGCACCTAGTCCATCTGATGCTAGGGTGGTGACTCCTCCACCGACTGAGGAAGTAGTAAGAGAGGGTGAGGAAGGGGAGAATGAACAAGTGCAAAATGAGGAATTGCCACCCCAACCTACCCCAGAGATGATCAATCAGGTTCTCGCTTATCTTAGTGGGTTGTCTGATCAGGGTCAGGTACCTCCAGTGTTTTCTGCACCAACACCTCCGGTTTCAGAGGTACAACATGCAGCCACTATGGCTCCTCGTATGGATGCCTCATTGGACATAGGCACGTTTCCACGTCTGACTACTGGGCCTATAATGACAAATGATCAGCATGAACTTTTCAGTAAGTTCTTGAAATTGAAACCTCCAGTCTTCAAGGGTGCTGAATCTGAGGATGCTTACGATTTTCTGGTTGACTGTCATGAGCTACTACACAAGATGGGTATAGTAGAACGGTTTGGTGTTGAGTTCGTGAGTTATCAGTTTCAAGGGAACGCCAAAATGTGGTGGCGGTCACATGTTGAGTGTCAACCAACAGAGGCACCACCTATGACTTGGGCCTCATTCTCTAGCTTGTTTATGGAGAAGTATATCCCCCAGACTTTGAGGGATAGGAAAAGGGATGAGTTCTTGAGCCTAGAGCAAGGTAGGATGTCGGTTAATGCATATGAGGCTAAGTTTCGTGCATTATCCAGGTATGCCACTCAACTTTGTTTCAGTCCACAAGAGCAGATTCGCCGGTTTGTGAAGGGATTGAGGTAAGAGTTGCGGATTTCGGCCTTACAGGTAGCGGCTACGGCAAAATCCTTCCAAGAAGTGGTAGACTTCGTTATAGAGGTGGAAGGAGTGAAGCCCGATGACTTCACCTCGACATCGACATCAAAGAGGTTTCTAAAGGGAGGTGAGTTTAATGGTTCTTACTCTAGAGGACAGAGTTCCGGAGGTTACTCAGTTCGACCCATTCAGTCTTCACTACAGACTGTAGTTGGGGGTCCACCTCAGACCGGTCAACAATTCTCTGAGAGACCTACGCTTGACTCCAGAGAGTGTTATGGATGTGGGGAGACTGGGCATATTAGGAGGAATTGTCCGAAACTGAGTTATAGACCCCCGATAGCCAGAGGTAGAGGTGGTCATGGTAGAGGCTGTTATTCTGGAGGACGTGGTGGTCGAGGTAATGGTGGTCACCAAAACGGTCGGGGTGATGGGCAAACTGGAGCCACTACATCACAACATGGTAGGGGCAACAGACAAACAAACGAAAGGGCCCATTGTTATGCTTTCCCTGGGAGATCGGAGGCGGAGACATCTGATGCTGTCATCACAGGTAATCTTCTGGTTTGTGATTGCATGGCTTCTGTATTGTTTGATCCTGGATCCACATTTTCTTATGTAACTTCCTCATTTGCTAATGGTTTAAATTTACATTGTGAATTACTTGATATGCCTATTCGTGTTTCTACTCCGGTGGGTGAGTCTGTGGTAGTTGAAAAGGTATATAGGTCTTGTTTGGTGAACTTTGTGGGGAGCAACACCTATGTAGATTTGGTTATCTTAGAAATGGTTGATTTGATGTAATTCTGGGTATGACTTGGCTTTCTCCACAATTTGCGATCTTGGATTGTAATGCTAAAACGGTGACATTAGCCAAGCCTGGGACAGACCCGTTAGTGTGGGAGGGTGACTACACTTCCAATCCGGTGCGTATCATCTCCTTTCTTCGTGCTAAGAAAATGGTTAGTAAAGGGTGTTTAGCTTTCTTGGCCCATCTCAAGGATGACACATCCAAGTACCTTCGATTGAGTCGGTTTCGGTAGTCCGTGAGTTTTTGGATGTGTTCCCTGCAGGTCTTCCTGGTATGCCACCGGATAGGGATATTGACTTCTGTATTGATCTTGAACCGGGTACTCGCCCCATTTCTATACCCCCTTACAGAATGGCTCCCGCGGAGTTAAGAGAGTTAAAGGCCCAACTTCAGGAGTTGTTGAGCAAAGGCTTCATTAGACCAAGTGCATCTCCTTGGGGTGCTCCGGTTTTGTTTGTGAAGAAGAAGGATGGGAGTTTTCGGATGTGCATAGACTACCGGCAGTTGAACAAGGTAACCATAAAGAACAAGTATCCTCTTCCTCGCATTGATGACTTGTTCGATCAGTTACAAGGTGCTTGTGTCTTCTCTAAGATTGACTTGAGATCCGGTTATCATCAATTGAAAATACGGGCAACGGATGTGCCAAAGACTGCTTTTCAAACCAGGTATGGGCATTACGAATTTGTAGTGATGTCTTTCGGTATTACGAATGCCCCTGCTGCGTTCATGAGCTTGATGAACGGGATTTTTAAGCCATATCTGGATCTCTTTGTGATCGTATTTATTAATGATATACTGATATACTCTAAAAGTAAGAAGGAACATGAGGAGCATTTGAGAATTGTATTTGAAATGTTGAGGGAGAAAAAGCTTTATGCCAAGTTCTCTGAGTGTGAGTTTTGGCTAGATGCAGTGTCCTTCTTGGGCACGTGGTTTCTAAGGATGGAGTGATGGTGGATCCTTCTAAGATCTAGACAGTGAAGAATTGGGTAAGACCCACTAATGTGTCAGAAATAAGAAGCTTTGTTGGGTTAGCTAGCTACTACCGTCGATTTGTCAAGGGATTCTCTTCTATTGCTTCCCAATTGACGAACTTGACTAAGCAGAATGTTCCATTTGTATGGTCGGATGAGTGCGAAGAAAGCTTTCAGAAGCTCAAGACTTTGTTGACTACCGCACCTATCCTTACCTTGCCAGTAGAGGGTAAGAACTTCATTGTTTATTGTGATGCATCCTATTCTGGGTTGGGTGCAGTGCTAATGCAAGAGAAGAGTGTAATTGCTTATGCTTCAAGGCAATTAAATGTGCATGAACGTAACTATCCGACCCATGATTTGGAATTGGCTGCGGTAGTGTTTGCATTAAAGCAATGGAGACACTATCTATATGGGGTTAAGTGTGAAGTATACACGGATCATCGTAGCCTACAATATGTCTTTACTCAGAAGGATTTGAACTTGAGACAGAGGAGATGGACGGAACTACTGAAGGACTACGATATCACTATTTTGTATCATCCGGGAAAAGCGAATGTCGTGGTAGATGCTTTAAGTAGAAAGGCAGGAAGCATGGGAAGTCTAGCTCACTTGCAAGTTTCTAGACGCCCATTGGCTAGAGAAGTTCAGATTCTGGCTAATGACCTTATGAGGTTAGAAGTAAATGAGAAGGGAGGATTGTTAGCTTGTGTGGAGTCAAGATCTTCCTTCCTTAACAAGATTAAGGGAAAGCAGTTTATTGATGAGAAATTGATCCGGGTTCGAGTTAAAGTGTTGCAAGGAGAAGCTAAAGAAGCAACAATCGATGAGGAAGGTGTTGAGGATTAAGGGAAAGGTATGTGTACCCCGCGTCGATGATTTGATCAACACTATTCTGATAGAGGCTCATATGTCAGATAAATACTGCCAAAGATAATAATTAATAATGTATAGGAACGTACTATATAGTAAATAAAAATATAATTTTGTTTACTCAATCCTCTTTTGCATGCTTCTTGTTGTACACACAAATAGTCCACACGTGTCCTAAATTTGAATTTTGAGAAATAGTTAGAGCATCTTCCTTGAACCTAAATGGATGACTTTTCATAATAATTTTGGACTCTTTGGTTATAGATCCAATGCAAATGTTTTTTATTTAATAAGTACTCAAAATAATCATGCTCTTCAAGGTATCCTATACACCCTGGTGCAACCAAGATGTACCCTGATCTTAAGCAACACTTTTGGTGGAGTAGAATGAAGCGTGACATTGTTGACTTTATTGCCAAATGTCCAAACTGTCAACAAGTAAAGTATGAACACCAGAGGCCCGGAGGAACACTTCAGAGAATGCCCATTCCTGAATGGAAGTGGGAGAGAATTTCAATGGATTTTGTGGTTGGTCTTCCAAAGACAATGGGTAAATATGACTCTATTTGGGTAATTGTTAATAGGTTAACTAACTCTGCTCATTTCATTCCGGTCAAGGTGACTTACAATGCAGAGAAGTTAGCTAAAATCTATATCCGGAGGTGGTTCGGTTGCATGGAGTCCCACTCTCCATTATATCAGATAGAGGTACGCAGTTTACTTCTAGGTTTTGGAAAACATTGCATGCTGAATTGGGTACTAGGTTGGACCTGAGTACTGCATTTCACCCTCAGACCGATGGTCAGTCTGAGCGAACGATTCAAGTGTTGGAGGATATGCTTCGTGCATGTGTGATAGAATTTGGTGGTCATTGGGATAACTTCTTACCCTTAACGGAGTTTTCATACAATAATAGTTATCACTCAAGTATCGACATGGCCCCATTTGAAGCATTGTATGGTAGGAGATGTAGGTCTCCCATTGGGTGTTTTGATGCATTTGAGGTTAGACCTTGGGGTACTGACCTTTTGAGGGATTCGATAGAGAAAGTGAAATCTATTCAAGAAAAGCTTCTAGCGGCTCAAAGTAGGCAAAAAAAATATGCAGATCGAAAGGTTAGAGACTTAGAGTTCATGGAGGGTGAACAAGTCTTGTTGAAAGTTTCGCCAATGAAAGGGGTGATGCGGTTTGGTAAAAGAGGTAAGCTAAGTCCGAGGTACATTGGGCCATTTGAAGTACTTAAGCGAGTAGGGGAGGTGGCTTATGAGCTAGCCTTGCCCCCAGGGCTGTCCGGAGTACATCCGGTATTCCATGTGTCGATGTTGAAAAGATACCATGGGGATGGAAACTACATTATCCGTTGGGATTCAGTTTTGCTTGATGAAAATTTGTCTTATGAGGAGGAGCCTGTTGCTATTTTAGATAGAGAAGTTCGCAAGTTGAGGTCAAGGGAGATTGCATCCATCAAGGTGCAATGGAAGAATCGACCGGTTGAAGAAGCCACTTGGGAGAAGGAGGCAGATATGCAAGAAAAATACCCACATCTGTTTAAGGATTCAGGTACTCCGTCCTGCCCTTGTTTTTTTTCTTGTGATCGTTCGAGGACGAACGATGGGTAAATTGGTATCTATTGTAACGACCTGTTTAGTCGTTTTGAGCAGCAGATTTTATTTCTGGAAAACTGGCTGAAACGACGGACCCCACGACGGACCTTCATGGTCACGACAGACCGTTGCAGGGTCTCGTTTCAAAACACTTAGAAATTCAGAAATTGGGTACTGAAAATCGACTCTCTGAACTTCGTGACGGACTTGGAGGACGGACCGTCACAGGCGTGACGGATCGTCACAGACCCTTGGTGGAAATTTGGGTCTCTGAACCTTGCGACGACCTGCAGGACGGACCGTCGCAGGCACGACGGCCCGTCACAGGTTGCGTAATCCCAATCTGGGTCGGATTTCTTTACACGTTTTAAGGGACGTTTTGGACTATTCCTACTTTAATTATAAAGTTAGAGGGTTAAGGATTATAAGTCTAATTACTTGGGGGTTAAAAGAGGTGAACTTAAGTTAATTAGTGGGTTATTATTGCCATCTTTCATTCTTAATTGTATGCTAAATAAGGTAAAAGAAAGAGGGTTTGAATAAGAAAACTAGAAAGAACAAGAGAGAGGGAGAGAGGATCGATCGAACGAGAAGAAGAAGAAAGCTTTGGGGAAAATTCTTGCTTGATCACTAGTCTTCGGTGGAGGTAGGTTATGGTTTCTCTTACGATATTCGTAGTAAAACTCTTAATAGCGAATGATATGTACTGATAATATTGTAAACCCTACTATGTGCTTGATTTGTATGCTTGCATGAATGTGATTATATAATTGTGATTATATTAAGCATGATGAAAGTTATTGAATCCCAAATCTTGCAAAACCCTAATCTCATTATTAAAGATAATGCCTTGGTATGAGAGAAGGCTTGATAAACTAAAGTAATGAGAATGATGATGCCTTGGTATAAGAGAAGGCTTGATAAATTGATAGAAGGAGATTAGGGGATCGGAGTGTCACGTTCCGACACATAGAATTAAGGGATCGGGTGTCACGAACCGACACGTAGTATTAGGGGGACCGGGTGTCACGAACCGACACGTAGATTTAGGGGATCGGGTGTCACGAACCGACACGTAGATTTAGGGGATCGGGTGTCACGAACCGACACGTAGATTTAGGGATCGGAGTGTCACGTTCCGACACATAGTAGTAGGGGATCGGAGTGTCACGTACCGACACAAGAGGATTAATGAATATGAGGGAGCGGAGTGTCACGTAGAGACACAAGAGAAATAAAGATAACGAATCTTGAAAGATGTTAATATACTCAATCTAATGAACATAATTCCCAAATGAGTATGGTATTGAGCCTTGAGTCCTCATGTGTGAACTTGACGGTAATTGTTGATGATATAGTACTTGTTGTTGCTACTTGTTGAGTATCATAGTTGATTTTATGATATTACTTGATATATATTGTCTTCTATTTTGAGTTGGCCGATGATATCTACTCAGTACCCGTGTTTTGTACTGACCCCTATTTTTATGTTTTCTTCTTGTTTATTTGTGGAGTGCAGCAAACGTGCCGTCATCTTCGACTCAACAGTAACTCTAGCCAGTCTTCATTACTCCGGATATCAGGGTGAGCTAATGCTTCTAGCTTGGACTGGATCTACCTCTTCATGTCTTGATGCCTTGAAGTTCCGGCATGGACTAGCTTTTATGTATTTTTTTTAGCTTCTTAGAAACTCTTAGATTTAGTAACTTGAAGTAGATGTTCTTGTGATGATGACTTCCAGATTTTGGGGATAATAATAGTTTTGAGTTATAGAAGTTGATTATTGATTTTGTTAATATGTTTTAAGTCTTCCGCATTACTTTCTCTTGATATTATATTGAAATGTTAAGGTTTAGATTGGTTGGTTCGCTCACATAGGAGGGTAAGTGTGGGTTCCAGTCGCGGCCCGGTTTTGGGTCGTGACATAGGATCCATGAACCCTACATGGGCATTAGTTAGGCAAAAATGAATAACCAAAAACTCATAATGACCATAGTGTGTTTTGAAAGGTGTCTTAGGGATGTCACTATTTTGTACTCTCAACTTATGATAGCCTGAGAGGTCTATCTTAGAAAAACAAATGGCACCTTGAAGTTGATAGAATAGATCATCGATTCTCGAAATGGGATACTTATTCTTTATAGTAACCTTGTTCAACTAACGGTATGCTATAAACATTATAAGAGAACCATCTTTCTTCCTCATAAATAAGACCAGAGCGCTCCATGGTGAGACACTTGGTTGAATGAAGCCTTTCTCAAGAAGGTCCTTCAACTATTTTTTAACTCGTCAGCTCAATTGGAGCCATTCTATATGGAGGAATAAGGATATGAAGAATGTCACAAAGAATATATATTGATGTTGTATACTATCACTATTCGCCAAGAGCAAGAAAATTTGCCAGATCTTCTCACTGGTATGATCAAAGTGTTTTATTTATGTATATGCTTTGCTAGACTTAGGTGTGAGTCTATATTTTGTGACTCCATATATATCTATGAGGTTCAATATTAATCATGGGCAACTTCTTGATCCCTTTATTGTTTCTACACCTATTGGTGAATCTATTCTACTTAAGAAAATTTATCGTGATTGTAACATTATCATCAATCACAAGGACACTTCTGTTGACTCATTCGAGTTGGACATGGTACATTTTGATGTTATTCTAGGTATGGACTGGCTTCGTGTCTATTGTGCCTTTTTGATTGTAGAACTCAGTAGTGAAATTTTAATTTCCTAAGGAGCAAGTTTTAGAGTGGAGGAGTAATTCAACAGTGTCTAAGGGTAATTTTATTTTGTACTTTATTAGCTTGCAAGGGGTGAATCTATCATTTAGTCCGAGTTAATGAATCTAGTGTTGAGATACTACCTATTCAATCAGTTCCATTGGTGAGTGAGTTTCCAAAGGTCTTTCCACATGATCTTCACGGAATCCCTCTTGAGAAAAAAATACATTTTCACTAGATATTCTTCGTGATACTCATCCTATATTTATTCCGCTGTATAGAATGGCTGCAACTGAGCTGGAAGAGTTAAAAGAGCAATTGAAAGACCTTCTTTATAAAGGTTTCATTTGATCAAGTGTGTCACCTTGAGGCACTACGGTCTTATTTGTGAGAAAGAAAGATGGTTCTCTTAGAATGTGTATAGATTACCATTAGTTGAATAAGGTTACTACAAGAAAAAGTATCGTCATTCTAGGATTGATGATCTTTCTGATCAGCTTCAAGGTTCCACTTGTTTCTCTAAGATAGACCTAATATCTGCTATCATCAGCTGAGAGTAAGAGAAAGTAACACCCTGAAGAAAACTTTCAGGACCCATTATGGTCATTATGAGTTTCTTGTCATGTCATGTAGTTTGGCTAATGCTCATGCAACATTCATGGACCTTATGAACAGAGTGTTTAATCATTATCTAGATACGTTTGTTATCGTATTCATTTTTGACATTCAAATATATTCCAGGAGTGAGGAAGATCGTGCTAGTAATGTCAGAGCAGTTCTTCAAACTATCAGGGATAGAAAATTGTATGCTAATTTTTCTAAGTGTGACTTTTGGTTTGAGTATGTGGCATTCTTATTCCATATTGTTTCTGGTGATGGAATTGAAGTTGACACCCAAAACATAGAGGCAATGTAGAATTGTCCTAGACTCGTATCTCCAATTGATATTATGAGCATCTTGGGATTGGCTGGCTAATTATAGAATGTTTGTTGAGGGGTTTTCATCTATTACTTCCCCGTTGAATAAGTTGACTCATAAAATAGTTAAGTTTCAATGGTCCGAAAATTGTGAGAAGAACTTTCAGAAATTGAAAACTAGGTTTACTACTGCCTCAATGGTGACCTTACCCGAAGGTACGAAATGTTTTGTGGTGTATTTTTATGCGTCTAATGTTTGAATGGGTTGTGTATTAATGCACAATAACAAGGTTATAGCTTATTCCTCCAGACAATTTAAGTTTCACGAGAGCAATTACCAATCCATGATTTAGAGATGGAAGTTGTAGTGTTTGCTTTGAAAGTATGGTGTCACTATATTCATGATGTTCATGTAGATGTGTCACCGATCACAAAAGTGTTCTGTATGTATTAAGTCAAAAAGACCTTAATCTCAGACAGATGAGGTGGTTGGAGTTACTAAAGAATCATTACATGACTATTCTCTATCACCCAGGTAAAACTAATGTTGTTGCTGATGCTTTAAACATGTTTTATATGGATTGTATCTCTCATTTTGACGAAGACAAGAAAGAATTAATTAGCAAAAAATGTTCAAAAATTTGCAGATTGAGAGTCCGATCAACGGATTCCAATGAAGGAAGGGTAGTGGTGATGAATAGGGCGGAGTCATCGCTAGTGTCCGAAGTGAAAGAGAAATAAGACCAAGATCCTATTTATCTTGAATTGAACGAAAATGTTCATAAGCAAAAAGTGTTGATTGGAGATGAAGTTTTGTGGTATAAAAGTGCATGAAATCTAAGAGAGGATCGTGGAGGAAGCTCAGAGCTCGAGATATTCTATCCATCCTGGTTCCACAAACATGTATTGTGACTTGAGAGAAGTATATTGGTTGAATACTATGACGAGTGGTAATGCAGAGTTCGTTGCTAAGTGCCTAAATTTCCAAAAATTCAAGGTAGAGAAATAGAGTCCCAGTGGTATGGTCCTCCAGAATGGAAGTGGGAGATGATCAACTTGGATTTTATTACTGGTTTACTGTGTATCATAAGAAACATGATTTGATTTGAGTGATTTTCGACCGAATGACTAAATCAACCCATTTCTTACCGGTATAGACTACATTTATAACATACGATTATGCCAAGTTATATATTCAAGGGATAGTGAGACTTTATGGAGTTCCGGTGTCCATTAGTTCAGATAAAGGTACGCAATTCACTGCATAATTTTACAAGTCTTTGCCTATAAGGTTTTGGTTCCAAGGTAAATATGAATAACTTTTTTTATCCTCATACTGATAGTCATGTAGAGTGTACAATTCAGACTTTAGATGATATGTTGAGGGCATCTGTGATCTATTTCAAAGGTAGTTGGGATGATCACTTACCTCTGATTGAGTTTGCTTACAACAACAAATACAACTCTAACATCCAAATGGATCCCTATGAGGCTCTATATAGGAGAACAAGTAGATCTCATATTCAATAGTTTGAGGTTGGTGCAGCTGGGTTGATAGGTCCACTCTTGTTCATCAAGATATGGAGAAAGTGAATACTATTTAATAAAGGTTAAAAACAATATAGAGTCGTCAGTAATCCTATACTGATGTTAGCAGAAGAGACTTAGAGTTTGAGATGGATGATTGGGATTACTGGAAGGTTTCACCCATGAAGGGTGCTATGACATTTTTCAAGAAGGGGAAACATAGTCCCCTGTGTATTGGTCCTTACAGAATATCCAAGAGGATTGACAATAGTCATATAAGTTAGAGCTACCATTAGAACTAGCAGCAGTCCATTAGGTGTTTCACATTTTGATACTGAAGAAGTATATGGGGATCCTTAGCTTATTATACCAATTGAAAATAATGGTATTAAGAACAACCTATCTTATGAAAAGATTCCCATTCATATTTTAGATCGTCAAGTTCGCAACTTGGGAACCAAAGAGGTACAATCAGTCAAGGTCTTATGGAGAAATCATTTTGTCGAGGAAGCTACTTGGGAGGGTGAGGAGGATATGAATCATCTATTTGAGCCTAGAGAATTTCCCAATGAAGGTACAAATTCTTTTAAGTACTTTTAAGTTGAAATATTGTGTTAATTTGCATGAAGAGTGTTTAAATTGGGCTTTAAATGCTTCCACCCTTAATTTTAATTTAGAGTGATCTCATTCGAGACGAGTGTTCCCAAGGGGGAGATATTGTCACATCCCGCCTTAGAAAGAGCTAAAATTAGAAAGAATTAATTTGTAAAGAGCCACATATGATATTTTATAAATTTTGCTTAAGTTGTGAGTTTTAGATCAATTTCAAACGATTATAACATTCAATACACGATGAGTTAGGTGACCCATAAAATATCAAATGAAAGGTTTTGTAATTCTCTTTCAATGCCAGCGAGTTGCTAATATTCGAGCTCGTATGAGGGAGATATGGCCATTTCAAGTCAGGTTGTTCAATTAAGGAAAGTTATTCAAAAATGTGAGGGGTATTTTAGTGTTTTCTTTACACAATCATATTATAACATTTTTAGTAAATATTTTGGGGTAAATTCTGGTTTGAGTCAGTTTTATAATCCTAAACTACGTTTAGGGTTTTAGAGGAGAATTCATTTATAGGAAAATAGGAGAAAAAGAAAAATAAACAAGGTTTTTGTGAATCGAGGATTGTTTCGCTAATGCGAGGTATTTATGTTTTATAGTGTTCTATTTGTTCATCCACACGCCAATCATGTTATATTATTGAATTCATCCCTAAAGATTGAGAAATTAAGTTCTTGATGATTTTCTTGAAGTATTGTTATTCGTTTTTGATTTTTGATGTTTGGTGTAGTTCTTGAGGCAAAGATGTTCTTAAGGGGTTGAGTAAATTAATAGTTGTTGATTCATGTTTGGGAGAGGAAGAAAATATGGATCTCATGTACGCATCGCAGACTTACTCCGCAGATATAAATTTCTTTCCCCACATCACAGATAGAACGTTGATTCCACTGTTTCCAAAATTATTTGGCGACGTAATATTATAATCCATCTCCACATCGCGCACTTGATCCCCAGGCTACTTTTTTTACCGTTCTTATTATTAACTATCTAAAACTCATTTAATCATCACGATATATTTCATGCCATAAATCATAACCTTAAATTCATAATTTAAATTTATGTTAGAGCTAATAGTTAAGTTTTGATAGCTCTTTTGAGTCATTTTGAGATGCTTTTCTACAATATTTTAAAAATTGTTTTAAGACTTGAACATTGAGTTGAGGTAGAGTAGAGTTCAGTTTAAATCATTTCTTTTAAATGACATATGAGAACCAAGTATTTTCAAGAGAACTTTTTTTACATTTAAGATGAGAGGAAATATAAATTTCCAAAAGAGTACATGTGGTTTCAAGTACTATCTCTTTTTAGAGAAACCTTTTGAGTAATAATCTCAAAGTGGAGGAAGAGAAAATGTTTTCTTTAAAATATAATGATCTAAGTTATATCTTGCGAGTAGTATGGAGCGTCGATATGGAGTAGAGTTCTAACAGTTCACATCCCCCATAAAACATGTTGACAACGTGTGTAGAAATGGTCATAATTTTTAGATGATTCCATATTGCTTTTTAAGCATAGACTAGTGGATCCACTTCGTTTATGAGTTCTATATTTCATGAATTTTCCCATTTTAATTAGTTATTTATGTTGAGGCTTGAGTTGCCACTTTAACTAGTTAATGTTAATTCCTATGCATCTTGAGTTTATCTTTTGAGACAGTTTAGTAATGTTTATCTTTTAAAGTTATCTTATGTTGAGTAAGTCTTTCGCTGAGATTTGACCCAGGTCAAGGGTTCATTTGTGGCCAACAATGGTTCTCGAGTACGTAGGCTTGGGGTGTGACAATTATTATGCCGATGACGGATGGTTCAATTAGATATATGGACCTCATGAATCCTCCTAGGTCTGATCGTTAAACACAGGAAGCGGGTGTATACCCATTTTTGGCTAGTGCATTGAATTTCATCTATTATTAATACGCTCAAACTTACTTCTCAAACAAGAATTAAAGTAATCGTGTCAAGTAAATAACCCAACTAGTGAGGTTGGGATCGTTCCCACGAGGAAAATAGTTTAGACTTAAATTCAATCTATTATTACAATTGTTCAGTCAATCACTTCCTTGGAAAGAAAAAATGATAAAAAGGGGGGTTTCTATTCGTAAATAAATGAAAATAACTAGCGAAATTAAAGAGACACTTAACAGCTTCAAATGTTGGAGTTTAATCAATTAATGAAAGTAACTAGGGTTTACGTGTTCCGAACAAGTTCATAACTTGATAAGTCTAACTATAACAATTCCTTTTTAGTATCTTGCATGCAAAGTGATAAGTTATGTATTTCTAAATCCTTGGTCCGGCATCTAGAAAATTTCACTCCGCACCTTGGTCCGGCTACGTGTGTTGGTATCCTAACCCTTATCTTTACATCATATTAAGCATCGTACTCGATATCAGACTAAGTTATTACCTCGTATCAATCAATACTAGCCTATTAGATAGTATACATTAAATCTATGTTGATAATTCTTTTCGTATTATCTACCTCCTTGGTCCGGCAAGTAGCATTAAGGCGAGTTCTAACATTGGCCATCCGTTAAAAAGACTTCTAAACGAAAGAATTATTAATACATGCAAGACACTATTCTAGAATTGTTATTTTAGTTAGGTTTTACCTCATTATTTGCCTATGGTTCCCACAACCCTAGTTATGGAGTTTAGTTACCCATAGTCATAATCACAATATTCAAATATATGGTATAAGAATTCATGCACTTACTTCAATGAGAAAAAGTAAAATCCGAAAGTTCGCTTGATTAATCAACAAAAATCACAAACAAACAATTACAAATAATCCAGAGTCTAACAATAATCAAGGTCCTAACTAAATAATCCAGAGTCTAACCTCAAAAACGAGGTTTTTCGAACTATTTATAAAAAAATAAAAACCTAATTATATAAGGACTCTATTTACTGGAAATCTGTCAAAATGCGGCTGGATCGACGGACATCATGATGGATCGTCGTGGTCACGACGGACCGTCATGGACTCCGTCGTCCCATACTTGATGCAATTTCTTCTTCTGCTCTCTTCATTACCCTCGACGGCAGGTATGATGGATCGTCACAGGCACAAAGGTCCGTCGAGGGTCTCCGTTCCAAAACACTCGAACTCTTGAAATATGGGTACTGGGACTACTTCTCTGAATTTCATGACGAACCTGCAGGACGGACCGTAATGGATACGACGGTCCATCACGTACTCTGTAACCCCACACTTTGTCAGACTTCCCCATCTTCCTTCAGCAGCTGCACTACGCTGCCACCTACGGACCATCACGATCATGACGGACCGTCACAAGCTTCGTAGGTTGTCTCTTCTGCATTTCTTTGCTCAAAAACCTCTGCATTCATCTTTGACAGATTTCCTACAAATAAGGAGAAACATATACAAAAATTAGCACAAAAAGACTTTTGGACACACTAAACTTGAGGAAAAAGTATTAATTATACCGTGAAACCACGATATATCAACACCCTCAACTTAAATTCGTTGTTTTTCCTCAAGCGACGCACTATGACTCAATACAAAATCTTTGTACAATAGTATCCATGTTTTATCCTTTGCAATCATTTGGCTATCAATCCCGATAAATCTCATCATATTTATGCATTATATCACTTTTAGGCTTGAATTATGTGGAATCGTACCATGACACATACTCACCATGCACTAACACCTATCCTCTTCAATTTCTCACCGAGGTGCTAATATTTCCGGTACTGCAACTAGTGTCCTCACTTCAAAACAAAATCCTCATTTTTCAGACAATGATTTCAGTTTGAGTATAAGGATTACTTTTCAACACTCACTCTCAGAACAAATTCACACTCATTCATAACTATTGCCATAAGCTTGCCCTTATTTTCACTGCTTTAAGTTTGCTATACAACCCTTGGGATCACGATAGGACTTTCTTAGCTTATAACACAAGCTCAGGGTTGGGTAGGGTATATTTAGGTATACTTTAGTGACTTTTTTGCCTTCCTTGACATATCGGCTAAACATACTATTATCTATCATTTTATTTTGCCAAGTTTCCCATATTCTTTCACCTTGCTATTTTCCCTTTTTTCTTCATTTGTGTAAGTGACTCTCTTCGTTTCTTGCTTGTATTTCTTGTAAATTTTTAAATTTTTTTAAATTTTATTTTTTTAAATATTTTTTTAAACTTTTCTTTCAACTAATTCTTAGTCAGTCTACTTTTGTTCTTTCTCTCTCTCTTTGTTCTTTCAACCCCGCTTTCCAGAGCATTCATCATAATAGCCACCCTCAACTCATGGCTTTGCCATGAGTCAAAGTACATTAAACCCAAAGTTGGTTCAGGGCCATAAAAAGGTTGTTTACTGCATTAGCCACCCTCAACTTATGCTTTTGGCATAAGCTGAGGTGCACATGTCCAAGGAGGGACGAGGGCCAACACATTATTCCCAGAAAAGATCAGTTGGGGTAAAAAAGAAAGGTCTAATTTAAGCTTAAATCACTTGGATCAAAGAAGGATAAATTTCATTTGGCTTTATTTTATTTAGGATAAAATGGTCTATATTGAATAAGGGGCTATGATCCTTTCCTAATTGTCTATTACAACTTACTTTTAGAAGGACTAACCAGGCAAGTTCTAGCTCAGTACAAATAGTGGACTATTCAAATCTTCCTCACACTCACTTGACATCTCATCACTCTACCAGATTATCAGACACCTAGTTTGAATTTTAGACTTAGGGTCATGCAGCGGTGTACCTCTATGTTATGCTTAGAGCCACACATTTATGAATTACTATGCCTAGTCATGCATCATTTTCCATTTTATCAGGATATTATTTTAGCCATCATGATCCAGAATTAAACTATATGCACAAGATATAGACATGCCGGTTCAGCAGAAAAAGTAGTCAGTTACCATTTACCCCACCCCCAACAAAAAGACATGCAATTGTCCCCAATGCATAAAAAAATTGAAATACTAGAGTGGTAGGTGAAGCAAATCTGGGGCGCAAAGCGCCAAAGATCAGTCACCAATACATAAAAAAAATTGAAATACTAGAGTTGTAGGTGAAGCAAACCTGGGGCACAAAGCGCCAACGATCTGCAAGCTGGTGGGTCTAGTTCCCCGGAACCCATTACCTCTGTAATCTGGACACCCTCAGTGGTGTCCTCAGCATCAACAACACTATCAGTAGTGCCTCCCGTTATCTCCACAGTTCTGGAGCTAGACGCCCCAACAGCTAACTCTCATGCTCTCATCTGACGCGCCTCCTCTTCAGCAAGCGAGGCTCTCCTCGCAGCCTCCATGTCACGGCGCTCCTTCTTCCGTGCTTGAGCTTCATCCTCCTCTCGACCCCTACGCTTCTTGGCATGCTCTCGAGGGGGAGGTGGTGGAATCTTGGAAGTGGCGAATAGGGCCGCCATAACTGTGTCTTCAGCAGGCTCTTCAGAAGGGGCCTCAGACTCAGGCACCCTAGCCTCTAAGATCATATCAATATCTGCGCGAAGACTGTCGACCGCAGCCTGAAGGGTCGACACTTAAACCGGAGGGGCTGGATGGGCTAGCACCCGCAACTCAAAAGCATCCAAGCGCTGATGAACCTCAGTGATCTTCCGCTCTATGTGTTGGACCATTCTCCGCTCCAAGCGCTCTTTTGCCTCGCCAATAGACCTCTACATCCAAGGCTTGATATGACGCAGAAGTGTAGCCATTTGCGCCTCTAATTTCTGGACCCTAGCAAGCGGGACTAGAGCGGGTAAAGGGGCTGAGCGAGAGGAGCTCGAGGCAGTGCTACTACCCGGGATAGACTCGACAAGGGTAGTGTCACTGCAAGACACCTGCATAGCTGTGCGGGCTTGTGCTACCGTATCAGCCAGATTGTCAACAAGTGGAGGCAACTCTGGACGGGGCCCTATACGTGGATCCAACTGATTGGCCTCATCCCTGATGAGACCGATAATCAAAAGTGCCCAGAGTGGTCTTGAGCTGATCAACGTGCCATATAGGCACACCTGCGGACCTGCATAGAGAAAATATCATGGACGGGAAAGGGTAAGTAGTTATGACCTTAAAAGCCCTCTAGTGCATGACCGCCTGTAGAAGCTACGCAAAATCCACCTCAAACCCGGCTATCATCACCGCCATCAGTACTGCTCGATCCCATGTGACGATATTATCAGCGGCTGTGTGGGAAAGGCAGTGGCGGACAATCAACCATAAGAACTTCACTGTGAAAGTCAGGTTGGCCTTCTTGATTGCCCCCTTCGGCTCGGTCACCCAGTCGGCACCCTCCTTATCAACGAACAAGTGCAGGGCCATCCACCTCTTGGTGGTCTCTCTCAGGGATGGCTCACGCAGGAATTGACCATCTTTAACAATCTGCCATCGGTAGTCAAACTCGGCAAAGAGAGGGGTCCGATTAGCATCAACATCCTCTCCGTATAGAAACCGGCGGATGGCAGGCAGGGAGATATCAACTTTAACGCCATGTACTCGGACCTTCTCCAGTAGGGCCTGTTTGGCGGGGGAAGCCCGCCTATCAATCTGTGATCGGAGAGTCGTTACGTAGGATGCATAGAACTCTCGGACCAACTCTTCACTATAACGTCCCAACGGACGTGCTGTCCACTCCAGTCGATGTCTGGTGAAGAGATTGTGTATCTCAGGCATTGTCGGGAGAATTCCCGTAAGGACCTGCTGCTCCAATGTAAGTGTTTGAGTCATAACTCCTTTGTCATTCAGGAACTTTGCATCGGAATAGACTTGAAACTGCCCATCGACACACCACCGGTTGGGCTGGTCAGTAACCGGGACAGAGTATGAGCTGGTGAACCGGGTGTGGATTCCAAACTGTTAGCCTCTTTAGACGAGGCCGACACAGCAGCGGTGGCGGGTTTGGAAACCTCAGCAGATCCGTAGTCTTCCTCCGACCACAAAACTCCTAAGGATCCAGACGCTCCTTCTTCATTAGTGGCTGACCCAAAAGGTGTGCTGGTCAGTGTGTGCTCCTCATCTGACTGAGAGGCAGTGACTACGCCGGAAACCACCTTTTTGGGTGTGTCTCTTGTAGCACGTGCAACACGGGATGGGGTGGAAGTGCCTGGGGGCACGTACTCGGGGTCACGCTCATCATCAGAGCCAATGACCAGGCGGGCAGACGGGGCGACATACTTCTATCTCCCACGTGCATAGACTCGATCTTGTTTTGTTGCCATAGTAGATAGTACCTATAAAGGATCAATATTAGTACTAGAAGGAGCAAACAAGACAAGCAAAACCACACAAAACAAATAAAAAAAATTAAAATAAAATTACATTTCTATAGTAATAGTGAAACACAACGGACCTGGTGACAGCCCGTCGTGGGTATGAAAGACCGTCAAGGGGTCCGTCTTATCTTACATAGATTTTATTTATATGGAGAACCCTGAAGGAGAGTCTCTATAAAGTATAACGGTATGTGCAGGACGGACCAACACAGGTACGATGGTCCGTCGCAGGTGTCCGTTAGAGGACACTTAAAAAATATGGAGACCATTAGGAGATGGGTCTCTTACCATCATAACGGTCATGCAGGACGGACCGTCGTAGTTGTCCATTTGAGGACACTTAAAAAATTAGAGAGATACCCTAAGGAACAGGGTGTTTGACAACCAGAACAGTTGTGCAAGCCAAACCATCGTAGGGATGACGGACCGTCATATGTGTCCGTTGGAGGACACATAGAAAAAGTGAGAGACCCTTAGGAATAGGGTCTCTGACAACTAGAACGGTTGTGCAGGACTGACCGTCATGGGATCGACGGTCCGTCGCATGTCGCCGTTGGTGAAAATTGGACAGTGGGGTGTTAGGGCGGTTTAAATGGACCCAATGATGGTCCGTCGTGGGTTCGATGGACCATCATTGGGGTCTCGTTTTGTAACTCAGTGAAAGAACTGTACATGCCCCATTCATCCCCTATGACCCAAATCGAATTGGTAGTGTTTTGACCTACATTTGTCTAACCCAAATACCTAGTAAACTAGCAATGCTAAAGCACCTATTTCTAGGGTGTTAACACAACAATTTCAAGAATTTTTTAAACCTAGGTCAGACAAAATTTGATAAAGAATGAACATATCAAGAAGAACTAGGCTACTACAAATTGATAAACAAAAATGCAATATAAATGAGTAGAAATTAGAGACACATACCTGAGAATTTGAGAAAAACAAGAGGGAAAGGTACTTGGTGATGAAGTAGACACTCACAGCAGCAGCTCTGACTAGTAGATGATGAATTTTGAGGAATTTGGAGAATTCGGGGAAAATGATCGGTTGTAAGAGAGCTTTGAAAGTTGAAAAGGGAGGGAAATGGGAGAAAGAGTGAATGAATGGGGTGAAATGAAGGGATGGGGGTTTTATATGATGAATTTTTAAAAAACCTCAGCCTGGTCGGGTCGGGTACGCTTCATTAAAGATGCGATGATTCCCCGACGACGGTCCGTCTCGGTTGTGATGATTTGTTGTTGATTCCGACGCGTGTGCCCTAGTTTGAAAATAACAGAAAGACGTGCCTGACACGACGGATTCATGCGACGGTCCGTCGCTATATCCGTCTGTGACTGCTGCAGAGTAATTTTCTGCAAAATTTCCTGGTGATGTGCCTGCAACTTTAAAACCCATTAGTAGAAAATGCTACCATTACTAGAAAAAAAAACTATAAGTATTAGGGTTGCCTCCCACCAAGAGCCTGATTTAACATCGCGGCACGACTATGGACACTTTATTACTCATCCCTATCAAGATGGTATTCCTCTATCATTCCATTCACCGATGCAGTATGCCCCAAATAGAGTTTTAGTCGTTCTCTATTCCCCTTACGCCACACTCCCTCCTTGGTTTTTAACTCAACTGCTCCATGAGGGAATACTTGGGTAATCAAGTAAGGGCCAGTCTCTTTGGACTTGAGCTTGCCCGGAAGACAAGGCAACCCAGAACTATCTAAAAGCACCGAATCCCCAACCATAAACTCTTATTTTGCACTTTTTTGTTCATTCTCCTTCTTCATCTTTTCTTTGTGGGATATGGGATACCGATTGGAGCTCACTACTCTTTCTTATGGTCCTACAAATGTTGAAGGTCGCTTCTTCATTGTTCAACCAAAATTTCATCTTCCCCTTTTCCATATCAACTAAGGCTCTACTTGTAGCAAGGAATGGCCTCCCTAGAATAATAGGCACTTCAGAATCGACTTCACAATCAAGAATAACAAATGTGCCGGAAATATGAATGACTCCAATTTTACTAGCACATCATGGAGTATCCCTATAAGCCTTTTTACATAATGCTTTCGCAAAATGTAATGACCCGACTGTACAAGGAATAGTGAATGCACCCGGATCTTTTTTCTTTTGTACGAGAGATCTTGTAGCAATAGCACTACAATGCTGCATTCTGTCATCATCCTCAAAAGTGACCGAACTTTTCTTTGTAACCAAATCTTTCATAAATTTGGCATAACCGGGCATTTGTTCTAGAGCTTCTACCAAAGGGACATTGATAGAAAGCTGCTTCAGCATTGTTATTAAACGCCGATATTTACCATCCTCGGTCTTTTTCACTAATCTCTGAGGGAAGGGTGGTGGTGGTCTAGGCATGGTAATTACCTTCATAGGGACTTCTGCATCTTTTCCAGTGCTCTCTTCTGCTTCACCACTACCCTTTACCACCTTATCATCATCCTTTCTCACATTTTTCTCATTAGACGGCATAGGTGGGTCAATGGTTTGCTTACCACCCCGATTAGTGATTGCCATACAGTGCGCATCATTTTTCGGATTTTAGATAGTGTTGCTAGGAAGAGTGCCCGGTTGTCCTGTGTTCACTGTCGCAGATAATTGGGCCATTTGCAACTTGATCTGCTTAATTGATATTGCATTTGTATCGACTTTTTGCCCAATACTTGCTAAATCACACCTTAACTCTTTAATGTGATCATCACTAGCATCGAACCTCCTCATCATTTTGTGCAACATATCCTCAACTCGCACCATACTATTTCCACTATCCGTAGGAGTAACTTCACAATTTTGAGGAGGACATAGGACCCATTCCTATCATTTCTGTTACCGTAGTTACCCCTGTTCAAGTTGTTGTCGCGGTTGTAGTTTCCATCTCGGACATAATGACCCTCACGGTTATAGTTACCATAGATCCGGCCTTGGCACCAATTATCCTGATTTGAGCCTTGGGCGCTCGGTCGGAAACCTTCCGTCTGCTCATTTACTGCATAGGATTCCTCCGCATAATAGCATTCATCATAAGGTGGTGGTGGTTTAGGCAAGTAGTTACCTGCATTTATCTTTTTTGCACCCCCACTGATATGTTTTAGTACCAACCCAAGCTCAGTTCTCATCTGAGCCATTTCTTCACGAATCTCATCTGTTGCTGTGTTGTGAGTGGACGACATTGCGAAGGTATTTCTCCCGGTATCTGACCTCCTAGTACTCCAAGCTTTATTATTCCGGGAGATTTTCTCTAATTTTTCAGCAATCTCAGCATAAGGATACTCCCCATAAGATCCACCTGCTATAGTGTCCAACACCGCTTTATTATTATCATCCTGTCCTCAATAGAAGTATTCCTTCAGTGACTCATAATCTATACCGTGATTTGGGACACTCTCAAGAACGAGGTGAATCTATCCCAAGAACTACTAACTGACTCTCCTGGTAGTGACACAAAGTTGTTCACTCTGTCTTTGTTGTTTAGTTTCTTGGAGACCGGATAGTAGCGTGCTAAGAAAACATCTCTTAGTTGGTTCCAAGTGAAAATTGAGTTGTACGGGAGCTCAGTGAACCATATAGCAGCCTCTCCCATCAGTGAGAGAGGAAACACTCTGAGCCCTATTACATTCAAGTCCAAGTCAGGCCACCCTACACAACTTTTACACACTGCCCTTACCTTAGCTATATGGGCATGTGGATCCTCATAAGGTAGCCCTGAAAACAAACCTCTGGCAGTGAGCATTTGCATCAGGCTACTAGTTACAACAAAGGTGTGGCTTGGTGGTAGAGGAGGCAAGACAAGTGGCCCATCGGAGTCTGCTCTGTTATCATAGCCTCTTCTTTATGCTTGGGGCCGTGGAGCGGGATTTTGTCCCCTCTGTTGGTGTTCACCTGGGGCATCGGCTAACAACTGACCATGAACATCAACCGGAGCTGGGATGTTCTGGTTTGGATCATCATCATTAATTCCCAAGTTTCGATTCATGTTGTATAGTGTACGCTCTAATTTGTGATAGTAGGGAAACAAGGGTTCTCTTCCTCTTCGCGTATTTGGCATACAAGGAAGGTGGTTCTGCACGGATCAAAAATAATAAAACAAAGTAAAATCAAGAAAATATCAACTATACTATAGTAATAAGTTTAAGTTAATCTAAAAGCTACTTTCCCCGGCGGAGGCGCCAAAATTTGATACGCTCAAACTTACTCAAATAAGAAGTAAATCGGTCGTGTCAAGTAAATAACCCAACTAGTGAGGTTGGGATCGTTCCCACGAGGAAAATAATTTAGACTTAACTTCAATCTATTATTACTATTGTTCAGTCAATTACTTCCTTGGAAAGCAAAAATGATAAAAATGGGGGTTTTTATTCCTAAATAAATGAAAATAACTAGTGAAATTAAAGAGACACTTAACAGCTTCAAATGTTGGAATTTAATCAATTAATGAAAGTAGCTAGGGTTTACGTGTTCCCCACAGGTTCATAACTTGATAAGTCTAACTATAACAATTCTTTCCTAGTATCTTGCGTGCAAAGTGATAAGTTATGTATTTCTAAATCTTGGTCCGGCATCTAGAAAATTTCACTCCGCACCTTGGTCCGGCTACGTGTGTATATCCTAATCCTTATCTTTACCTCATATTAAGCATCATATTTGATATTTGACTAAGTTATTACCTCGTTCCAATCAATACTAGCCTATTAGATAGTATACACTAAATCTATGTAGATAATTCTTTTCCTATTATCTACCTCCTTGGTCCGGAAAGTAGCATTAAGGCGAGTTCTAACATTGGCCCTCTGTTAAAAAGACTTCTAATTGAAAGAATTATCAATACATGCAAGACACTATTCTAGAATTGTTATTTTAGTCATTATTTGCCTATGGTTCCAAAAACCCTAGTTATGGAGTTTAGTTACCCATAGTCATAATCACAATATTCAAATAAATGGTATAAGAATTCATGCACTTACTTCAATGAGAAAGAGTAAAATCCAAAAGTTGTCTTGATTAATCAACAAAAATCACCAACAATCAATTACAAATAATCCAGAGTATAACAATAATCAAGGGCCTAACCATATAATCCAGAGTCTATCCTCAAAAACAAGGTTTTTGAACTATTTATAAAAAATAAAAACCTAATTACATAAGGACTCTATTTACTAGAAATCTGTCATAACGCGCTGGATCGACGAACATCGCGAGGGATCATTGTGGTCACGACGGACCGTCATGGACTCCGTCGTCCCATACTTGATGCAATTTCTTCTGCTGCTCTCTTCATTACCCTTGACAGAAGGTATGACGGATCGTCACAGGCACAACGGTCCGTTGAGGGTCTCCGTTCCAAAACACTTGAACTCCTTGAATATGGGTACTGGGACTACTTCTATGATCTTCATGACGAGCCTGCAGGATGGACCGTAATGGATACAATGGTCCGTCATGCATTTCGTGAAACCATGATATATCAATTATGCATTTCATATTACTTTGGTGTTGAGTGATTGAGATGATTGTAAATCAATTTGGTTTTGAAAAAATATATTTTTTAATTGTTATGTTCAAGTGATTTATTTTATGAATTCATTTCACTTTTTGAAAATGAAACTTTTCGAACATACCTTATTATTGTTTCTAAGAAGGTTACTACTCAACGCTCTCTAAGGACATATATTTTCCGTACTCAGTCTATACTTATTGCACCATTTTTCTTTGTAGAATTCGATCCAGGTACTAATGGTACATGACTTGTTTCTTTGATTGTGGTTGGTGATTGTTGTTATTCAGGGTGGGATGCTTCCTCTTCAGCAGTAGTCAATTCTAGAGAATCCTTTATTTTCTATCTAATTTCCTTCAAGGTAACTGTTTTATACTCTTGCAAATATTTTTTTTACTAATATTCACACATTAAAAATAATGAAAAAATAGGTTCTAGAAATATTAGCTATATTCCAACATGAATTTGATTATTTGTCATTATTATATAACTCAAGAACCTGTAATGAATTAATTATTCACGAAATAATAAATCATTAGTTATTTAATCAACATTAAAAGGAAAATAAAGAAGAATATAAGAATATATATATTTACAAAGACATTTGTTAGTGAAAAGAAACATTTAAGTTGCAAAGATCAAAGAATTGTGATTATATGTCTTAGGAGAAAATTAAAAAAAATTGTTAACATGCTCAAAAAAAAAGAACATGAAAGAAATTATAACTTTTTAGACTTTTATAATGAATTTCTTCAAGTGATAAGTCAGAAATTTCATATGTATGTAAATGTAGATAATATGTAAGTTTATATATAATACTTTTTAGTTATAAAACTTAATATAAAATATCAATACATAAATTTTTGGAATTGAGTATGATACAGTAATTGAAAAACCATAGTGATGTGAAGGATCTCAAGAAAGTTAAAAAAAGGCATTTACCTTAATTTGAGATCCCGATATATTATTGCTACGAGTGTCAAACCTTGACCTAATGATCATAGATAACCTCTAACAAGAACAAATCTAATAAAATGTGTACCAACTAAAATAAATTAAAATGTCTCAATGTTTGGAAGATGGAAAGGACTAAAAGATGATTCTTGGTAGCTTGAAAATAGAGTGTTCACCCTTGGATCAAAATCATCTGACTACGCTACCATGGAGATCTCAGAGGAAGCTATGGAACATGTTCTGAACTGAACAAAAGAGAATTACAGGGGTATCAATTCAAGTCACTATGTACTGCTAGGCATCCTAGACTGCCTCAAATTAGAAACAAGTAAAATGCAAGTCAAAATAGAGAGTAGAGAAGACTTAGTACATAACCACTAAATTCAACAAGTATATTCACCACAATATCAACTGTATCAATAGACAATTCTGTCAATCTATACTCAATGCATCAATATATGAATAATTCATGAAATTTATGTAAATGAGTGTATTCTTGATGAAATTTCAGAAGAACGAAGGATAACATAGGAATTTAACTAACTGTTGAAGACTCAGTATCAAAAGATGTTCCATTCAGGGCGCGGAGTGATGTGACATGATAAACATTTGAAGACCTTCAGATAAAGTTTGTCAAGTCTCAAGTGAAGAAGTTACCTCAATGCGGTAAAATCCACCACCTTGGTTAGCGCAAAACAATGATTATATGGTCGAAATTAAATCAAGACATGTTAAGTCAAGATGCATATAGAAGTCACCATGATACGATGTCCAACAAAAAAGTTCAATGATGTTCTTCCCACCATGATGGAATAAGATATTCAGAGTCCAATAGTTCAAGGTACTTTATATAACTAGAAGCAACAAAGATGTACCACGACGTGAAATTGTATTATTTCTTATGTATGATGAGGAGAGAAGTAATAGACTTTTGTTCCCAGTGTCTGAATTGCCAAAAAGTAAAGTGTGAGCACTAAATATTAGGTCGTAGAACTCACAAGATTGCCCAAGCAGAAGTAGGATCCCATGCCATGGAATTTGTAGTTTGGTTGCCTTAATCATTGAAAAAGATCAACGTTGTTTGAATCATTTTTTAAAGGTTGGACGAATCCTATCACTTCATGCAAGTTCATACTACCTAGAATTCAATAGATCAACAAAGCCTTCACCCTCAAATCGATGGTTATTTTAAGCAGACTAATATAGGTGTTAGGGGACATGCTTTAAGGGTGTGTTATTAATTTGAAGTAATTGGGACCAACACTTAGCCATAAAAAGGTCAGTTAGAACTAAATTTATCATTCCAACATTTAGAAGGCACTTGGGTTGCTCAATGCTTTAAGGTTAGAATGTTGGGTTATTGTTTGTTGCGATATGCCTTGGAAAAATTGAAGGTAATGCATGATCAACTTCATAAAACTCGGCGAGGTAAATTACAACTTGGCGTATCGCTGATTGGTTTGGCAAGAAGACTTACTCCATCGATGGTGCCAAGACTAAAAGGTTTTAAAGCTGAATGGTTTAAAATTTCAAAATCCTTCATCTTCTCTAATTTTAACTCTCGTGCCCTTTCACCTCACCTTAGATATTGTATAACTTTATTGTTTTTACTTATTTTTTTTGTGGATTTGGTTCTCGGAATTGGTGAACTTTGCCACCTAGGTATTTGAATTTTAAATTCTGCATAAAGATTGGTTTTCCGAACCACATACTTGAAATTTGTTGTTGAAATAAAAAGCAATAGGTAACTGTTACGACCCAAGGGTACCCTGTAGATGTAACATGGGGTACTTGACCCCAAAGGGGTCTCATACAAGCTCTTAGCATATCATAGCATAATATAATAGAAAAGTATGGAAAATTTAAAAACTTTTATCCATAAAATAAAAGTCATTTTCATGAAAGAAAGTGGAACCTTTTACTACACTTTGTCTCAAACCATCTAATACAACTTTAGAATAGAACTCTTGGGACAGATCCCATACATTAGTCTCAAGATGAAGATAAAATACATAAAGGAACTAGTGGATTTTTTCCTCGAAGCTATGAGGAATTACCAAGATCTTCAAATCCATGAAACTTTTAGAAATTTATCTCTACGAGTAGAACTCAACATCCAAGATATGTCAGCTTGCATAATCATAAGAGCATAAGATAAGGGTTAGTAAACAAAAGACATAATACAAAACCATATGAAATATAAACTATTAGCATAAGAGAAAATATCCTAATAATAATTAAAGTACCTAACATAAGCATCATATAATCATTTATTCAACTTTTAGTCATCGATGCCATAGTAGAACTATTCTTATGTAACCTCCAAAGCATACTTGTGCAATGCCTAAATAGAATCACATAATAACATCCAAGATAAGTATCTATTTTTTGTCATTTTAGCCATAGTCTATATACATGGTAAATTCTTTAAGAATTTCTACCATAAGGGCACTATACTCCTAAGTAACCTCAAAGCGCACTTGTGCTATGCATGAAACACATCTGATAATGCCATGTAACTAAGCATAACCTTGAAGTCAACATAGTCATACTTACCCCCCTTTGGTCTCATTATTATTTTACTTCTCATAACCAAGGGAATCTTTCATCTTTAGTCAAAAATAACAAAGAAGGCAACTATAGCACAATCCTATCTCAAGATACATCACACAAAAGAACACTTTCTTGAATAAACTTAAGTCGTTCTTGGCAATGAATGAATATAATCCCATAATACTATTCATGCTAAGTACCACTTTTATGTCCTCATACTAATATTTAATGGTTTGGAATCATGTTCCTTCTTTAAATTTAGAACACTATGAGGTCCTCTCTATCTTAGTTCATTATTAAATTGAACCCTATGAGTTACTTTTTATTAATCATGTCTAGGTTCATTATCAAAATGAACCCTATGATATACTACCTTAAGCATCTCGAAGTCCATTTATACTCTTGAACACTATGAGGTACTTCATTAAGTAAGTCTTTATTAAATTATGCTTTACAAAACTATGAGTTGCTTTTTCAAGAATGTCTTAGTTTATTGGATATGGAGATTGCTATTAGAAACCATGAATAAACTATGTGAAGGAATTCATCTCATGAGGCCTAACTTTGGGAAAACCCACACTCGACTAGTAAGAGTTTCCCCTTTAACTTGGATAATCATAACATCAACTAGGTGTGGTTCTCCTCTTAACTTGGAGCCCGGACCCTCTCTTGTGTGAACTCCATCTCATTATCAATATCCACTTGAGGTCAAGCATACACCCCAATATTCCACTATTAATCCTTGCTTAACGTTCATGTCTCATGGAAGGATGTCCTTGACAACCAATCCATGTTCAAGTGATTCTATCACTTTACTTCCAAACATTTTTAAAATTTATATTAGGTGAGTATCGGTATTGCACCACAATTCTACCTGTTATACTTTTATTCATCACCTTATATTTACTCTCAAAGCCCCGGTGATTCAACATTCATGACTACAAGACTTACTCTGAAAGCTCACAATTGTCAATTACCCCTACATTCTACGACATTCTAATGACATTCTTTATTATCAGGTGATTCTAGTAATAATTCATCAGAAGGTTCAACTTTTATAACTTACAAGTCAAGATCCATCATACGTAATAAGTTCTAGTTCAATTAATGATTATATGTTCCTAACCTTGAATAATTACTACACATGACATTTATTTTGGAAGATCAATTATAATTCTTCAATTTCATCTTTCATGGCATAAACCCACAATATAAAATTCATCAATTAGACTAAGCTTAACCATATAAATTACATAAATTCATCATAATATCATAATTCAATGCTAATTTATTCATAATTAGGTATTATCCACTAGATTGAAATCATACCTAAACACTAGCTACCCATAATATAGGAAGAAACCCTAGCTAGAATTGCATTTTAACTTTCCAATTGGGGGAAAACCTAGGAGATCTATGGGTGGAAAAACCCATGGATGATTAATATAACATAGCTTGATTCAAATACCTAACCAATATTGTAACAATGGAGGAAATTCTTCCCTTTCTTCTTCTTCTTCTTCTTTCGGAGGAGGAGGAGGAGGACGAGGAGAGGAGGAGGGGGAGCGAGGAGGAGGCGGAGGGGAAGGAGAGAAGAAGAAGAGCCAAGGAAGAATGCTTAGAAGAAGCAGACGAAGAAGAGAAGAAGGAGACAGGAGGCAAGGCGAAAGGCGGAGGCTGAGAGTGAGGAGGAATGCGGAGGATCTGAGGGGGTCTTCGGAGTTCTTCTTCTGCTGAGGAGGAGATTTTTAGTCTTCTAGGCTTCTTGATGTCTTCTTCTTCTTCTTCTTCTTCTTCTTCCCTTTTTCTTCTTCTTCTTCTTCTTCTTCTTCTTCTTCTTCTTCTTCTTCTCTTCAGAGAACATTATTGGAGAGAATTAGGGTTCTTTGAAGAATGAATTAATTAAATTAGTTAAGGGGTATATTAGGATTATATAGGTGGTTTAATAACTAACTAACCAACCTCCATTATCCCCAAACCAATTACTAATCAACCCCAAACATCTAACTTAAAAACTAAATCTAAAATTTGTCCTTACACCCCTCCCACGGATCATGGATTAGTGCATGAACCGTAATTAACCGTCGTAAGGAGTTATTGGATCCCAAAATGCAGGGTAAGTTCATCCTTGACTTAAGACTCCAACCCATGGGGCGTGGGTTGCAACTATCGGTCATAGATACCCTTCGTGGAAAGGCTGGGTTTTTTAGAGCTTTTGGCTGTTTTAAGCGTCCTTTTAGAGGACCCCTTGGGGGATAATACCTTGACGCCCAAAATCTAAAATACTAATTATTAGTAATGGAAATATTATTACGATTTAAATCCTCTTACCAAACTCTAAAACTCTTACAAAAAGCTCTAGAATTCTCTAGTTTAGTTTACTGTTTTCGTGGCTTACCAATGATCTGTTATTGTTTTGTGTTGGGCAATTTGTATAATCATGTTTAAATTATTGATTGATGGTAATGAACTGTACATGTGCCTAAATTCTTAAAATTTATCGATTCTCGTGCTCTTCTTGTAAAATCAAGTCTAACTTTTTAGGTTGCGGTTATATTTGAGTTGGGTCTATCAGGGTGAAGTCTAAGTAACCTGAATGTGCGAATGATGTAATTTAAATTTGCGAATGATGTTGTAATTTTCTCAATGATGGAGCGGTTTTAAGTCTTTATAAGGGAAAAAGTTGAAATGCTCAATTTTGGTGTCTGCGTTTCACCGAATGGCCCTAAGCCTCGTCCTTGTCTTGAATAAATTTTTTAGAGTTGGTACTTCGGCGAGCCTGATTGTCTCACCAAAGTGACTTAGTGACTCGCTGAATGGTTCACCGACTCTTTCAGGAATATGTTTTCTGCATTTTTTCTTGAACTATTTCTAACGGTTTAATATATGTTTTACTGAAATGGCTATACAAATTTTCAGGAATAGACATGCCGACCGCAAAGAGGAGTCGTTATAAGTGAGGATGCAGTTGCATTCTAGGCAAAGGCATCCAAACTCTCTACAAAAGGAGGAAAAGGCAAAGGAAAGGACAAGGCGCCCGTGGTGGGGCACCAGAGGTCAGCTCCAATAGTGAGAGAGACTACGAGACTATCTCACCTCATTAGACAATGAGGAAGAGTCTCAAGATTCTCAGGCTTCAATCTATGATCCTATGGATGATCAACTTCTATATTCTCATAGACCAGATCTACTGAATGAGATGCTGATATACCGTGGTTTCACGGTATTATTAATACTTTTTCCTTATGATTAGTGTGTCCAAAAGCCTTTTTGTGCTAATTTTTATATAAGTTTCTCCTTCTTTGCAGGAAATCTGTCCAAAGTTGAATGCAGAGGTTTTTGAGTGAAGAAATTCAAAAAGAGACTACCTACGGAGCTTGTGACGGTCCGTCATGCTCGTGACGGTCCGTAGGTGACAGCGTAGTGAAGCTTCTGAAGGAAGAAAGATGGGGAAGTCTGACCAAGTGTGGGATTACGGAAAGCATGACGGACCGTCGTAGCCATGACGGTCCGTGCCTGCCGGTTTGTCATGAAGATCAGAGAAGTAGTCCTAGTACCCATATTCCAAGAGTTCAAGTGTTTTGGAACGGAGACCTCAACGCACCGTTGCGCCTCTGACGATCCATCATACTGCCGTCGAGGTTAATGAAGAGAGAAGCAGAAGAAGAATTGCAAAAGTATAGGACGAGGGAATCCATGACGGCCCGTCATGACCACGATGATCCATCGCGAGGTCCGTCGACCCAGCCGCATTTTGACAGATTTCCAACAAATAGAGTCCTTTTTTAATAAGGTTATTATTTTCTATAAATAGTACGAAAAACCTCATTTTTGAGGTTAGACTCTGGATTATTTGGTTAGGTCCTTGATTATTGTTAGACTCTTGATTATTTTAAGATTCTTTTAATAGGTTGTTGGTGATTTTTGTTGATTAATCAAGCGAACATTCGGATTTTACTCTTTCTCATTGAAGTAAGTACATGAATTCTCATACCATATATTTGAATATTATGATTATGACTATGGGTAAATAAACTCCATAACTAGGGTTGTGGGAACCATAGGAAAACAATGAGGTAAAACCTAACTAAAATAACAATTCTAGAATAGTGTCTTGCATGTATTGATAATTCTTTCGCTTAAAAGTCTTTTTAACGGATGGCCAACGTTAGAACTCGCCTCAATGCTACTTGCCGGACCAAGGAGGTAGATAATAGGAAAAGAATTATCAACATAGATTTAGTGTATACTATCTAATAGGCTAGTATTGATTGGTACGAGGTAATAACTTAGTCAAATATTGATACGATGCTTAATATGAGGTAAAGATAAGGGTTAGGATAGCAACACACGTAGCCATACCAAGGTGCGGCGTGAAAGTTTTTAGATGCCGGACCAAGGATTTATAAATACATAACTATCACTTTGCATGCAAGATACTATGAAAGAATTGTTATAGTTAGACTTATCAAGTTATGAACCTGTGGGGAACACGTAAACCCTAGTTACTTTAATTAATTGAAAACTCCACATTTGAAACTGTTAAGTGTCTCTTTCAATTTCACTAGTTAGTTATTTATTTAGAAATAGAAAACCCCCATTTTATCATTTTTGCTTTCCAAGGAAGCAATTGACTGAACAATAATAATAATAGATTGAAGTAAGTCTAAACTATTTTCCTTGTGGGAACGATCCCAACCTCATTTGGGTTATTTACTTGACATGACCAATTTACTTCTTATTTGAGAAGTTATTTTGAGCGTATCAGATGCATGATCGATCTAGAATCTTGGTGCCTTAGAGTCCCCCTGAGCTTCAGATCACACTATGGTTCTAGCGCCACCAATACTGCGTCCTCCACTGGTCATAAACATACTAAAGGTAGAGGGATTGAAGACTATTATTATAAAAAGAGAAAGTTTTCCACAGATTGTGTGATGGAAACGTACCCAGAAATATGGAGCACTCTAAAGTACCAACAAATTCTAGATTTTCACTAAATCCTGAAGTGCCTACATTTCTAACTGGGTTTGATAATTTACTCAGATTACGGACACTTAGTTGCACAAGGTAAGAGGAAGTACAATTCCTTCAATCTAATTGGTTCATTGATTGCTCGGGCAAGAAGGTGAAAGTGTGACACAGGAGACATAAATATGTGTTTGGGATATAATTCGACGATTTATTTATGACTACCAGAGTTTGACTTCCACACAGACTATGGAGATGAAAATTGGTTGGATCTCTTGTTTCTAACATAAACCAGAGATGGATTAAGGATTGGAGTGTCATAGAGAAGAAATATCTCAATGTGGGGGGAAGGTATTGATTTGGATTTATTAGCAGCACGATCATGATGATTCAGAACAAGTTTATTCTTCACCACCAAAAGCTAGTAGTTTTGATTCTATTATTCCTAGAAACAGACTCAATCAAGGTTTCATCAATGTACGTGAGGGACAAGCAAAATCAAACATTTTTTTGCTCTGGTATTGATTACCGAGTTGTGCAAATGATCCTATATTTTGCATGATAAGAAGATGGATGTGGAGGTAATTCCCACCTCCTATATTCACATCCAACATATTAAAATGGAGTACCAGAAGGATGAGGCTGAGAGAGGAGGGAATCCCCAATGGACTCTTCCCCGAGAGTTGATATCGATTCATTACTTGTAGAGGAAGCCTTGCCTACTCCAGCCGCTGGGCCTTCATGTATTTCGAGATCCACCCTTTCCGAGGCCCATACTGGTACTACCGCATCCAGACCTCCACTCACCTAGTCCATTTTATTGATATGCATAACTCTTGGATAGAGGCTTTCATTCCTGAGATGATTGAAAGGATATCTAACTACAACATGACACATTTTAGAGATTTTATTTATGCACTCACGGTAAGGATAGAGGTGTGTGAGAGATTCCAGGGAGCTACTCATGAGGTGACAGCCTTAAAGTCCGCGATTGCAGAGTTGAGGAAATATGTGGACCTGTTGAAATCCACTTTTATGTCTTTAATTTTTAGGATTGACTGGATATTCCTGATGACCTAAGCAAAGATTTTCTAGCTCATTTTGATGTGCCTCCCGCTATTATCGGATATGAGGGGTTAGAGTTGATGATATAACGACATTTGAAGTTGAGACATATCAAGGAAAGCTTGAGGTGCGAGATATGGTTGTCAATGAAGACCTGGCTGGCCATGGCCTCCTAGAGAGATAATTCTATGGCATGCTCTAGTGGAGCCAAGGCCAATAAAACACTGAGTACAGATTCCCAACATGAGATTGTGACCTTGAGCACTGATGCCCAGACAAATGGAGTGAATGATATGCAGACTTCATCCAGGCTTAGCCTGGAAGGATGATTTTTTTACCTCTCTCTGTTGATTTATTGAATATTTTATTTTTAGTTGCATTGAGGACAACTACTTATTATTATTGGGTAGGGTGAGGTATTTCCACACCTACCTCTGTGATTGTTTTGTGAATATTGGTATTATTTGGCTAATTTATATATATCTTAGTTGTTAAATTTTGGTGTGGAGGTTTTAGCTCTTGGCCATTGTTTTGAATGAAAATAGTTTTTGAAGCTCATCTTAAAATTTTGCCACCTCTTTTGTTTGTGATTGTGGTTGTTTTTGTGCGAATTTGAGTATCGGTTGTGATCAATACTGATGACTCAAAAATTTATCTCAATTGAACAAAATGATTTTGCGGCTACAATGAGAAAACGTAGTTGCATAGACACAATGACAACTTTTAGCATCTTGTTGTGACATGTCAATTATCGAATAAGTCAATTGTAATCAGCCTTGCGCGCTATCTAGAAAGTGTGAAGTATTTATTGATATTAGTACCAATATCATGTGTGATGATATAACTTTAAACATTGTGTGTAATGACATCTAGAATTTGCCCTGTTGGTTCAATTGATTGAGTGATGCAAGCACTTGAAATGATCTTAGGCAAGAATTTTGAAGAGTGAACCAACATGATAATATACCTGTTTTATCGCCAACCTTATGAGATGTGTGAACCTTCCTTCGTAACTTTGAGCCTTTCCCTTTTCTTCAAAGAGATTTGAGCAATTGTGACCTTTGTTTGTCCATTCATCCACAACTTTCATGAAGTATGGCTTGTTTTAATAAACAACTTAGGACAAAAGCCTAGGTTGCGGTGTGGTCAAAAGAGAAGGAAATCATGAAGTTGAGAGAAAACACCCCTTTGTGTGATTTATTTGAAAATATGGAACCCCTCTATGTAACAACAAGAATTGAAAAATAATAAAGAAAAGAAAAATACCAACAAAAAAACTATGAAATAAAGTAGTGAAAATTGCAAAAGAAATGGGGTATTTCGTGGTCGATAGAAGTTGAATAATGGGGTATATTATGAGCATGTTTGAAATGTTAAAGAAACGGAAGAAGTGATGTTTGGACAATACTCATTAAAGTAGAAGCCACTAATCTTAAATGACTATACCTTTACACTAACCCCGTTACGAACATTGACAAGATTTTTTTGATCTTGAGTGAGCTAAAACGAATATTTATATGAAAACAAGGTCAAACTATAGGTGAAGTCATGCATGTGTTCATCTTGTGAGTGTGAGAGTTGTATGTATTTGGGTCTTTAAATTGTTAATAAATTTTGTGTGTGAACATGAAATCATCATTGTTGAGAGTAATTTGAGTACCTTTGTTGAACTTGAACTTCCATTTGAAGCAAGTATTGTGAACTTAAGCATCTTTGATAATGATGAGTCACAATTCGTAACTTTAGGTGCACAATTGTTCATTCTATGACTAATTTAAGCATTTTTGTGTGCATTTATGTTGACTCTTATGCAACACTATTTGTGGACATCCTATTGAACTGTTGATCTTGAGTTTTACTTGAGGAAAAAACAAATGTTTAAGTTCGGGGTGTTGATTAGTCTGAGATTCAGAGTTATTTAGGGCTTTTGTTTAATTTTTTAGTTTCCTCAAATGCATATTTTGTTCTAGATACTGATGTTGAGTCCTTGATTTTCAGCATGTGAAACTAATGAGAAGCAAGGACACTAATAGGAAAAAAGGAAAAACACAAGTTGGAGAAGTGGAGAGAAAAGCATTCCTGGTGATCGCCAGGACCACTCGGTGGACCACCGAATGTGTCTTCGGACCTCTATTTGTTCGAGTGTGCTAGCCTTGAGGGAATAAACAAGATCAGTGACGAATATGGGAAGTCGGAGAATCGGGTCCCAACTAAAAATTAGATTACCCAAACTTACAGATTCAGAGATCTGAAGGCCAATGCAAAATGACAATGGAATAGGACACTCGGTGGATCGTTGATCAGTTCGGCGATGCACCATTTAATCCGCCCAGTGGACATTTAGGCCTAATTTTTGGAAACTATATATTAGACTTTTAAATTTTTTTTTGAGGACAACTATCATGGATATTACAGTTCCCATTCTAGACTTACGATTTTCTCTGAATTTTTGAGTTCTAATTGTGCAATTTTTGGATGATTTGGAAAGTGTCTCTTTGAATTTCATTCTTAGAAATCATTATAAACCTATGGAGACACTTATCCACATCATGGTAAATGCATTTGGTAACTATTTCTCTATTTTTATGATGTGTGGCTAAAATCCCATTTCTTAGGGTATGATTATTGGTTAAATTAGTTTTGGGTATTGATTATTACTAATGTAAATGCTATATAAATGTGTGTTTAATAAGTATCTCTATTTTAATCTATGAGTTGTAGTAGAAAATGCAGATCTAACTTTGAATTCTTAGTTTGCTTCATAAATAGGTTTTTGAACAAAAGCTTTTGATTATGGTTTATAGGTATTGGGTTCATGTGGTTTAGCTCGAAAGAGTTAACTCTGAACCAAGTCCTCTCTCTCTCTCTCTCTATCTCTCTCTCTCTCTCTCTCTCTTCTCTCTCAAGAGAGAATGTATTAAGGTTGTTGGTTGTTCTTATTTGTTCAGCTTGATGATGTTCGAGAGAAATCACTTAAGTCAAAGTAGTTGTTTGAGATAAAGCTGTTTCAATCGTAGACAACTTATTACTTACTAATATTAAGCTATTATTAGTAGTTTTAATTACATGTATGGCAGAATTATCCTACAATCAATCACATCCCTAGAATTCCCATCTATATTGTTATTTCTTTGTTGTTTAATTGCATCGTAGCTGATATTGCAAACTAAAATCCCCATCTGACATTTGTTGTCACCCCTTTAAACTTGCTTACATGTCTTTTTTTTAATAATTCCTGGTTCTATAGCTAATTTGACCACGTTTGTCTTTCTAATTGATTTTTTACACACGTGCCACTCCTTGTGGGTTCGATCTCAACTCTTCTTTGGATTCTATACTACTTAACAATCATTTTCACCTAGAATTGGATAAGGTGTGCGTGAAACGTTAATCAGATTGTTGACCTTAGTGATAAATGAATGGTTATGTTGGACTTGTTTCTACTTCCTTGCATTAATACCTTGGGTATCTTACTCTTATGCGCTGTGTTGACCATGTGGCCATTAATTTGTTTAAATTACAATCTTGATTTACTTGGCTTCCTTCTTTATAAAATTTTTTTATAATGTTCAAAACGGGGAATGTATTGTGTAAAGGCAGCACAATTATTTTTGGATCGAGTCAAGGGACCGTACTTGGTCGGTCTTCTGGTATAGAGACTGATGATAGAGGAAGAATGAAACCAAGGACGAAAATTTAAGAGGCTGAATATTAGTTTGTCATTATCGGAGGGGGGGGATTAGTTATTTTAAGGTATTTGTCTCAAGTTTAATGATTGAATAATTTTTAGACCTGAATCCTGATAAATTATAAGTTATGTACGAGAAAACTATATGTCTGAAAACCTATAAATCATGTTGTGGTTGGTGCATGTCACCCACGGAAAACAATCCCTCAACCAATGCAATTGCTTTATGTCCATTCTCCACTATCAGAAACAAGTTTTTGCAACAGTGATTCTCACAAAAAGCAAAAGTCTCTTTCAACGGAATATTGGTCGAGAGCAACCGAAAACCCTGATAGAGTTATATTTTTTCTTAATTATTGATAGGGTTTATATTTAAATAGTTAATATTGTAATACCTATTCCAAATATATATGGATATTAGATTAGTTTTCATACTAGAACAAAACTAAGATTGACTAGATTTCAGTTGTGTTGAGTTCTTGAAGTCTAGATCGACTAGAACTAGTTGGTTTAGTGGAAAATAGAGTTATTGCTTAGTAGTTGATGGTAGTAGCGTTTTACACTATGGGGGAAGGGATTAAAGATTATTAATTCCTAGGTTTGAAGAGTTTGCAATATAAATCTTTGCTCCTTTTATATTTAAATGTAGTTGAGTTTAAAATCCTGTGAGTACAAGTTGTGGTTTTCGCTTTCTTTGAGCAAGGGAGTTGCCATGTAAAAATTATTGTATCTATTTTACTTTGTGTTATTTACTTTCTGCATTTACATTCATTCAAAGGACCTGGTTCATTGACTGTTGGTGGACATATACATTCTATAAACACTCATTGTAGGTTATTTCTTTTCTTCACCCTACACATAATGATTTGTTAATTGTAACACTCTCTTTGGATTCAACCATCAACTCATCATGAATACTAAACAATTATGTTTTCCCCATGGCAATTATCATTGACATAATATTCAGTATAAGCACAACACAAGATACATGCAATTTTAAACTCTTATATTCACAACTTCCCTCTAACTCTTACTACAACAATTTCAAGGTTACTTTATGAATGGATCTAACACAAATCCAAATGAACTCATTTTCACTGAAAGTTCTAGTGTTTGTTCATATTCCTCATTCCATGCATAACCCACATTCTCGTGTCATTTGTATTGCATTATTCTAACATCATTCATAAAGACATCATGCTCACAAGTCTAATCATGTTAAGTTTAGCAATTCTATAATTAACATAGGTTTCAGTAATTAGACATATACATAAAAGTAAATCACAATCTACCTTGACTTCAAACTGTTTTCTTAGCACCTATGTAACGCTGCCTTTGCTCACGAATTACAATCTAATGAGAATCTTGGAAGGAAAGCTAGGAGTGTTTCTTTCTTCCAGGTGTTAGCTATAGTTGTCATGCTTTTTTTTATAGTGCATCCACCATGGTAGTATTTTGTCTGCTATGCTAGACTCCATGGTTCAGTCCCACTCTCAATGTGCATTTTAATTATTCGAAACATTACGTTTGTCATGCCTCAAATCCCCTAAAGGTGGACAAGCACCCGATGCCCTAAGGTCTTGAGAGAACCAACCTGAAATATGTTCTTACTATGCATATAACTATAACAATTGTGACAAGTTCACCTAGGACACAACGATACAAACCAACATGAGTAGATCCAAAAGTTATATACAAGGCTTGGCTGTTGAGGCCACAACTGCACCATGTACATACGTCTACAAAGCCTCTTAAGGATAGAAGTTTAGAGTATGTCGGGACAGACGTCGCCTTACCCTTAACTATGATACAATACCAAAATGAATTTACCAAGGACTCAGTAAAGATCCGAATCAACCTAGCGCTCCCCAAAAGTATCTGAGTGTCGAATTCTCCTACTGAGGAGGCCTACTAGATAGAGAACCTGTGGCTGGAGCATGAAATGCAGCGTCCCCAGCGAGGGACGTCAGTACGAAAAAAATGTACTAAATATGTAAGACAATATAACATATGTAATACAAGGCTCAAATGAAATCAAGTATCAACATATGAGTGCATAGACCAGGAGAGAAGACCATCTGTGCTTACTCTTGCAAGATCATATAAGTTACATTGTTTCTTACTATTATAGTACGTTATAATCTTTGTAGGGCATGAGATACAAGTGTGAACAACTGATTAGTGGTAGAAGAGGATGAACCATGCTAGGCACATTAACCCCTGGGATGCTGTCCTCATAATTACACAATTCGGGATAGGCTCATTCTAGGATTTCGCCCCTGAGCTTCCACCCTTGTATACCAATAGGGATAGGCCGATGCTAGGATTTCACACCTGAGCTACAACCCTTATGTACCAGTTGGGATCGACCCATGCTAGGATTTTTCCCCTAGGCTTCCACCGTAATTATATAGATTTCTTCACTTCAATTCTTTAATCTTGAGATTGTTGTTTATCAGTTCATAACTCTTTGGGATTATTCTTGGGTAATCATAACTCTTTTAAGATGTTATTTTGGTGTCATAATCATTTTGGATATATGGAAGTACGGACCAGTAATAGAAGACATGAAAATAATACTTTAAGGCAATAACAATGACACAAGGAGCTATGTAACATCAAAACATTACTTTAAGAGCTTAATGACACAATTGACTACAAAACAACAAAGAGGAGGATTCACCATACATGCTTTTACGACTACAATTTCTAAACCAGCACATGGTGGGATAAATGAACAAGTATAAGATAGTGAACATATAACGAAGTAATTATATGCACTACGGAGAGGGGGAAATTTTGTTAGTTATTTGGAGATAGTACCTGCCACTATATTTCCTTTTCTAGGAATAGAACTTATGAGATTCAGTGTATTGTAACCACATGTATTAGATTTCATGCCAAAGGGATATAGAATAGAATAGCCTTACATACCTATCCTCTAACTGATATACTATCACGATTCAGCCTCCCCTTTTTGGTTTTAATCTACAATCTAAATCATGGAAGATAAAATTAACAGCTATATATCACACCGTGAGCCTCACAAACAATATCTAACTTTAACAGATAATGAGCCCATACAACCCTTAACATAATGTGTATCATCACGCCCTCATTCTCTGTCCATCATATACATTATACATCTTTTCCCCAAGATCAACCAAGCTGCGACAACAATAATACACATAAAACAGCCCCAAATATTCTTTATCATACAGCCAAGTATTGAACTCATCACCCCCTTGAGTTCTTCGTGACAACACACCACTAATTCCTAACTCAAACTCATACATAAGGAAGACAAAAATGGAGCAGTCACCTTACCTAACTGCAACTTCTCCTTATAACTTCAATTCTTTTAGAACTTCAGCTGCGCTTCACACTTAAGCCAAAGAAGAAGAGAAAGTTATTTCAATAACTAAGGAAGTGAGCAGTAGCTGCTGGAAATATTCTGCCTTTGTACTTATATTAGAGCATTATGAAATGTTTTCCTAATTATCCATGTGAGAATTAAGCTAAATCCATGAGCTTTCACTTACCTTGGTTCGCATATATGAATGTTTCTTCAATAGCCTAGAAAACTTTAAGGCTACTGGTTTAATCTTTAAGAGAAAAGAAAGAATATGGAGTTAATTCTTATTTTTATGTGTTAAAATGGCTGAAGAATATCTGCTCATATTGGATATATAAGGAGTTTTATTGACCATAAAAATATTCTCTGGAACCTTCTTTTTTTTAGGGGTCCATTTTAAGCCTTTAACTGGTCAAGTAGGTGATGCACCTGCTTATGCACATCAAGCAGCTAAAAAGGTCAAGCTAGGTGATACACCTAGTTGCTTTCACTTGGGCTTTATCTATATTGGGCCTTGGCAGATTTGGCTGCTGGGCTCTCTTTAATTTTTATTTTCTTTTAATAGTTTGGGCTTCAAGTGAGCCCATTACTATAATTCTAAATCTTGTCCATGAAGCTTGTCCCTTTTAACAATATCCATATAGCTCAAGTAGGTGATGCAACTGCTAGCTTAATAAAGCCAAGCAAGCAGCTCAATTATTTTATTCCATATTATGAATATTACATCCTTTGCTTCAACTTAGAACTTAACTTTCAAATTTAAGCTCAATTACCACCTTATTATCTCTAGTTTAAATACATCCGGCGAGTCAATTTAAAGTAAACACACTAAAACGTGCATGACATGATACATCACGTTTCAGATAGTTTAAACAAGCACTAATCATATAAGGAATATGGTCCCTCAACTGTACTATAAGGTCAACAATATCACAAGAATAGAACAAGCATAGGCGTAAGACGGGCTGTTAAACGTGTTGTAGGAAAATTTAATTCTAGGGTCGCATAACAAATATTTAATAATGACAGAATGAATCATTAAAAAATAAAATTCACTCCATAAATATATAATATGATTAGAGTTGCTTCATGTCAGACTAAAGTAATGACATTGAGGCTTACTTAGAAAATAAGAGAACAAGAATATTGTCTCGCTGGGCTGGACCCAACCTCGGGTAAGGGGGGTGTGGAATGACCAGTTGGTCCTTTTCGGAAAGTTTCATGAATTTACCATTTTGTCCCTCAGAATATCAACCCCGAGTCTTTTTTTTTTATTTTGAAAAAATTGATTCCGAACTTTGATTTGAAAGTTTTAAAATTTGTTAAGTTTTGATTTGAAAAGATAATTTGTTAGAAAGTAATTTTCAATGTCTTTTGGAGTTTCGAGTGTCGAAATGAAATTCATCAAATCATCACCCCGAAATGTGAAATATGAGTTACGAAAGTTTTAAATTTTAGATTTTGAGTTTTCTTTTGAAGATTGACGTCCTAAGTTGTGAAATTATAGAATATTAACTTTTTGGTTGACTTGGTCAATATTAGAGGTTTGGATGCTTTGATCCGAATTGTGAAAATTCCATTGGATTCAGGCGATGATTTTAGGCCTTTGTGAGGTTTTGGTTGATTTTTAAGAGGTGTCAATCTTATTTTAGTGTTTTAGGCATGATAATTTTCTTGCGGTTTTCACGAATATTGCATAAATGAGTCCTCGAAGTCGTGTTTCGATGGTTCCATGAAGTTTGATGCGTTAAGTAGACTTGATTTGCATATTTGGTTTGTATATATGGAGTTCCGAACGAACCCTAACGGTAATTTTTATATTTTGTGAGTTGATTGAGTTTTTGGTGTCTACAGGCCTTGCTATCGCAATGGCCAATCACATAAGAGAGCTTCGCAAGAGTGAAGAGGACTTAATTTTGTGAGAGGTTCCTTTTTTCGGGTGGAGGGAGGGGGGTTTGATTGGATAACCCTGAGTCACTTTTTCACCAATGGGGGGGGGGTGACATGAAAATTTCGCGGTTCAAGCCCCATTTTTTTAGTTTTTATGCTTGAAGAACCCTAAGTTGTGATTTTGAGTAGTTTTTATTGTGATAAACATTTAGGTACGATTTTATGACCCTAAACCTTCAATTCCCTTTATTTATTTATGGATTTTATCATCATAATTTGGAATTTGATTTGGATAATGACAAGGTTTTGCAAGAACTTGAGTTTCGATCTGAAATGCTGATTTTGAAGTGGATTTCATATTATTATCAAAATGGTTTTCACTAATGAGTTCCTAATGCGTAAATATCTTTGTCAAGTATTATTTTCCAGATTCAAACCTCCATTTTGAAATTGAGTTTTGAGTTCATTGATCCATTATCTTTATAATGGATGTGAGAATTGTTGTTTCTGATGAGTGATTATGAATACTTGATTGTTATAGATAGTGTGGTTTTGGATGTGATTTGTAAGGGAAAGACTCAATTCTTTGAGTGATTATTGATTGATATAAGGCAAGTGATCTCTTACACTTGGAAATCTAGTAAAATTGTCTACTTCTCTCCATTGTATGTGTGTTCGGGAGTTACCGAAAATGAGGTGAAGGGTCTTATTGATCCACTTGATAATGTTAATAAACAAAGAAGGGGTAAACGGAAAGGATTTGTGATGATACTGACAATTTATGAATTACCTTGTTGTGACCCTATTTGATTTATTAGATGAAATGCATTGATGGCTTGAATGTGGAATTGAATTACATGGCTTGTTGTCTTTTCGTGTGGCTTGATATTTCTGATGTGCATTGATTATTGAATACCGCGATGAGACGTGTGATATTTATAATTTCGAAGTTTTTTCCATTGATTGTTATAAAGCCGACGGAAATGGTTCTAGTTAGTGATTTGACATAAGTTGATGGAAAACATATTTCTGACTAGTGATTTGATATAAAGATGATGGGAAATAGTTTCTCCTAGTGATAGTGTGCCGATGGAAAATGGTTTTATCGAGATATTGATTCCCGTGATTTGATGCATTTGTATGCATATGTGTGACTTACTTCTTACTTGTGATTGATGCACTTATTTCATGTAATCGATCTACTGTACATTGAGTTTGACTTACGTGATACATTTTTGTTGTTAACTTGTGACTTTTGACTGTGAATATTGAGCCTTGTGAAATATATATTATTGAACTATTAATTTTTACTTATATGTGTACATGTTGTTGTTTAAGGAGGTCCGGTTGGCATAGAAAGGAATAATCAAATTCTTCCTAGGTTTTTTTGTTTATTAAGTTGTTTATTATGTATCTTGTTGTTGATAGTCAGTCCTTTTTGCTACACTTTTGTAGATTCCGAGCTTGGACCTATGTAATCTCCTCTTTTTTCTTCTGCTTTTGAGGCTTGTCAAGGATTTGGAGAGTACTTGCTCTTTATCCCAGTGGACTGCCTTTACCTTGCTCTTTGTTTTACTTGAGAAGCAAAGACTATCAGACTTGTATATATCTTTCGATTTTTTTATATTAGTGACTTCTATATCTTACGACAGGTTTTGGGTGTGTTGTTTAGGAATATGATTTTCACCTTTGTCTTTTTATTGCTTTATATTTCCGCATTTTTTTCATTTTTGTTTGGTTTAGGCTGACTTGTCTTGATGAAAATAAAAAAGTGTTATTACGTCCGTTTTTTGGGTTGTAATAGGGTGCCAAGCACACCCTTTGTCGTAAAATTACATCATATATAGAGGTCAAATTTTGGTGTTATATATATATATATATATATACACACCTTGTGACAGAAGCTAACAATTTAGTCTAGTGGTTAAGGTATTGTACAAATTTCTTAAGGTTGTGCTCTCTAATCTTACTACCCTCATGATTATATTTTTTATCATAATTATAGACACCCCTTAATGTCAATCCTAGATCCACTACTATTATACGTTTTACTAAAACCATTGACACCTCTTAATGTTAATGCTGGATCCGCTACAATTGACTCATATGTCGACTCTAATTTCTTTCTTTTGGTTGATAAGACGGTTACTATAAAGTCAAGAAATTCAAGTTCAATGATACCATTTTCTTAGAAGAAACATAAATGGATCATAACAAGTAAAAATACAAAGAAGTGGGCAAAATACCATAAGGAATCCACAAAAGCAAAAACAAATGGTCATTTAGTAGAGTGTATTAGAAAATATAATGCATGTTGTTGTTGTGTATTACTAGAACCTTGTTTGGTACTGTATTATGTATTAAGATATGTATTATTAGTATTACATATTTCTAAGTATTAGCAATACAATGGTTTAAATGCATGCAATATCATGATTAAAGACTTAATTACCTGTCAAAACGATTTTTACATCCTTTTCACTACAATAGTGGAGGGTAGGTATCTTTGTAAATATTTTTTATATATACAATTGCATACTATTTTTAATGTATCAAATCAAACATTGCATACAAATAATCTATGTATAATTAATGCAAGCCTAACCAATTATGCACTGCTAATGTAAGTGTTATTAAGACATTTTATTTAGTATTATTCTTATGTAATAAATTATTATTATTATTATTATTATTATTATTATTATTATTATTATTATTAATTATTAATTATTTATGACCCAAGATTGCTTCTAATCCAAGTAATACCATAAATAATATTTAATAAGGAATATACCTCAACCATACATTGACAACTTGATGGATGTACAAGATTAAGTCATAACCTCTATAAATTGGTCCTCCCTCCACCATTAGGGTTACCACATATTCTCTACATTAATTCCATCGGTGACGGTTGTGGTAACATAAAGTTAGGGCAAGGAGGTAGAAACCATTTTCCTACTACCGCTTTCGCTTTTCTGTGATGATGTTTTCCTTATTAGGTATGTGCCCCAAACGATTTCTATGAGAGATTATCGTGTTCAAGGTCCTGATATGTATTCAAGTATTTAATCTTGCATGTGGCATCAGAGCCTGAATCTTTTGAACTGATAATCTTCATAAATTATATAACCGCATCAATCTTAGTAGGATAATAAAATATAATTGCCGCCCACCATCCCTAAAATAAATAAATATTATGTTTTATTTTCGATGGCACAATTTCGAAGGTTTTTAATCCTCCCATAATGTAATAATTATGTTTTCTTTTAGATTGTGCAATAAATTAAAGTGGTTGTTATACTAAATAAATGATATGTGTGTACTTAGTGCAATATAGTTTGTTAGTCATTAAAGTGGTAAAAATAGAAAATTAATGTTTACACATATAATATTTATGATCACTTGAAATATGTGGATTAGTACAATTCATTATTAATTGCCATATTCAATATTCCAAGAAAGATTGGGTCTGATTTTTCAACATCATTCATGTATAGTTTGTTACCCACCAATGTGGTCAAACTAAAATGTCTTAAATTATCCACATGCACAAAATTTTATGATGTTTTATATAATTTGAATTTAAATAGTTTGTTAGTCACCAAAGTGACCAATCTAGGGCAATTAATGTCTACACATATCATGTTTATGTTCACTTTATGCATGTATAATATTTCTATAGTTTGCTAGTCACCAAAGTGGCCAGACTCAAATGTTTAAAATTATTCAAATGTACAATATTATATGATGTTATGTGTGCTTTGTATTTATATAGTTTGTTAGTCACCAAAGTGGCCAAACTAGAGAAAATTACGTGAACACATCATGTTTATGATCAGTTAATGCATGTATCATATTTTTATTGTTTGTTAGTCACCAAAGCGACCAAACTAAAATATTTAAAATAATTCACATGCACAAAATTTTATGAGATTATGCATGCATTTGTATTCATATAGTTTGTTAGTCACCACAGTGACAAAACTAGTATGGTTAAGAAAAATATGCAATTCATAAAATTGTCATTTATATATGAAGGTCAATCAAATGCCTATATTGAATAATAAATAGATAAATTCAATTGCACTATTTCTAGAACTTAAAAGTTTTACTCAAAATTGAATTTCATTCTACGAATAGTGAAAAACTATGAAGTAAATTAATATTTTCAATCAGACATATATTGTACATCCAAAGATGTCATATATGTTTGATTAAACTTATTTAATTACCTATTAATGATTAAAAAAACATGACACTTAAATTATGATAGTGTGTCGTAGTTCTAGCTAAAGGAGAATTACGATGTACTTTTTTGTTTTACTAAATTCACACTAGTTTTTGATATGTGAGCAAGTTTTTATTTAAAATTATTCCTATTCATTTGCATATTTCGTCTGTTACGGTGTTTAATGTATTGAACTATTCTGAACGACTTGAGCAAGTCCAATTTCAATTAGGTGATGGATATTGACTTGGCTTTGCTGAATGACAATCCACTTCCATTACTGATGAGATCAGTGAGGATGAGAAGTCTTTTCATATATCATAGAAATGGTCTTACAGATTGAGTCTTATGTTCATGTGAACGATAACATTAAGAGTACTATTCTACAAACAGAAAGTGTCAATGAATACCTAAGATTGTGGAAGAATATTTTTGGTCTGCTGTTAAGTCTCTCGCTGGTACACTTATGGCTGAACTCAAGATCATGAAGTTTCATGAGTATCATAAGATGAAAATTGTTATCATAGAGATGACTAACACTTCAACAAGACTTCAAACCTTAGGGATGAAAGTGGATGACACTTTCCTGGTTCAGTTCATTGTGAACTCATTGCCTCTTGACTATGAACCATTTCAAATTAACTATAACACTATTAAGGATAAGTGGGATATTAGTGAATTGTCCGGTATGCTTACTCAAGAGTAGTCAAGACTTAAGAAACAAATGGGTCATTCCATTAACCTCATGGATCAAAAAGCTGGTAAAGGACTTAAAGTGAAGGCCAACAAGTTTAAGAAAAAAAGCACATGCTAAAGTTTCACAGGATGCTCATAAGGAACTCAAGGCTGATGTGTGTCGTTTCTGTAAAAAGGAAGGATTGCCTGAAACGTAAAGTTGGTTTGAAAAGAAAGGTACATTTAGTGCTTTGTATGTTTAGAATAAAATTTAGTAGAAGTTCCTAATAATACTTGGTGTCTTGATTCTACTATAACTGCTCATGTATCCATTATGTTATAAGGATTCATTACGATCCAAATTAAAAATTCAATTAAAGATTTCTTGTTCATAGGATATAACATGAAGGCTCAAATTGAAGGTATAGAGACTTTTCGATTGATCCCAGAGACTGAATATCACCTTGATCTATTACAGACTCTTTATGTTCCTTCAGTTTCTAGAAATTTGATTTCCCTTTCAAGACTTAATGTTTCTAGATTTGATTTTATGTTTGGACATTGATGTTTCAATTTATATAAGAATATTATTTTTATGGTTCTGATGTTCTTATTGACATTTATATATATTGAAACTCGGTAATAATTTTCTGATTCCCTACTTACTATTCATCAAAATGTTAAAATTAAATGTAGTTCGCTAAATCAAAGTTTAACTTATTTATGACATAAACGTTTGGGTCATGTATCCAAAGAAAGATTAAAAAGGTTAGTAAAGAATGAGATTCTTCCAAATTGGAATTTTATTAGTTTTAATATATGTTGGGATTGTATTAAAGGAAAGCAAATCAAGCATACCAAGAAAGGTGCCACAAGGAGCACTCAGTTTCTTGAAATTATACACGCTGATACTTGCGGACTCTTTGATATTTCATCTTTTGATGGTGAGAAATATTTTATTACCTTTATCAATTATTCAAGTCATGGATTTATCTATTTGTTTAAGAAAAAAAATCTCAAGTAGCGAATGTTCTCAAAGTGTACGCTAAAGAGGTTGACAGACAATTAGATAACAAAAGCGAAAACATTAAGTCAGAATTGGTGAATATTATGGAAACTATAATGAATCGGAACCATGTCTAGGTTTATTTGCAAAATTCCTTGAGAATAGTGAAGTTGGTGGGACTATTGAATGACAAAGTATGGAAATTAATGAGGTAAGGGTAAATATGTCATTGCCCGAGAATATACCTACTTCTGCACCAATCACAAATGTTGTTCCTCTTGTTGAAGAAAACTTTAACAATGGTAAACAATAATTGGAAGAAACAGTTCAAGTAAGAACTAACTGACAAGTATCTGACGCAAATTGTGAACCACAAACAATGTCATAAAGAAAATAGGTCATTATGTGATTTATTTGTAAGAGTCAGATTTTGATATTGAATTAATAAAGATTTGACATTATTTTCACAAGCCACAAAAAAAAAATGAGTCTGATAAATGGATTGATGTTATGAATGAAGAGTTAAATCCATGGAATACCACAAAGTTTGGCATCTCGTTCAATTATCAGAAAGTTCTAAAATAATTGGGTGTAGATGAGTCTAAAAGACCAAGAGCAATTCAAATGGTAATATTGAACGATATAAAGTCAGACTGTTTGCCAAGGGATACACTCAAAAATGAGGCACTTATTATAAAGAGACCTTTTCACCTGTCTCAAAAAAAGACCGATTAAGAGTTATTTAGGCTTTGGTAACTCATTTTTATTTAGAGTTACACCAACAGGATGTGAAAACTATCTTTTTTAATGGGGACCTCGAGGAGAATGTTTATTTGGACTATCCAAAGGGTTTCGAAATTAAAGAAAAGATTAAATAGTGTGTAAGCTAAAGAACTCAACATATGGACTCAAACAAGCCTCATGAAAATGATATATAAAGTTTAATGATACCATAAATCTTTTGGATTTAACCAAATTACCGTCGATATATGTATATGCTAAAAAAATACTGAGAGTAAGTTTACATTTTTAGTCATATATGTTGTTGACATTTTATTTGTTGCCAAGGATTTAGGCATAATTGTGTGAGAAAAATGACTTTCTCTCTATGAATTTTGAAATGAAAGATAGGGGTGAGACATCCTATGTGATAGGGATAGAAATATTCCATGATAGATCACAAGGATTATTGGGACTGTCTTAAAATGGCAATATAAAAAAGTTCTAGAGGGATTTAACATGAACAATTGTTCAACAGGAATAGTTCCCTATTAAAAAAAGGACAAATTTAATCTCATGTTATGCCCAAAGAATGAATAGAATGACCTCAATTCCTTAATCTTTAATTGCTCGAAGTTTGATGTATGTTCAAACTTGCACAAGACCTTATATTAGCTTTGTGGTCGAATGATAGGAAGATATCAAAGTATCCTTGGAGTTGATCATTGAAAAGCTGCAAAGAAGGTTTATGGCATGTTATGAAGCCGCTGAAAATTTATTGTGATAATGTTGCAGCAGTATCCTTCCATAAGAATGATAATCCTCCAAATGTGCCGAACATATGGAATTAAAGTACTTTACTGTCAAAGAAAATTATGAAAACAAAGAGTGCTACTTAAGAATATTAGAACTTATATCATCATTGAAGATCCATTAACGAAAGACTTACAACTAAAGACATTTAAAGAACATGTTCAAAGAATGGGTCTTGGTTGTACTTATGATTGATACATTTATGATGTTTTACACTCTGAGCTCAAATTATGTGTTTCTGATTTACATTAATGAATATTTTGTTTTTCATAATGGTCACATTATTGTTTTGAGATATTGCAAGATAAGTCTCTATGAGACATTTTCATAAACCGTAATGTTATATGTTTTTATAGGTTATGAGCTTAGTATGATAAGTTGCTAATGTAGTAGTATATGAAAGGAAGTATTTGGCTTAAATTTATGTACAACCGCCATAACTCACATTAGAAGTTTGTTATATTGTGTATGTATGATGTACATTACATAAGAGATTTATTATACGCGCAACTAATGTTTATTAAATATTAATGTTATATGGTCATTGGGTCAAGCGGGAGAATGTAAGAATTATTATTATTATTATTAATTATTTCTTACTTATGTCCCAAGTTTACTTGTAATCCAAGTAATACAATAAATAATATTTAATAACGAATAGATCTCAGTTGTACATTGGTTACTTTTTGGACGTACCAGATTAAGTCATAACCTCTATAAATTGGTCCCTCCTCCACCCATTAGGGTTACCACATATTCTCTACATTAATTCCATCTCTGATGGTTGTGGTAACATAAAGTTAGTGCAAGGAAGTAGAAACCAATTTACAACTAATACTTCCATTTTTCTCTGTGATGACGTCTTTCTCATCAGGTATGTGCCCCTAATAATTTCTATGTAAGATTATCGTGTTCAATATCAAGATATTATGTATTCAAGTATATAATCTTACATCTTATACACTCTACCAAACGAATCTAAATTATTCTAATTACGGAAAACCTAACTAATACATGCATAGTTTATGGAAGCTTTATTAATACATTCTTTTTTGGACAACTTTTTAATTTTAATTTTTTACGTATCATTATACATCATAAGATTAAATGATATTTGATATATTTAATACATTTTTAATTTAAAAACACAAGATTTTAAAATCGCCTTTATTTTTTATACATATCAAATCAAAACAGAACAAATAAATTAAAATAGTATCAATACAATTTTTAGAGAAAGAAACCATGGTAAAGTAAGAATCTCGAAATGTGGATTTTATTTATTAAAAATAATGGAAGACTAGTTCCTTTATTTACGCTAACAAGACGCCATTTACTTCCTAGAGGAAATAGGCCCATAGGAGGAGAAAATATTTGAATTAAATATTTTTATCATGAAATATATATTTATAAGAATTTATTTTTAAAAATGTAATAAAACATTATGAATGTTATAAAGTATTTGTATTATAGTGAATGTCTATCATGTGGAGTCCTTTTTAGGATATGATTAAAGAGTCCTCCTACTTGGGGACTAAGTTAGATTTCTCCTATAAATAGAGTGCTCCTTTTCATTGTAAATTCATTCATCAAGAGAAATAACAAGTCTTCTCTTCTTTTCTCTCTAGTTTCTTCTTCTTATTCTATAGTTTTATAACACGTTATCAGCACGAGACTCTAATTTCTCAAAAGTGAAGGTTAGATTTGAAGAATTAATAAAGATATGGATAATTCTAGAACATATTATCGAAATATGAAGATATTTGTTTGATTGATTCTGGTACAACACATACGATATTCAAAAATAAGAAATATTTTTCTCATTTAAGTATGGGTAAAATAAATGTTACTACAATTTTTGGTCTAATATGATTGAGGGCTTTGGAAGAGCCATTGTAATTTTGCCTAAGGGAACTAAACTCATCATTAATAATGCTATGTTTTCTCCAAAATCTAAGAGAAACTT